>OZ023312.1:53085804-53246378 GCA_964007375.1 Ophion obscuratus
AAGAGAGAGAGAGAGAGAGAGAGAGAGGCAGAATAGGCTTTTGCTCGGGCCCGCAAGGCGGCCATCTTGACAATTCTCGAGTACCACGAGACGTAGACACCAATGGGCGATAATGCAATACGTAGGAATGCATACGCATATACGAAAGCGCGCGGTTACATATACATATAAAGTACATGGAACCATTCTAGCGGAGCCTTAAACAATGCACCGAATTTATCATCGTCCGTATATGCGCTGTTCACGTAGACACAATACGCGAGTACATACTTGCAAGTACTAGTAAGTATGACTACGCAGGTGGAGACAGTTTATCCGTCCATGTTGGAGAACTCTCTCGATATGTGGGATATCGTGGACAAGAAGCTCGAGAAAAACCGACCTGACCGATCGTGGAAAACGCTACGATTGGGACTCCGAAAAACCGGTCTGTTCTTGAAGAGACAATAAAGATCTCGGTATGCGGAACGAAATTCTACCTGTGTCGCATTATTGGCCATGTAACGTATGTGTCCTGATTCAATGCATTTCTTTTGTTTTTCATCAATCGCTGATTCGTGGTGAGTTCAAGGATTCTCTCGTACTCGGGATCGATGGTCGCGAAGGTGAAGTAAAATATGCAAAGCGTCAATAATGGAAGATGAGCACGGCGAGTGGGTCTGATGCCATGCGAAGGAAGAAATCGCGAAGCCGCGGGAAAATACGAAGACGAGTAAGAAGAAGGTGAAGGAGAGCCCGAAGGACAGCGGCTATAATGCCGGACTGGTTAGAATTTGATCCGAGCCAGGAGACTCGAGCCTAACCGGCCTTACAATGTGTTATACCCTCGTGGAGAGTCCGGCCAGAAGAAAGACGAAAAAAAATTAGGGGAGAGAAAAAACGATCCAACAACGAACATGGAGACCCTCGATCGACGATAGAGAAGAAGAAGGCCGAGAGGACGAAGGACACAAGTGTCTCTTTCTCTCCCCATCTCTTTCCCCCTGTTCCTCTTTCTCCCTTTGGGACTCTGAGGGACTGTCTGGAGAATGGAATGTCGAGTCTCCTGAAACATCGTGTCGCACGTTCGAGTACCCCGGCCAAAAGGCGTCGACTCTACAAAGTAAGTATAACGACAACAACAAAAACGACGAAATCTATGTAAATAATAATCGTAGCGAGAATACATTTCTTGACAAATATTGCTGTCTATTTCACGAGACCTTGACGTGAAAATTGAGGGAAATTATTCACACGAATGTCTCAAAGCGCGTAGACCAAAGATATTTTCGTTAAAAAGGAAAATCATTATACGGATCGATCGGAGGGAGCCCCAATTTGTTTCTCACGTCATGCACAATCTTCAAGACCAACGAGAAGAGACGAGAAAGCAACAGACAGAGCGAGGGAGAGAGAGAGATACGGGGAGAATATCGAGAGATCGATTTCACTTCCGGAAATTCAATCGACTTCACTTTTATGTTCACCCCCTAAGACCTCAACACGTGTCCTCGCACGACTGTGCCCTATCGCACTGTTCGGTGTCACTGTTCTTGGTCAACTTCGATCATATACCCGATCGAAGGTGGAGTTTCTCGAAGCCCTTCTTTTTCGTGTGTACACACACACACACACACACACACGCACACGCACGCGCGCGCACACACACACACACACACACACACACACACACACACACACACACACACACACACACACACACACACACACAGATGCTCGTATCCTGCAATCTCTCTTGCGGGTTATTCTACACCCCGAGAGTCATGATCGCTCGCTGAGTGGGCACTCAGCTTGCACTCGATCCTCTTGCGACACACGATATCGCGACAAGATCCTCACCGTTACTCATTCGGCTGCGTACGAGCAACAACCCCCGAGAAGGTTGCACACGATCTTTCTCTCCTTCATAAACACCTGCTGCACTAAAAACAAAAGAGAAGAACACTCTCTGCGGTCGGGGAAAGTGGCCGGGATCGCCAAAGAGAATCGGTCCGATTACAATTACGCACGTGAGACTTTGGAACTCAACATGAAAGAACGAAGGCCATAATAATAATTGGGGATTGAAAGAAACGTTGAGTTAAAGAATATAATAATCATGAGAAAAGAAGGAAAGCGATTTGAAGGACATTAACCCTTCGACTGCACACTTGAGCCACGAACCTCTGACTGCATGTGGGGTCGATCCGACCCCATACGTTTTTCAGATCGTTGTATTTCGATAAATATGCATTTTTTTTCTAGCGACGTTTTTCGTAGTCAATGATCCTTATTTTGTGTCCCAACATTTAGTTTCTAAGAAAAAAAAATCAAGTGCCCCAACATTTGTTCTAAGTGGGATATGCGTTGAAAAATAAAAAAGATGACAATTTTTTTTTTAATATCCTAATAGACCTTCGAGGTGTGTAAAGAGGAAGGTTTGTAGATACGAAAGAAGACAGTATCGACCGTCTTCCCAAAAAGTATATTTATTCGGAGGTTTGAATTTGAGCATTTTCGGTATAGTGAAAGATGAAAAAAATTGACGCCATCGGCAGATCAATTGTTGAAAACGTATATTTGCCGCATTTTTTTTACTTCAATGACGTATTATCATTCTCATTTACCGCAATTGACGCATAAGTACATTAAGTTTCGCGATTGGCATTTTAATTACATAATTTACTGTAGTAGCTAAAATAAAGAATATCTATGAGCATTTCATATCGTAACTCACTTACATGTTGTAATAAAATACCTAATTTCACAAAAAAAAAGTCGCCGCACTAATGCATAATCGGGGTCGATCCGACCCCAGGTCCTTTTTTTGACAGCTGTCCTCAGTACACGGGCAGGATGTAGGATAGAGGTCGGGTGTCCACCTAGAGTAGGAGTGGGGGAACATTCGAGCGCCCCAGTGCGGCCCCGTTTTGCGATACAGGCAGTTGGAAAAAAATGGGGTCAAAATGACCCACTGTGCAGTCGAAGGGCTAAGGGGAGGTTACCGTCGAGAGGTATGGAAAATGCATGAACTTCGGGATTTTTTCAAATATAAAATTAATAATTTTTGGAATGAGTTTCAACGTTTTTAATTCTTCCATCAATAGAAGAGTGAATTTCAATTTTATTTATAAGAAAAAATCCAATATGGCGGCTCCAGCTCTCGTAAAATAAAACCATGCATGGCGTTTTTCGCTGCGCGGGGCGCTCCACAGCCTTGCCAGTTCAATTGAAACAAACGGGTTACGAATTATTGAACTAGACTAAATTTGGGGAGCCTTGTCGTTTTTTGTTTTCTCAAAAACCCTTGGATAAAAAAATGGCTGCCGTTTGGAAAAACCCCCAATTATTTGCTTCAACGGACGAAAAAAAAAAAACTCGAAATCAATTTTTAACATAAATCGCCTCCTGATGGCCCCACACATTGAATTTCCTTTAATTGCGCAGAGATTTATGTGAATTAGTTCATCCATCGGAGCTATAGAGCACCCCGCGCGCTTAAAAATCCTGCTTCCAGAAAAACGCATTTAAGGTAAGGTTCTGCCTTGTTGGGCCAAATAATTTTCGATTTTTCACAAACTTTTAATACGAAAAGTATTAAATATAGAATTTTGATATTTAGTATGTTGACTAAGCGGTCTTTATTGAACATCAAAATATTCTTTAAAGTTTGACAAAACATGGTGGTGGTGAGAGTGGGAGGAGCCACGTATGTCGGTGCGCGGGCCATGGCATTCTTCGCTTGCGGAAGTCCTAATTCCCGGACAGGTTATCTGAAGCAAAAAATCGAACATATTCTTACTTCGTACAATATTGTGTATAAGTTGGCCTAGAATGAAGGAAAAAAATTGAAAAATAAAAAATAGTGAGCGATCGGAAGGAAGTTGGTTTTTTTTACAAAAAATTTCTCAGTGCTAGGCTCACTATTTTTTTATTGTTCAATTTTTCTTCCTGATTGTAGGTCAACTAATACACAGTATTGTGCAAAGTAAAAATATGTTCTATTTTTTTGCTTCAGATCACCTGTCCGGGACTTAGGACTTCCGCAAGCGAAGAATGTCAACGTCCGCGCACCGACATACGTGGCCCCTCCGGCTCCCACCAACATGTTTTGTCAAACTTTAAAAAATATTTTGATGTTCAATAAAGACCGCTTAGTCAACATACCAAATATCAACATTCTATATTTAATACTATTCGAATTAAAAGGTGGTGAAAAATCGAACATTTTTTCGCCCAACAAGACAGAACCTTCCCTTAAAGTTCAACGTTATTAAAAATCGTATTTATCGTAGTTTTGTTGACAGCCCAAATTAACGAACCCACGAGTTGTAAACACTTTAAAGATGCAAATTATGTTTTAAAAGGTTGATTTTTTCATTGTCATGAACGGTAACCTGTCCTTAATGATGGAAGTGTTGCATTACTTCTTGTTCAATTCGAACGTATCTTTCCGCTCTTCAACGATCGACCGAGAGAGCCAAGATCGGAGTATGGCCCGTACGTGTAACCGGATACATTGCAGCGGAGAATGGCGTATTCGTATCAACTTACGTATTGCCACAGTTCACCGTACACACTACAATAAGTTAGAGACAAATAAAGCCTCGTAAGCGATGCGGATTACGGCATTTCGCTAGTACGATATTCCCGTATACGTATTTATACACACATCTTTATACATATATATGCGAAAGGTTTCTGTGAACGTCAGTGCCCGACCTTCGAAATAACAACACGCCGAGTCATCGTGCTCATGAGGCAACATGAGGCACGCAGAAAAGCTTCTAGCCCTGGCGGTGTATGATGATATCCTAACCTCGATACACTTATTTTTATCAGCCTAGCGAATCGGTCTGTTCTCACCAGAAGATAACATGAGAAATTGGAGCAAGCGGAACACAGGGAGGGAGAGGGAGGGATAGAGAGGGCGAGAGAGAGCAAGAGAGAGAGAGAGAGAGAGAGGGCACAAAAGAGACTAGAGCTACGAAACATCGTGTGCCACAAAGAGATTGATCCTGAGGCTTGAACCGGCCGACTTTCCGCGTACCGTGTGGATTCTACATAAGTAAAGCCGTGTATATGTGTAAGTTCATCGAGAATAATCCATCGTTGAAGAGAGCCGACGCGATGACGATGCTGGAACACGCGACTGGCCTAAACTCAATATTGTCATGAAATAAAAGGCGGTCTGGGTAAGGTCGAATGAGCGATAGAAATTAATCGATCGCCGGAGGATCGGCATAGCCAAAAGTTGAGCTGTCTTAATTGAAACTGGATTAGCTCGGGGGCCCGATTAATTGTGTTCTTGTAAGGGCTGATAAGAAGCTCTTTTTCTTTCTTAAGGAGGATGAAGCCTCCTTTCTACAGAGAAGTTGACTTAAAAGTTATCGTGTACGGTGGATCAATCGATGCACCAGTTCATTCGCAGATGGATTCTTTCTTGCTTGATTATTGAGGTCCAAGTTCCGGGAGAAAAACGGACCGCTTTTGAATGAGAATCCTTACGTTGGTGGGTGGGCAGGAGGGAGCGAGGGGTTCAGAGCAAAGATGTCAGCGGTGCCTCCCGTGTCTGCTCCAGACACGAACAGGAAGCTGCTGAAGAGAAAGGAGGGTTGGTAGGGGGTGAATACGAGGTACACCGAGTCGGAACAAGTCGAATAACCTGTTTTCAATTCAAAAGACAGTTTAAACGATTCCGCTTATCCACGTGGAACCCTTTATTTCTTGCATCCCGCTTAACCATTTTCTTCGTCTCATCCTCGTCGATTCCTTCCCCATTGTCCCGACGGGGTCACGAAGGAAGTCCCGCGTTCCCCAAAAATCGTGTACTTTTACCCTCAAACGCACAATCCTTGCACTCGTTCTTTTTCCGTTCTACGAAAAGAGAAAGAGGGTGTATGTGTTTTTTTTCTTCCTTCCCCCTTCGTGGCCCTTTTTCCTTGGGCATCGTTTTTGTCAACCCCTATAGCCCCTTTATTTCCGGGTTCATCCTGTCTCTCTCAGGACCTTCACCGTTTCAACTATTTCTCCGTTTTACTTTCTTTTTTTTTCACGGGACGTCTCATTGTCGAGAGCCCGGAGAACCGCGGAAAGGCAAGCGAGACGGGAGAATCGTACGGATGGGCTATAGTTTGTTACACACCATGAGATTCCTGACGCCGTATGGATATGAAAAAAAGTTGGATGAAGGAGAAGCGAGTGAGGGCGGAAGGGGGGAAAAGAAACGGGGCAAGAGAGGGGCACTATTTACGGCACAATGGGCCTCTTTGAACCTGAAGGTAACGAAGGTTTCGAAGTGTCTGGTCCCACTTGCTTTTACTAAATCTCTCCAAAAAAATCCCAACTCTGTCTAACGATCGCGAGATTTTTTTTTAGCTCTCGGGTATCCTCTAAGGCGCACGAAAAAATGTCCTGAGTGTGTTCGCCATTGTCATGAGGGACCCTCAAAGAACAATTGTCGCAAATAAAACAAACAATTGGGTGCAATGAAATCGGAAACTACCATCGAAGAATTGCTCCATCTCGCCTCAGACAATTTCCCGAAATTCTATTTTTTCCCTCTCGAATATATAACGCTTCTTCGTATGCCCTTGCGGACTTTTACGATTGTATCAATTTCACTCTTGCCAAAACTCATCTTATCTCCCACTCTTTTCCTTCTGTTTCCTCGGAGCTAATTGTTTAACGAATTAATCGCTATTCGGCGACGCGGTAGGTCGAGATAAAAGCAGAGTACGATGTTGCACCGCGGAAAGATCGCGTTGCGGGCAAGCAAGAGTAAACGGCGAATTACGTCCAGGGATGAGGCTTTGCGGAGAAAGAGGGATAAAGAGAAAAAACCAAGAAGTGGTCGCTTCGGTATGCACATCGCGAACTCGCCATCATACCCCATAAGAAATTTTACGCTCTCGCCATACCTCGAGCTACCTTCGAGAATATAATAATAATCATAGCAATAATGACCATAGTAATGCATATACGGAGGGTTAGCAAAAGAAGTAACGTAAGTCGTATAGACGGAACGTGGTATACGGGGGAAAGTTGCGCCCTTGTGTTCGTCGCTTGCACGATGTATGCATAATGGCGTTATCCAGTGACGAAACGTGGTGTATGCATCGACGAGACCTCTCTCTCTCTCTCTCTCTCTCTCTCTCTCTCTCTCTCTCTCTCTCTCTCTCTCTCTCTCTCTCTCTCTCTCTCGGATTGCAGGGATATCCAAGATGACTCTCTTGGCCGTTTCGTGCCTCAGAAAACCGTGCCAGAAGGCAAGTAGAGCATATTCGATGGCTGTATATACATATTAGAATGCCGGATGGACGCCACAGCAAAAGTTGTCCCATCTCTCTCTCTCTCTCTCTCTGTGTGTGTGTGTGTGTGCGTGTGTGTACACACACACACACACACACACACACACACACACACACACACACACACACACATATAGCCCTCTTCGAGACTTGCTTTTACACGTATTAATACGTATCGTTGACAGTCAGAAGTAAGGGCACAAGAGACGCGATGCGAAACGCGGAATTCTACGAATTACGCCCTTTTTATCAGAAGGAGGTGATTCTCTTGTATTTACAGATTCCCCTTTCTCTTTCTATGGTGCCATGGAGCACACCGGCAAAACGTAATTATGCTAATACGCGATTGGCTTAAAAATGTTAAACGCACCGTTGAACACCGCAGGCAAAAGGCTCTCATTGGTCAATTCTCCACGACTCGCATTGCCTTACGCTGTTTTTTGCAGCTCTCTCTCTCTCTCTCTCTCTCTCTTTCTTATTCGCTTTTTCTTTCTCTCTCACCTTCTTGTTACGGTATTTATGGAATCTCTCTTTCGTTGAAAATGCAAGAAGGGCTCTCGAACTCGCAATCTTACACGAGCGAATCAAGCACTTTCTTACTCTCTCTCTCTCTTGCCCCTGCCTCTTAGCATTCTTCGTGAACGCCCCGAGAGACAGCTAAGAGCGAGCATCATCATCGTGATCGGCTCGACATCGAGGCCGAGGGCCCCGAACGTTTCAATCTTCATTACACGGTCCCATATGTATATAAGTGGATGCTTACCTATTATGGAAGGCGAAAAAAATCCATTTTGTCAAAGGCAGAGGGCATTTGTATGAAGCGTCTTATCTCCCTATCAGATGTTTTCAATTAAATGTTGATGCAATTAATCGATTATTCATAATTTTGTGCTTGCGGGATTTCAATATTACAGTCTTGTTCTGATCGGCAAATGAACTTCTCACTTGAACGTTATTCATAATTGTTTTGGGTATTCAAATTCATTAAAGTTTCATCTAGACCGAATGTAATTCGATTGGAACGCGTTTTTACGAAGCCTTAATATTCGAATGATACATAGGAATTCTTATGAATTATAGCAGCGGTATCTTATGACGAGACGTCTCGCAGACCCAAACAAAAGGTAAGGTCCGAACTGGAACACCGAGAATCATTTACGAGTGGAGAAAGCCTCGCGAGAGCACCAGGCGAATAAAAATGTGGTGCAAAAAGAGAACAATTAGAATAAATAAAGCGATCTGCAAACCCGATGGTCCTAGAGAACGTGGGAAACGATCCATGAGATAGAGAGAGAGCGAGAGAGAGAGAGAGAGAGAGAGAGAGAGAGAGAGAGAGAGAGAGAGAGAGAGATCCGTGTCTGCGAGGAACGAAAAAAAAAACGCAACGAGAAGTTGCACGGCTGATGCAAAGTATATAGAAACGTAACTATATATGACTTTGCAGAATTTGGTCATAAACCAATCGATTTTATTCTCTCGTTTCTGGCGGCTGTCTGAAGAATTTCTATTTCGCGGATTATAGAGGATAATACATCAAGCACGCTATTATTTCGAGAAGCAGAGCGGCGATTGTAAAATAGCAAAACTTACGGAATAAAGGATCAGTGAGAAACAAAATCGTATACACGCCCGTGTATCGCGGTCGGAGCTCTCACACCGCGGCAGCTAAAAACTACCGAGGGTCTGCGCTCGTTTTACTCCCGATACGTAAATTCAGCCTCGGGTATCGATTTATAATATAATCGTGATAAATGAGGAAAATTTCTATGAAATTGCTCGAAAAACCGGGTGGACCGGTAGCGAGAGAGGTTGAAACTCCTTAACAATTTCTCTCTCTCTCTCTCTCTCTCTCTCTCTCTCTCTCTTTCTCTCTCTCTCTCTCTCTGTCTCTCTCTCTCTCTGCATGTTTCTCGTCATCGTTACTCAGGAACGATCAATGACGGCTTCGTCTCGGTTTGCTCGGCCATTTCGTTGGTAATTCGCCCCACCGGTTATAACCTCAAAGTACGACGAGTTATCTACTTCCGGCGATTTGGTTTAAGCGCAAAAATCCGCTGGAAACATCCACGAAATTGACTATAGACGTAGAAGGGATAATTCGATATAAAATTGGGCTGGAATTTTCTTTTCTAGTATCATCTAGAATCTTACGTAAATATAACTCAATAAGGCGAAAAAATCGATAATTTAGCGTGGACTTAAAAAAAACCTAATAACTCGTAACGAACAAGGATAAATCCTCAGACTGCAAGTTGGCTTAATTCCGATTCGATAGACCACAGCGATAAAAACGTAATTATGAAGAAAAAAACTAGGGTTCCTAATATTTCGTACCGGTTTTTTAAATCTTCAAAACAGTTTTGGGCGTCATTTTTGCTTCGCCAGACTCCCGAAGTTTCGGGCTGCTAAAACCGAACGATTGACCGAGCTAAACTGGGCCGAGCGGGCACGACAGTGAAAAAAGGGTTTCGTTTTGTTCCGTTCACGAATGACAGATGGTCCGCGGTAAAACTAGATTTAAAATGTACGATTTAAGTTGGGTGTAAAACATGACACCCCAACGCTTCCGTACTCCAACTCGAGGCCTTCACTCCTGTAGTTACGGGAAATCGTACTCGGGAAGGAAAAAAAAATCAAAAAACAAAAGCAACACATGTATCCAGGTGTAGACACCGGCGGCCTCCCTTCACGAATTATCTGTTACGAAAAAAGGATATTTCGTTCAAGTTGTTGGAAACCCAGATGGCGAAAATCACGACTCGCCACACTGTTATTTATTCATTATTACTATTATATGAAATTGTGAGTCGGTTGTATATCACAATGAGTGCAGCGGTCAGCGTTTATCTTCGCCGATATTTTTCATGCAGCAATTTATCATCCTTTCACCCTTCGATCGTACTGAAACTCTCCCATAATTCTCCAAACTATATCGCTCCAAAGTTTTTTTTTCTTCTCACTATGACGACGTGGGCTTGACGCTAAAAAGATTTCTGATACCCATGGGCAGTCCGTGAAAGTATATTTGAACTCACCTTTTCGAGCTCGAGGAGGTGAAACCGGAGGACCTGAATCGCTTGTACCATCTGAAAAAAAGAAGAAGAAATATGTATTATAAACGTCATTAAGACTCGGTTAATTTCTTCGTTACGTTCTACGATTTCTTTTTCAATTTTTCTTCTTCATAACGCCTCGTTATAATAAGGCAATTAGTTCGATGATAAAATACGCCCGGAACATACGGACATATATATATAATGCGGTTAGTCAGTGCACAGAGTGAGAAAACTTCACCGGATATGAAGTACCAAGAAATGTTCTGTGTGCTATAGTCACATTGCAAAGAGTATTTCTCACACATATATCGCACATATACGATTATATGTGTGTGTGTGTATATATATATATATATATATATATATATATATATATATATATATATATATATATATATATATAAAGGCACGGAGGCATGGATGCGTGAATGCGCGCGGCGAGATTCTCGCCGGTATAGCTCGCGCATAATTTTCCTATTCGCCGTGACGTTTAATGCGCCGTGTCACGCTCCTCGTCGCGGCGGAAAGATAAAGCGAGAGAGGAGACTTCGTAGTTGAAGAGTATATGTGCTCTGTGAGTGGAGGGACTTACCCTCCCGAGACGGAAAAAAAAGAAACGAGAAAGAGAGAGAGAGAGAGAGAGGGGGGGGAGAGAGAGAATTTAAGTGAGGCTCTTTCGAGATCGCCAAAGAATTTTGTTTCTTTCTTGCTGTGTTTTTCTCTCATCGTCAGCATCCGCCACTTTACCCTCCTCGATAACGTGACCATGTGTCAAAAATGTGTGTGTAATGTGTGCGTGTATGTGTGTGTGTGTGTGTGTGTGTGTGTGTGTGTGTGTGTGCGCGCGCGCGCGCGCGCGTGCGGGTGTGTGTGTGAAACAGGCATAAAGGTAGGAGAGCAAAAGAGGAGGCTTCTGTAGCATCGATTCAATTAGGCAAGCCCGCAATCTTAATTGTTAATTAACATTATATTTATGCAATTATGGTCCATTATGATTCCGCTGGAGCGATAAACGCGACTGAAAGGATCGCGAGAGAGCTCGGACCCTCTCTTGGATCTGCGAGGTAAGGAAGAGACGGGAAAGAGACCTGATAGTGAAACGAGAGAGCGGAGCTGTTCGATTGTCCTCTTTTTTTGTAACTTTCATTTCTTCCTTCGCCTCTCGTGCTCCGATAAGGGAAGGATCCAAGAATGAAATGCAGGAGAATTTGCAATCGCCTCGTATATTGAACGAGCATTGGATTGTATTACGGTGTACGGGGATCCCGGCCGATTGTACTCGTTACGAGAGTCGACGCTCGTCAAAACTCATGGGGGCCTGGACCCCCGGCATTCGGGCTGGCGCGGAGAGCGGTAAAAAGAGAAGTATATCGATGCTACACGAGGTTGGAAATCCTTGCTGCGATGATGCAATCGTGAAGCTACGTTTTCAACATTTTCAAGCCTTTTTACGCTCTGTGGCGAGGAATAAAGTGAAAAAAAGGAAGAATCTCGCATGACAGCATCTCAAAGTGCTCGGGGCGTTTTTCTCTCAGAACTCTTCGTTGCGGTTGTTCATCAAGTCGTAGACACTGGATCAAAGTGTGAAAGAGCCAGAAGCCTCGAAAACGGAATTTAGTGGCCTTTTTTTGGCCGCCGCAAACTGATCGACTGAAAGAAAAGAAGCAACAAATGCTTTCGACCAATAAGATTGTATCTTTGAGCAAATTCTCAGGGATCAACGTCACAGATATGAGATCATAGCGCGAGGCACAGTGAATCTTGTTGTACGAAGTTGCCGCGATTGCGTGCCTGCTGGATGAGCGCGCGAAAGCAAAAGTGTCGGGGCAAATCGCGAGGATCGTATCTCTCGTTATTCTCGCGCCTTCGCGATCGCCAACCCCACTGAGAGGCGCACGCGAGAGAGAGGGAGAGAGAGAGAAATATAGAGAGGGAGAGACAGAGCGATGAAGAACAAGACCGGTGGAGTGTTGAGAAGGAGTGCGCAAGCGCGATCCACGACGCATGCGCTCCTCTATCGAGTCCTCGTTGCTCTCTTCGGCGCTCGACGCGCCGTTTCCCTTCTCTCCTCGCTCGTTGTACCCAAGGAATCGATGCTTGGCAAGCGAAGCTTCTTTCAGCTGGACAATGTTTCCTCTGTACTACGGGATTCCTCGACTGCGAGGTTCCTCCCTCCCTCCCTCCCTCTCTCTCTCTCTCTCTCTCGCTCTCTCACGCGCGGACAGTCGTGCCGAACGAGGGAACGAGCGAGATTGGAGGCGGAATGAAACAAAACGAGACGGAAGATCCGCGACTTCATCTTTCACATGTATATGCGTCACGATGTTATTAAAGTCCGCAGAACCTCAAACGTCACTCGTTCCCTCTCCTAGTGGTGTAGGAACGACGGAAGACTCGTTCCACACACGGAATAAAACGCTTTCGGGGCGTGATCGAATAACCTCCTCGCACCAAAGGAAGGAGCATATACTAGCAACGATGTTTTTGCCCCGATCGCTCATCACGTGATATTAATTAACCGCGAGCCGAAGCGACGCGCGGCAAGAGTGGCCGAAGGGCGAGAAGGGCAAAGGGGCCGAAGTAGGGAGAGGGAGGTTCAGGAGACATGGAGGAGCAGCGAGTAGAGCGAGTGCTGGCCGCATATAAAAAAGCATGAAAGCACGAAGAAACCGGGGAGATGGTGTTATTTATAAGACTCGATGAGACGGCTCGCTCCAAAGAAGTGACAGCACGAGTACAAATGTAATCGCACTATACATTGAACTCCGGATTTTACAAGCATTCATATACGATGCTATAAATACTCCCTTAACGATATATATAGTACGCCTTCTGCGTGCATGTAATGAGAGCGTGATAATTTCAATTACCCGAGTATTTTGTATTCCGATTTATATTCATGATTACATGCGTTTCTTGTTTTGTTTTCGGTGCACAATCGTGCACTTTACTCCACCATCGGTATTCCCTTTTTTTTCCTTTCCGACTATTCGAGATGATCTAGTCGTTATTTCTTTTTCTGCTCATGATTGACGCGATGCGTCAAGAGTTTTTAGAGCGTAAAGCACGCGTGTGTGTACATATATCGATATATAAATATATTACGTGATAATCGCGTGGTCACGACCATGCGCATTGTTATCGATCAAGTAATTAATTAGTGAGAACGAGTCGCTCGTGCCCATACACCTACAGATATACATTCGTATACCTGCTCTCGGATCAACGGCCAATGTGCAGCTTCATACATGTTGACAGCTCTTTTTTGTTGCGCCTTTTTTATTCCTATTATTATAATTTTGTTGTTGCTGGATTTGATTGATGACCACAATCTAGTTCGCGCGTCTCCACGTTATAATAACTCTGGAGCAACACGTTCTACTGTACAAGACACATTGCACGTTGTCGAGTGACGATCTTTTTATAACGATAAATATGCTACTATACATATGTGGGGTATTCTGGCTCAACTCAGACAACTATTTCTCTCAATATCGTTTATTATAGATTTCTATAGTGGAAAACCATGATGTTGAAGTTAGCATCGCTGGAATGCAACGAAAATTCTGTTTGATTTTTTCATTTCTTTGTTTTTACTATGTAGAATCGTTTTGTACAACTTTTGGTTAAAAATCATTGATCAGGATTCTTAAAAATATTGCGGTTACTTTCGCAGGCTGAATGTGCAAAAAAAATGCACGAATACGAAAATATACATATATTTTCGTTGCACTTCAACGATGCAAACTTCAATACCATGGAAAACCTCACACCTGGTGGCAAAATAACACCTAATTTCTTCCACTTTCCGAGTGGAGAATCCAAGTGGAAAAGTTCATTCGGGTAACTTTTTAAATTCTCGCTCGCAGCTTTCGCGACGATTTTTTTTTCTTCAAGAAGATAATTGGTTGGTGAGAAAAACGGAAAAAATAGAGCTCGAATTTGTGCCACGCTAATTCACACATATGCTTATATTGATCGAAAGGTGATTTTGAAGACGTCGGCCTATGTACTTATCCGTGTGCATTCGTGCCTGTGTGTGCGCACGCGCGTACGTGTGTGTCCGAGGATATACCTGGAGAATATCTACGACGTCGTAAATCTCGAGAGCACGATCGATATGTACGCTAAACACTAATAGGTGAGTTCAGCTTTCACGATAGGGTCCAATACTTCCGCTAGGATGCTCAGAAAGAGAGGGGGGAGGGGGTGGAAGAGAAAGAGAGAACGCGCGGCGGGAATTACTGCAGCGATCGATGGGCGAGAAAAGAAACGACCGTGCGCAAGCTCGATGGAATCGTAATTCGTAAGACGTTTATTAGCGACAGGTGATGGATATTCGGGCAAACGAACAAAGAAGTGTGAAACACAGTGAGACTCTATCGCGCGAGTGCGCGGGTTTGCGAAAAAAAAGTTCGTGCAATTGAGCAATTGCCTTGGTGATACGTGTCTTCGATGGCTCCTCGAGGAGGCAAAAAAAGTTATTAGCTCACGCGAGATGCATGTATCTCGTACTGTCAGTCGTAAAATAATCTTGACTCGGAGATCCGGGCAGGACGAGTGACGAGAGAAAGAGTGAAAAAGCCTCTGTGTGTGTGTGTGTGTGTGTGTGTGTGTGTGTGTGTGTGTGTGCGCGCGCGCGCGTGCGTGTGTGTGCGTGTGTGCGTGTGTGTGTGTGTGTGTGTGTGAGAGAGAGAGAGAGAGAGAAAGATCACAGCCGAGCTTCTTTTCCAGCGAACGCCTGAGTTATACTCGTCGTCACGGACTCAGGGGCTTTCTCTCACCCTTCGGGCTTTTAAATATCGAAGGACAATAAATTTGTATCGAGTCACCCCGCGAGACTATACAGCCGCGGTATATAATGAAGACGTTATACACGTTCGATCTGCTCTCGCGGTTTCACATAGGTTTTTCTTCGCTGCTCTTATCCCATGTTATCCCCCCGCCCCTCTCTCTCTCTCTCTCTCTCTCTCTCTCTCTCTCTCTCTCTCTCTACTCTCTCTCTACTCTCTCTCTCCTTCTCTGCTGCATTCGACCGAACCCAACTTTTGATATACCACGAGTTATGCGCTATATATAAAGCACACTGTGCAGTACAATCGGTGACTGTACTATGCCACGCAGGTAGGTGTAAAGTGTCGCGTATATGAGCACAGGTACGCGCAATTTATGAAGTACGAGAGATGTCCGGACAAGATTGTCGCATGGGTCATTCTCTGTATAACGATTGGCCATTATGACTCTCGCGATTCTACGGACGTATGAGTCGCGCCCGCAAGACGACCGGGAGAATTGTCCTACGGACCATCGACGTGTAGAAAGCTCGAGCGCTTCGAATAATGAATGGACTTTAATTGTATCAATTATCCATGAGGAAGAGACCGTGGGAGAGAGAGAGAACCCCGCGACGAACACCACTTATCGATGTTCCGGTGATTCGTGATTAATTATGGTTATGCCCATGTATATATATATATATACAGGGTGTAAGGAAGGTCGATGCAAAACCTTAAGGGGTTGATAAGTCACCTCGTTAAGAACATATCTAACCTAGCTTACCTTTGTCCGAAGTCTAAGGTTTTCGAATTATCATGGTAAGTATGATTTTTTTTGAAAATTTACCAAAATTAGGTGCTGACTCGTTTACCTCTTATATTAATGCTATTTTGTTTTAAATAGAATTAACACGGAGATCCGTTTGTGCGCTTGAAAAATGGCAAGAAAATGGCTCGAGTTTCCTTTTACCCTGTGTGTTGCAGAAGTCGATATACTCCGTACTTTGGACCACGAAGCGGGAGAGATGTAGAGCGAGAGAGCGAAAGAGAGAGAGAGAGAGGGAGAGAGAGAGAGAGAGAGAGAGAGGTACGAAATCGTGGTGAAATTAGGTGAGAGGTTAAAAGCTGATCCAATGGATTGCAAATACAACAGTGTTTCGAACGATTTCACATAACACATAGCAGTAAGCGAGCCTCGTGCATCATGTGATGCAGGTACCGGCATAAATCCGTCATCGAACTGTTAGTTTATCCATACGCGAGCCCCGTCGGTACACTTGACGCAGTCAAAATAACACAACGAACGGACGAACGAGAGAAAAATCGACAAAAAAAGCAGCAGAGGAATAGAGGGAACGAGAACGAGGGAGATTCAACACTCGTTACTGCCTTCTCTTGCGGAATATAAAAATACCAGACGACGGTACATTACTCTAGGGGATCGTAATAACTTCGTTCCGGAGAGGTGCCATATCCATATGCCCACGCGTTCACAACTCGTCCACGACTACCTCGCAAGTACATATACATATATATTTATATACATATACGTACTTATACGATGCACTAGCGGTGCCGCGTACAGACATATGTCTATAAATGCAGCTATGCTACTGCAGTTATTGCATATATATATATATATATATATATATATATATATATATATATATATATATATATCAGGGTCCGGGAGAGTGCGAGAGTATTGAGATAATAGTGCGTCTCGTGGCACGGGCCATCAAACGGCCGCGGTTCACCGTCTTAATAGCGGGCGATTTATAGACTCTCTCGCTCGCTCTCTCTCGAGAGCGAGAGAGAGAGAGAGAGAGAAAGGGCGGGAGACTCGTCAGAGCTAGCGATATAAACGACAACGAGCTGGGAATCTCACACATAGAGATTTTCTTTTTGACAACTTACATGTATAGGTAAGCGTATAGGTATGATACATATAATCTCTGCCAGACAAAGGACACTGAAATAGTGTTTTAGCACTAAGAACTCCTCGCCACGATCGTGATTTATTGGTGCTAGCAATGTCCGATATACAATTTAAATGATGTTGAAGTTTGCATCATTGGAATGCAACAAGAATTAATTCTTTGTAATTGTTCAATTTTTTGCCAGTTTAGGCTGTGAAAATCACTCAAACGTTTTTATGTATTCTTATGAGACATTCAGGACCTCAATTTAAAAAAAGAAGGCTTTCGGTAATTATAAGAATGGAGAAATAAAAAATTAACAAAAAAAAAACATCATTGAATTTCAATGATGCAATGTCATAAATTTGAACCACTATGATAGAACTAAAGTAACGGAGTTACTCGTTGCGAGAGTATTGTAAAATGCAAATTCGTCGTGGGATACCGATTTATAAATAAAAAGGATTTTTTTTATTTCGAACAGTAGTGTCCATTATATAGAAACTTACGAAAGTTGGATAAATGATGTTATTGTAACAGAGATAAGATGTAATCATATGAAAAAATAGAAAGATTTTTTTTAAGAATATGTCTAAAGGTGGTCACTACCTGCCGGAATTGCCCTGTTCGAAACTTCATTAAAATGAATCCTTGACATTGTGAGTGTTTCTCTCGTTGCGGTGACAGAAGACAGAATAAGAATGAAAAGCGATAATTGCGGCCTTCGGATTATTGGAGAGTGGTAAAATTCATTTTTTTCTTCTTCGCCAATGGCAGGAGATTTGTCGATGTTTCACTGGATCATTTTGGCCCATGTGGAGCATATATACGTACGGGTATATATACTCCACCTGGTATATACACGTATATACGTACGAGGAGTGAAGAAAGAGAAAGAGAGAGAGAGAGAGAGAGAGAGAGAGAGAGATTCGTGTTCTTGTAAAGCTCCCTATTAAATGGAGCTACGAAGATGCAAGCACAGAGAAAAGGAGAGTGAGAAAGCGATGAAGAGAGAGATGAAGAAAGACAGAGAGATCATGAGAACACTTATATTAAAGCAAACGCGGTGTGGTCGACTGCAATATTCATACAAAACACATTCAAGCCTCTCTCTCTCCCTCTCTTGTATTCGAGAGACTTTACTGCACCTGCATTTTTGCGAATATTTTCGGCGACATTAACGTCTTAACGAGGGGCCATAACAAGCCAAAAAGGAGGAGAGCACGAGACAGAGGTAGCGGCAACGGGTATAATTTCTTGCTTTTTTTCTTATCGTAACTAACTCTCTTTCTCGCGCTCTCTCTCTCTCTCTCTCTCTCTCTCTCTCTCTCTCTCTCTCTCTCTCTCTCTCTCTCTCTCTCTCACTCTTTCTCCCTCACCCGCGCCTCTCTTCTTTTTTCTTATTATTTTTTTTCCTTTTTTATTATTCTTGTCTTTGCACTCCGGCACGACCGAGCGACATAAACCTCGGGCCTCGTACAGAGGAAGGTGCCGCATGCCTCGCTATACTGTGCCATAAGGGCCTCGACTCTCTTGCTCTCTTTTAGTCCGGGAAGAAAAGTTGTACGGAGATGGCACTAAAAGCGCCTTAGCTTGAAATTATGCCGAAGGTAGGGACCACCCTTCGCACGGCCTGTGTTATAGCTGCACAGGAAACGAAACAAGAATAAAATAACGAACAGAGAGACACCGATGTACAAGCGAGAATTCTACCGGCGAATCACTCCAAAAAACGGACCTAACAAATCGGTGGACTTTGCCCAAGTACCAGTACTTTTAGACAAGCAGACTTTTTTATTTGAGTGTTATAAAAACGCGTCAATTTTGATATCAATAGCAATAGACGATTTTCCGTTCGAACAAGATTTTGGCCCAGACAGAGCTTCACTCGTCAAATTACAAATATTTTTATATTATTTGGAATATGATATACTGTGCTCGATATGCCCCATTGTCCCTTCAATGTGTCGACGCATTCTCATTCTTCTGTACATCCAGATTTTCATGGTACAATAACGTTATGTCTTTGAGGGCCTACGTTTAGTTGACATTTTGTAAATTTCCTTTTTTCGTTTTTGAACGATTCTCAAAATATAACATTTTAAAAATGTTCTCCGGAAATTTCGAGTTCATCCGTTCAAAACTGAGGGAGTTATGATGAACATTTGTAGGTAGGTTCCGCGAATCGGCGAACTTTAAACGCGTTTTTCTCGATATGACTTTTTCCAAATCGGTGACCGGGTTATCTCACAAATCACTGCACCAATCGACTTTAAATATTTTACAAGCTTCTTTTGCACATCGAAAAGCAGTGCCTAAACGAAGGAATTCTTTTTGCGATGCATATTTTTTTATCAACCTAAACACTAGATAATTTCATGAAAAAAAAAACTAAATGCGTTTGATTCTTTTATTTCGGATGATTTGTTTCCGAGCAGCCATTGTCACCGCGATGGACGTTACCCAAACATCGGTCTGCATAAGCCATTATAAGTATCTACCTCATTTATAAATATTTATCAACACAGAAATTGTAACAAATATTTATGACCATACTTTTTAAGCGAAATTAAAAAAATTGTAAACCTGATTACGTTTTCCAGAAAAAAATCACGAATATTTCTCTTTTTCGGGCACGAGTTAGGTGTACTCTGTTAAATGAAATGGCTGAAAATGCGATTTTCCGCGATAACGTGGGAAATATAGTGAGAAATGTTGTCGAGTCGATAAAAAAAACGTAAGAGGATGCGGGGGGGGGGGGGGGGGGCAAAAGATTGTGAGTCAAGTGTTCGATCACGAGAGATCGCGTGCGGTAGATCGACGACACCATGATGGCGACTTTGGCTTCGCCTCAAACCCGTACCAACACAAACAAACATATATAAATATGCACCTATAATGCAGGTAACAGGCGACAGCATCCACGGCTATACCTTCCGCTGAACGGGATTGTCGATCGATCCTTTCGGGGTTCTATCTCGCTTGGTTTTCTGCCGATGCATATAATGCGAGTGTATTATATGCCTTGATTGCCCATCGCTTTACCTTACCGTTATTGACTCCGTGCAGGATATAGGGTGAGGGTAATGAAATTGAAAGCCGCGCCCGCGGTGGAAAAAAATTGCACCAAATTCGGCTATTTAGATGTAAAATTTGTGTTTAGGTAGTACGAGATTTTGGTCAACGTCGCGATAACGCCCGTTTGTGAAATCGCAAACAACGAAATACGGAATGACACAATCTGCCAATCCGGCCAAAATGTATTCTATGGATCCCAATGCTAATTGACGAATGATCGTGGTGAATTATATTTTTACTCAGCATTTTGACAAAATATAATTTCACCGACAACTTTCGAAAAAAAGTATTGAGAGACGAGCGTCTCCGTTCTCGTCCGAGATTCCATTTCAGTTGAGAAATCGTGCAAATTTTATAGGATTTCCAATCGTTTTTCGCTGACCACCTTGGAAAATTGGAACGTGCGAAGAAGATGCTCGACGACGAGGCTTACAACACGAAATGGCTCCAAGAAAAGTGCGTTAATTTCGATACAGATGAAAAACGACTTTTCTCAACTTGTGCGCGCACGCGCTTGCGAGCGAGTCATCTGCATACGCTTATTGTGGAGCGAGCGAAGGCGAAGACGTCAATGAAAAATAGCTTTTCACAAAGTTCTCTCGTTCTACAATAGGTGTGAATTTCTAAATTCCTTCGATCCTTTACTATAATCCCCCCCCCCCCCCCATCCTACTTCATCACTCGTTCGTGTTCGCCATTGTGAATTTTCTGACAGCGACGACAGCGTGTGGATGGAAATTCGTATGGAAATTTAACCAACTTGCTTCTCTCTCGCTCTCTCACACGACAACACACATACAACTCGAGTCGTTGGTACGGATAAAAAGCGCTCATTGGGCCAAACCGTCATGCTCGAAACATAACTGATAACCATTTTCACGTAACTGCATATACACGGAGAAGAAAAGAGATAATTTAACGATCCTGGAGAAGTACGGAATAAAAAGAAAGACAGACAAACAAAGAGAGAGAGAGAGGGAGAGGATGACCGTTTGCGTAATACACGAGCACCATCTAGCAATTATTTTTCATGCCTAAGACCCGACAATTAGCATCTCATTGGCTCATTTCTCGGCGTATGCTAATAAGAATCTTATTTAAGAGGGTCGTAGCCGTGCATGCCTAAACCCTTCTGCCTTCTCTACGTCCTCCTTTTGTTCGTCTCGTATTCTTCCACGTGAGAGTGCGGAACTAACGACTATTACATTGGCTGTACATACATGTGTGTGTGTGTGTGTGTGTGTGTGTGTGTGTGTGTGTGTGTGCGCGCGCGCGTGTGCGTGTGTGCGCGTGCTTGTGTGCGTGCGTGCGTGTGTGCGTGTGTGTGTGTGTGTGTGTGTGTGTGTGTGTGTGTGTGTGTGTGTGTGTGTGTGTGTGTGTGTGTGTGTGTGTGTGTGTGTGTGTGTGTGTGTGTGTGTGTGTGGGTGTGGGTGTACATGAGTGCATTCGTATATATTACTCCTCTCCCTCTCATATCGAAGAAGAGTCTCCGAGGCCATCGAGCTTTCCTCTCGCTCTCTTGTTTCGTTTATGATGACTGGTCGAACAGGAAGGAAAGGGAAACGATGAGAATGATGGTGAAGAGTAAAAAAACGAAGAAGAGAAGGCCATAAAGAAGAAACAGGAAAAGGAGTTAGAAAAGTCGATACATGATTTGCTTTTTCTTCTCATTCTCTCTCTCTCCCTCTCTCTCTCTCTCTCTCTCTCTCTCTCTCTCTCTCTCGCTCGTTCCGTCGCTGTTAATTTACCTATGCGATCCGAGTATTCTTATAAGTATTCGAAGCTCTCGAGATTTCGGATTTCTCTATACAGCACATAGCTGTGTACAGAGAGCTCAAGGAAGCCCCGGCGCTCGCGAGTCATTCTCAAAACGTCCGGAGAGGACCGTAAGTACTGTAGGAGACACTTAGAATGTCCGAGAGCGGGGCATTTATAAGAACTGGACGTTTCAGGGTGTTTATATCTATATATAATGGTACAGAACGGTATTGAAGGTTGCATCGTTGGAACAAAGGCTCTTGTTTACTTTTCATTTTCCATTTTTTAATCATTATAGATCTTTTTTATGGTTTTATATTGCACATGGCTAAATAAGTATCATAACAAATAGTTGAGGAATGTTCGTAGGCAAAATCTGCCAAAAGAAAATTAAAGCAATTCAGAAAGATTAACGTTCATTGCGTTCCAAAAATGCAACCTTCAGCTTCACCATATAGACACATGAGGATTGTATTATCGCGGTGGGGGCAAAGGAATGAACAAATGGAAAGGCAATTTCAGCCTCGCGGGCTTCGAAAAGCAGCTGAGTATACTTTTGTTGGTATATAAAGGGTGTTCTCAAAATAACCTGACATTGATCAAATGACCGAACATAAAGTACTAATGTTTGATAACTGGCATCCGGAAGTATTGAGGTTCAGTCGTGGAGAATTACACGATCAAGGAATGCATAGAGATGGTTATTTGCTGTATTGTTACCGCATAGTTGTTACAGACGAAATTTCATGGTCGTCTTTTCGCGCGCTACGTCGATGTGCATTGACCACGAAGATCGTACGATTTGACACCATTGAACTTCTTTCGTTGAGGTTTTCTGAACGGAAACGTGTATGCCAATGATCCGCAGACCATTCGGGAGCTCAAGTAAGTAATGCAACGCACCATTAATGAAATTAGTCCGCAATTATGCCAAAATGTTATTTAAAATCTTGCCAAAAGAGTGAACGTTTGATAACGGGACGAGAAGGCCATTTATCGGATATTGCGTTCCACACATAGCCTCCATGTTTGTACCTTGTATTAAAATAAAAATATTCGTACTTTTCAAATGAATAATACGTTTTATTAATAAATAAAAATATCAAGCCATTTTGAGGCGTATGTGGATGGCTATATTTATGAAACGTCCTGTTGTTTTCCGTTGTGCGGCGAAATTATCAGCAAAAAGCGTGCGCTCGATCGGTCAAGCAGGAAATGAAAGCGGAGGATGCGAGAGGGAAGAAGATAGAAAGAAAAGGAATATAAATATATATATATATATATATATATATATATATATATATATATATATATATATATATTATGAAAGGGTTAAGGGCAACCTCATTGCAGAAGAGACGGTAAGCTCGATAGCAAAAACCTCGAGAACGTATCCTCTTCAACTCCTTAACGATAGAGGGCCTCTCATTGCTCGTAGATTGCGATTTGTTACGGAGGTAATGAACCTACACGAAAGAAGAGATGGTAGAGAAAAAGAAAGAGAGAGAAATGCTTTTATACCTCGTGCACTCTACTGATTCTTCTCTGCTGCGTTATTTTCACTCTTCCCGACACTCACGCCGCCAATATTGCGTCTCAACATCCGAGAAATCAGTAGCATGATTCTTCACGTTTCCGAATTTTAAACACTGACATGTCGGATTATCGCGTCAAACAAAAAAAAACATTTGAATAGGAGTCGATCGTCTCGTCGATGCGTGTTGGAGAACGCTGTCTTTTTTTAGCCATTGATAGGTTAAATGAAAGTTTAAGCTCGGGGTTTCTGTAAGATTTGCTTTATCGTTTGCGAGATTTTTTTTAACGGGTTTACACCTACATCGTAGCTGGGAAAGGAGGAATTCTCGTGATTTTTTTTTTCTGGAAAGACGTTTGCAGTTTAGCAATTTTTGTTTTCATCAAAGTATGGTTTCTTTTACAATTTTCGTATTGATAAATATTCAAAAGCGTGGTAAATATATATTTACCACGCGTTTGGTTTGTGCAGGTTTGTGCAGACCACTGTTTGAAAAACGTCCTTTGCAATGGACAACAATGGAAACCAATCATCCGAAATAAGAAAATCACACGCATTTAGTTTTTGCATGAAATGACCTAGTGCTTAAACGAAGGATTCAATAAAATATTGTTTTTTGACAAAATTACCCCAACCCTACGTGAAAGTATCAATTTTTGGTGAAAAAAACACTGTTTTCTTTGATAAAATAAAAATGAAGCATTTTGAGAAAAATGCGTTTAAAGTTTGCCGGTTGGTGAAATCTGCCTATAAACGCCGATAACTGTCTCAATTTTGAAGGGATCGACTTGCAAGTTTCAGAGAATATTTTTGAAATATTATATTTCGAGAATCTGTCAAACATAAAAAATCCACATTTTCCAAAATTTCAACCCAGTGAACATTCCTTGTACCCATGTAGGGTGATCGGTAGCGGCCAATGATTGGCCGATGCTCGACGCCAAGCTTGCCAACATTGGCACTCGAGCTTGGCCCGATCATCGACCGAGCCTTGGATGATAAGAGCGGCCCGATATTCGCAATCAATATTGGCCCTAGAATGGCTTATGAGAATCGGCCGAGCATCGCGTAGGAGTTCATTCGAGAATCGGCCAACAATAAGCCCCCTCACGATTGCCATCATTGGCACTCGAGCTTGGCCCGATTATCGACCGAGTCTTGGCGGCTAATTGTGACCCAATATAGATCACCAAAATTGGTCCTGCAATGCCAAAAAAAAATTAATTATTTTTGTATTATAATTCGTCATTACCTGGTCTTTCGAAATGATTAGTTCGAAGAAAATATTTCACTGATATGGGGCTCGAACCTTGAACTTCCCTACTTATAGCCAAACACGCTGCCCCTATGCTACCGAGTGTTTGTAACATTTGAATCGCAGATATGGCATCAGATACCAAATGGATTCTCATAATTATTTGTATCACAAACTATATCAATTAGTTAATATCATTGTGATAATTAGAGAGTGTTATCGAATTACATGTTATAGAATTTTCAAACCTAACCCATATATATAATTCCTCTCTCTTCACCTTCTCTCTACCCCCACAACCCGTTAATATGTGTGTTGCAATAAAGACAGACCATTAGTTCATTAGTTCAAGTTTAATTTGAATAAATAAATATATTTAAAATGAATAATTCCAATAATGGAATGCAATAGGAAAAAAATTGATTTCACGAAAAATCTAGTTAATTCAAATAAAAAATAAATAAACAGACGCGGTTCGTTAATGTTAATAGAATTTTTCTGTCAGTGTAGGATGGTTCATAAAAATCGGCAGAATATCGCGTATGAGCTCGTTCGAGAATCGGCCAACAATGAGTGCATTGATTTGGTAGTCTATTTGTTAAGAATAATGTCCAATGGACTCGTAAAAAGTATTTATCTCGTCTCTCAATTACTTCAACGCGAAACAATGAATCGTCAATATACGAATTGCGGTTCGATCATGCGTTACTCGGCCGAACATTGGCC
Source organism: Ophion obscuratus (assembly GCA_964007375.1). Classification (NCBI taxonomy): domain Eukaryota; kingdom Metazoa; phylum Arthropoda; class Insecta; order Hymenoptera; family Ichneumonidae; genus Ophion; species Ophion obscuratus. The sequence continues at coordinate 53,111,195 of OZ023312.1, forward strand.
GCGTATCGGCAAACCAATGATTAGCGAGTCTATATTTGGCCGAACAGTGGCCTCGTATCAGCAAACCAATGTTGGCTAGTCAATACTCAGCCGAGCATTGGCGTTCAATTGGTTAATCGATCATCGTCCCGCCAACATTGGTCCAAGTATTAGCCGTTACGGTTCGATTGGCGAAACCTACATGGGTAACAAGTTACGCGAATCGAGCTGAACTTTGATCGCCAATGGGCGCAGCTAGAATTTCAGTAGCAAATACCAAATGCAGCTAAATTCCCGCTTTAACACAAGACGCTCTGCTTGCCTGCTGAGATTTTATTCATTTATTGCTCGAGAAACAATGTCGACAAACTTAGTAAAAATTCGAGATTGTATTTCTATTGGGGGTATATGTGTATGTAAAAAGAATCCAGTATCCTTCAGTATTATGACGTTGAAGTTTGCGTCGTTGAAATGCAACGATGCAAACAACAAATCATTTGTTTTTTATTTCCAGCTTCCATTACCATTTGTTTTTTATTTCCAGCTTTCCATTACCTTGAGCCACGAAAATTGCGCGCACATTTCTGAGGCTTTTTATTTAGCGGCTTTTTATTTTTATCTGCATCAAATCCGCAGAGTGTGATTTTTAATAATAATGAAAATAATAAATTAAAAAGAATTTCCGTTGATTTCCAACGATGCAAACTTCAAGCCCATTCTTTGACGAAACTCTCGACCCTCACTATCATTTCAAATGCTCCAGGCACTCGTTTTCTTCTATTTTTTTTCCGATGCCCATATTTATCTCGCCAAGATTTTTTGCAAACGGTGCTATACCTCACATCCAATTGATATATACTGCCCCTAGGGGCAGGCAGCTTCTCTCGTTTGCTAATTGGAAAATGTCCAATTGGAACGTTCATGACGTATTCACTCGAGTAACGACTCTTAGGCGCGATAAATCCCGAATGCTCTACGACTGCGAAATAAAAAAAAACGTCGAGCATGCAAACATAACGCGGAAAGATTCTGTACTGGAAGAAAAAGAACGCATAATTATGAGGAAGCACACATGTAGCAGCGCTTTGCCCGGGTATCGGGCCATTTTCGCGCAGAACAAAAAAGTGGGAAGAAAAACAAGGAAAAGGACAATATCGATTTGTCGAGAATCGCGATTGTCGTAAAATTTTTAGAGCAGGTGACTCGAGTGCTCGATCACGTATTTTGCCGAGCGAGTATATTTATCTCAACCCCGTTTTCAACTGCAACGACGTGTATTTCTCTTTGCAATTTAGATGAATTCGCGTTTTTTTTTCATTCTTTTTCTTCTCGTACGTAGAGCTCATGTGTCGATCCTTAGTGTACGTGGAGTTGGGGGGGGGGGGGGGGGAGGGGGGGGTACAACCGTCAAGGTACCGAGTGTTCGCGAACACGGTGTGTGTAACAAGGATCGAAAGAGGCAGAGCGGGGAGAAGAACGGATGCTGCGGTGGAATACACGGGGATGCATAATGCAGAGAGAGGAGAACTCGTATATGTGTCCTTTCGAGAGTGAGACGCGAGTGTCTTGTCCGCGAGCTGGCAAGCTGCGTAATATTTTTGCCTCCTTCCCTTTAGCCTCTCTTCTTCCCTCGTTGGGCTGTCATTTTTTTACCTTGCCTCTCTTACTCTCTCTCTCTCTCTCTCTCTCTCTCTCTCTCTCTCTCTCTCTCTCTCTCTCTCTCTCTCTATTATTCCTTCTTCATCTGTCTTTCCGGTGTGTGCACTACAGAGAGATAGAAAGATGTCGAGAAGGCGAAAAAAAAAAAAATTCTCGCGCCCTTTGAGATCGAGCTCTCGGAATTCTTGAATTCCTCGTATACGCAACGGACTATTATATATCCCGGCTCTGTCACGCTTTTCACGACAAGAAATCTTACATCCGCGACAACAGCAACACGGGGTGTGTAAATCCCCGCGCACTTTTTACGCGTGTGTGTCCCGTTTGTCTCCGTGTATGTATGGGCTATTCAACGTCTTCGATGGAAACTACATTTGGCAATTCAAAAATCATTGGGATTCACGACACTCCCGCAAAACTTGAGTTCGATTATTGACGGCGGCGAACGACCGGTAATTTCACTCTCGCTCAATCATCCCCGGCCTCTTTTTCTCAAAATCAAATAAAGACAAACAATTGAATTTTCTCGAAATGAAATAAAGACCAACAAGACATTGAACTATTGGGTGTAGAAACGGAAGTACGGGGAATGACTGAAGACCGGCAGATTTGTGTGAAAAGCCCGGAATATATTTAAAAGAGAGGGGGAGGGGCGAGAGAAAGAGAGAATGAGAGACAGCGATCGCACACATTATCCCACGTTGGTATCTACTTTATCCGGTTGGATCGACGCGAGTTAGGGGCCTTGTTTGATATATTTCTTCCTCGAGTTTCCAAGGTCTCATTATTATGATCACAATTCTGTTATGAATATGTGTGTGTGTGTGTGTGTGTGTGTGTGTGTGTGTGTGTGTGTGTGTGTGTACGCGCGCGTGACGTGTACGTGTGTGTGAGAGGTCTTCCGCTTAGAACTCTGGAATGAATGTCAATATAAAGAAGAGCAATTAAAAATAATTTCACTAACTATATATCCGCTCGTGATTGCCACAAATGAAAAGAGATTCATTTTTTTTTCATAACAGGCCATGATTGTTTCATTCAAATCATCATAATGTATATTTTGTTTGATGTATATATGTATATATATATATATATTTAAAATATAATAATAAATATTATATCACACGCACACACACAAGCACAAATAAAATGTAATATATCATATTTATTATTATTATTATTATTATTATTACTATAGTAATATATAATTAGTCTACTAATGTATTATAAAAAAAGATGGTTGCAAAAATTACGAAATAAAATTGAATTTCTATTGAAAACTCGTGTCATTTTTTTGTACTTCTTTCCAACGTGTACATGTAATTTGCTTGCCTCGAAAGTTTTTCCGATTTTTCACAGTCTGTAACTAATTTTTATCGCTATGACCAACAATTCGTCGCAGGGAACAAGAAAACTGAAAATATTGCGGTTGATTACAAGCAAAGGTATTTTCTCTTTTGTCTTTCAACTTACCAGCGAGTCCACCTCCGGGTCGGCTATGTAGTAAGGCTTCTCTTGTCTGATCTGCAACACAATCATACGAGAATACCGTAAGTACACTGTGATAATTAGATCGAGCGTTAATTGTGGAATTAAATGGTTGTTAGAGTGTGGGAAAAGTGGGTATGTATGGAGAATTCGAGACAAGATCGATTCAATTCGCGACCCCTCGATCGTTGTTCGTTTGGCCTTTTTCTGTTGTCCCTTGCTTGTGACGACTCTACACGCAGTAAAGTCGAACCATTTTTCGATTCTCTTCAATATTAATTAATAGTCGTTATCGTGAATAACGAGAAAATAAGTAAGCTATTACATTCGTATGGACTTTTTTTAATTGGTACAATGAATTAATTAACATTGTGCTAGTTTACTTAGGCTCTTTCGTAGCTAATGCGATGAAGTCAAGTCTCTAGGAAATACAGCGGAAAAACAATGGAGTCTCGAGAAGCGGGCGAGTTCGCCTGGAACAGTCCATACGTATTATACATAAGTGTTATATGTTGGTATGCGAAACGATCGTATCTAAGCTGCGGCACTCTAAGCAATTTCCTTCGCGTGCTCCCACTTAATTGGACCTTCCTCCCCCTCCTCTCGACGCGATTCCACCGCGAGCACTCGAACCATTCGTACCTTAATATGCACGTGTGTTAGTGTATATACAGAGCGATGAAACGGGAAGAAAGATCGCGGCTGTAGCTCAAGCTAACCGGAAATACGCCGGAATACTATAAAATTCAGGATTACCGAGATAGAAGACGCGAGCCCAACGGGGCTTACACGACTTTGTTCACGGGTATATTTGTGTTTCGTTCTTATCATTGTCATCGAGCTCTATCGCAATTATTTCGCGTCGTCTGTGCCCATTGTCATGTATATGTATTTATACATTATATGTATGTAGACACCTGGGAATTCACGTTCATGTTCTTTTACTCCATTTCTATACGTCAACCCGTCGCGCTATATAATCGTTTTTATTGTAATATTGTTTGATTATATTCGGACTAAAAAAGTGGGTCCTCCAAAAATATTAAGTGTACAAATTAATTCGGTGCCTTTGGGGTTAATAAACAATATTTATCAAGGGCACCGAATTAATTTGTACACCAAATACTATAATCCTAGCACAACAGAGTTTCTCCAATATTAATAATAGTTATTGTAACTAGTTGGAGGATCATGATAATTTAAATTAATATACGAAGAGCGCGAATCATTATTACTCACATCCAAAGAACTCGAATTGTCATCAACATTTAAAATACTTTAACAACAGACTCTAACCCTTAACAGGCTTCTTTAAATGCTAACGAAAATACTAATTATTTGCCCAACTGAGAGAAATGTATGATGTTTTAGACTATATTTTGATTATGTTTAATCTTTCACTGAGAGGACAATAATATCTTACAGCCATAGTTTACTTCCAAAAGTACAGCACTGCTTATTGATATTTTAGCAGTTGCATAAACTATGCACATATGTTAGCCACAAGCACTAATCTTCCAAGGATAGGTTGATTGCTCAATGCCATATAATATAGTAGGTTTCCATAAAATGGATATTTCCTGATATTATAAAAAATGTACTCCGCCAGGATCCTAATAGTGAACGAGGCTAAAATATACATATACATTGATTAAAAATGTTGCTTGTGATTTGCGACGATGCTTATAGTGATTTATGCCATATTGTATGATACGTCCTGCTATATGCATAGTAATGTGTGCCCTACAAGAATAGAGGGTGGACTACACGAAGAAGTGTTGAACTGATATCCAATTTTTCGAATCCAACAAACATTACTCTGTAACAGTTTCTGAGACACGCGTAGTTCTTAAAGCTACTAAGCAGTTGTTGCTCCAACCGCAAATGCTTTACGTCTTCGCTGTAAGTAAACATGACCATCATTCTTTTTCGAATAGTCACTTTTCATAAGGTCTTCTAACAAATTATACTCGACAAACGTCAACGTTAACCATATGAATTATAGAAACTTGAATAGAGCAATAGAGGTTTGACCCCAACAAAACCTAACGTACGTCAAGCCTTTGACAATAGTTAATAATTATTTCGGAGCTAATAGATAGTGAAATACGCTACCCAAGTTGCATGTTTAGGTATACTTTTCGATTATACTTGTGTTAATCATATTATAATTGCGGCGTTACTAAGCTGTAGGGAATTTGACCATTGGCGTTTTTTGTAAATACCATAGACGTTTTTTTCTCCATGCGTGTCCTTCTTTGCCAAAAATTTGTATTATCTAGGACACACGAAACGGCCAAAATTGCGCGTGAAAAATGTAATAGACGATTATTTCGTTGAAGAGAGTACAGTATACGGCGCTCTCAATTGCACACGGAATTTGCCTCCGTAAGCAATCGCGAAGCTGAGACGGTGCGAAAAGGATCGGAGAGAGATCTTGGCGGGAAAAATAAACTCTCGATATACCTATTTCCCATTGCCGCAATGATCTCCGGCACGATGGCTGCGCCAGCTTTAGAAACGCCTGTGAAAAATATTGTTCGATAATATTTGGAACGTGAATCGGAAGCCCCCTGTAAAATGGACGAGCGAAGAGATATATATTGGCAAGCGAAATACCCGCCTGTACTAGAGAGAGAGAGAGGGAGAGAGAGAGAAGGGAGAGAGTTTGTCTTCGCTTTTCTTGCCATCTTGTGCCTATTCTTCTCTTCAGATTCGAGCTTCGTGGCGCGTGTGTGCTTGTTCGAGCAGCACGAACGCTCTGCGCTGAACAGACGGATACTGCTAATGCTCCAAAATAAAATGGCGTAAGCCGCAGAATTTTCGACGAAAAGCGACCTTACTTCCGCCTTTTTCTACACTACCTGGTTGTATACGTAGATATATATACACACACACACACACACACACTCGATGTGTGTTCGTGATCCTGCGTAGAGATATATGGAGCAGCTGTTCGCCTGGTCAAGCTGGCTTTGCGTCGGAAGATCGTTCCGATCGTTATACAATAATAATAATAATAATCATAATAATAATTGCAACAATGGTAATAATGATGAGAATGAAACATTCATCTAAAACAAACAGAAATAATATAATGAATACTGAATCGTTTCTTTCTTGCATAAAATTACTCTCACGAACGAATGCTGCGAATATGAACAATGAAGAGAATGTATAAGAAAAATATGGAATCGAACGATATGTCACAATGGTAATTAATGAAGATTCTTAAGGCAATAAAATTTGTTTGCATCTGTGCTCCTTGTATTGTATGTTAAATTGAGATTTTGTTGTTTTTCGAACGGTGTACACGATTTCTCGACATCTACTCAACTGATTGACGTGAAATTAAGTACACTTATTCAGTGTAATAGTAGTCTTAACCGAAGGTTTTTTTTAACATTTTTTTCATTAGTTACTAACAATAATAATGTTACTTTACCACGAAATGTCGAGAGAAAATCGTATTTTTTTAACAATTGACCGGCGATAACCGTTCAAGTTCGTTCAATTCTTAGCCAATATTATCTGTTTTAAAGAAAAAAAAACTCGGTTTTTGTTTTCGATCAAACAGGTGGCCAAAATCAAATACACCGTTGAGTTCAAAGGTCCTTCACGAGATTGTTTATAGCTTCTTTAATTATCAATATTTTTTCATAAAATTTGGCACTCAACTTTATTAATGTATATACAAATCAATTTCCAAACGATTTTTTAATCATTTTACTTGCACCTTCAAAATTATTTTTTTAAATAACCCTGATTTTTGGATCGTCACAGTAACCTAATCCCTTAATTTCGAATGAGAAAAAAAATGGCTGTCATCGATTCTGTATTTGTTATTGAAGAAAAACGAAATACTACAGCATGAGTAGGGAAATTATTGAGGAAGAGAAACTATTGTATGGCGGTGCGACCGTCACCGATGGAGAATACAGGTACGTACCCAGGGGTGCAATAAAACAATGTACAACGAATTCGGTTTGGTCAGTTTTTCAAGTGGCCCCTTGCGATACGAAATAGCCTACGAAAGTCACCGAGACTTTTATCCGTGTGAAGTACGTCCTTCCGTTTTCCTCGCAATTGTTAAGCCTCCCTTGCTCGCCCTCTCGAACAAACTTTAAGTCTAGCCGGGTTCACGTTCCCCGGGGGAGTTTGACTTTGGATACGAGACATTTTTTTTTTTCATACTTCATCACCTCGGGATTTCAATCGGGGGTGTCATTTGTCAATAAATATATGATTGAAACCAATTATTCTATTGTGAATTATTTTCAAAATGTTTTTAAACGGCCATAAAACGGAGAAACATGATTTATTCTGAAAGAAATATTTGTATCATTATTTTCTTTAAATGAGAGCCATAAGTTAATTCGATTAATAAAACCGTGTAATCTTATAAATGAAACTGTGTGTTTATGATGATTGAATTGTACTATTATGAAATTAAGGCAATTGAAATATACTATTATGAAAATTTAACTATAGAAACGCCACAATAATCACAATGGTAATAATAACAATATTAAAATACAGGAGGATCTTGTGTTCATTTAGCGCAATCCTCGGCACCGTGAAAAATGATCCCCAATTTGAGAATGCGAATATAAATGTATAAAGGAGGATAATAAAGGAGGATAATAATCGTGTTTTGCCGGAGCGACCGGAAGTGTTGACGCCTTGGCGGGGCCCAAGCAAATGAACGTGGTTAAAAGCCGAAAAAAGAGAAAAAATCGCGCTCGAACGATAATCATGAAAATTGTAGGTTTTGGGTGAGTGATAGTGAGAACGGGGGAAAGAGACAGAGAAAGAAAACAGACGGTCCTATATAGCAAGCGTGATAATTCGCCGTTTTGTCTTCCGAAGTGAGGGTCACGTCGCGTAACGACGGATATTAAGCTTCGAGCTTGACAGTCAACTATAAAACTATTAGAGAACGTAATCGAGGGAGTTCTAGCGCGAGCCATTTCAAAATCCTTCGTCACGATTCCCTGGCAAGCGAGAGAGAGAGAGAGAGAGAGAGAGAGAGAGAGAGAGAGAGAGAGAGAGAAGAACACGAATGGCATTAAAAAAATCGCTGCCCTTCGTCTTGATTGACTTTGACATGATTTTTTGTTAACAACACTTATGTAAGCAAAACGAATGCACACGATTTTTTTCGCAAAACGTAGATTGCTATTAAGGGCTGGTTGAAATTTTGGAAAATATCGATTTTTGATATTCGATGGATTCTTAAAATATAACATTTCAAAAATATTCTCTCAAAGTTTAAAGTCAATAAGTTCAAAATTGAAGGAGTTATGGGCGTTTATAAGTATGTTCCGCGAACCGGCGAACTTTCAACGCGTTTTCTCAAAATGACTTTTTCAATATAAAATATTCTATATTCAAATTTAACAAGCTTTTTTAACATGTCGAAAAGCAGTGCTTGAAGGAAGGTATTTTTGTCGATGCAAAGTTTTTTTTTTTCTAAATAGAAATAGAGCGTTTTTTCTCCCCGAACATTGATACTTTTTTTAACCAGGGCCATGTTTTCAAAAATAAATATTTTAGTGAGAACTTCGTCCAAGCATTAGATAATTTCATGTAAAAACTAAATACGTGCAATTTTCTTATTTCGGATGAGTTATTATTTTCGAGCAGCTGTGCTCACCGCGAAGGCCGTTTTTCAAGCAGCGGTTTGCACATGTAATGTATCTATCACTTTTATTAATATTTTTCCATACAAAAATAGTACAAGAACACTTAAAGTTACATTTTTTGAAGTAAAAAAAGAAAATTGAAAACCTGCACATGTTTTCTCCGAAAAAAAATTAACGATCATTTCTCTTTTTTCCGTCTGCGAACTAGGTGTAATCCATCGAGTATTGGGACACTGCATGACTGTACTTCTTTTTCTCTTTCTCTATTTATTTCGCTCCCTCTCCTCTATCTCTGTAGTGCTCTACGCCGCGAGAAAGACAGACTAGTCGTGGCTGCGCGTTCGTGACGTCATCGAGCTAAACTGGTTCGAATCCTGTCTCACTCCTTCCTGGCTTTCGGATTTATATATGCACAATATATATATACATAAATATATATACACACACATACACGTGTGTGTGTGTGTCTGTGTGCGTGCGCGCGCGCGCGCGCGCGTGTGTGTGTGTGTGTGTGTGTGTGTGTGTGTGTGTGTGTGTGTGTGCGTGTGTGTGTGTGTGTGTATTCAAGATCTTCTTCGTTTGCCCCACACTCTTGCCTTAGCGCTCGTGATTATAACTTCGTTCATATGAAGAGCGAGACCTATTTTCCGGACTCATTATTTACCACCGATTTATATTTTTTTCCGATAACCTATCAATTAACATCCCCGTCGATTTTTTCCCGTTGATTAGGGAAAAAAGCGTTCCAAATTCTGAATGATTTTATTGTAATAAACAATCATTTATTTCATCCGCCTTTTTGGTAAACAACCAGCACCGCAACGAGTGATAATTATTTTTAGTACTCTAATGCTGAATTTTTTATGAATAATTTCGACATTACCGCACAGTAATGCCTGAAAGAGTGGGAAAGAGAGGGAAAGAGAGAGAGGGAGAGAGAGAGGGGGGAGGGAGAGAGAGGGAGAGAGAGGGGGAGGGAGAGGGGAGAGAGAGAGAGAGAGAGAGAGAGAGAGAGAGAGAGAGAGAGAGAGAGAGAGAGAGAGAGAGAGAGAGAGAGAGAGAGAGAGAGAGAGAGAGAGAGAGAGAGAGAGAGAGAGAGAGAGAGAGAGAGAGAGAGAGAGAGAGAGAGAGAGAGAGAGAGAGAGAGAGAGAGAGACGTTTGGCAAAAACGCATGCTACATTATTATAAAAATGCACTTATACATATGTGACGTTATAACACCTCGCGATATATACTTTACGAAGCTGCGACAAAAGAGAGACGTTCGTCGCGTCGTCGAAACGGTCGGCGGGCTCGTGTTATCGCGATTATGATAATCCGGCTTTGCACTTGTTTACGCTGTTCCTCAGAGAGAAAGCGAGCGAGAGCAAGAGAGAGAGAGAGAGAGAGAGATAGTGAGGGAGAGAGCAACAGAGAAAGAGTGAGAGAGAGTGAAAGAGTGAGAGCGGGTGATTCAAAGTGCTCGGCTATGGGAGCGCCACCATTCATGGTTTCTTATCGCTACAGGGTACATAAAAAAGGCGAGTTCCTCCCACGCTGAAATCAGCCGAATATTGATACTTATACTTGTATTTCAATATGTATGAAAATACCGCCAAAAAATCATAATAAGAATCTCAAATGGCCGTGATGTAACACGACTCCATCCTACTGCACTAATGGCTCTAACGAATCATACAAATCTTATTGATTTATTGTTGTTATTACTATTAAGGGGTTAGGTTACTGTGAAAATTTCCAAAAATCGATGGTTGCCTGAGGCAACTTCAATTGAAGCGGAAGGTCGAACATATGGTTCACGAATTGCAGACTAACGGTAAACTTATGATTGCAACGATTTCTCGAAATTACTTTCTTCAAAATGGTGTAGGTACACGATTTCTCGACATCTAATGAAACAAATTGTCTTGATATCTGGTACACGTACCAATTATAATAGTAAGTGTACTAAACAATATTTTTCTTCACATTTTTAAAAATCAGTTATTAAAAATAATGTAATTTTTCCTTGAAAAATCGAAAAAAAAATAAACAATTTTTTAATGATTGAAACACGATAACAAAAAAAGCTCGGTCAAGACTTTGCCAATAGTATCTATTCTGAGAAAAACTTTTTTTTGTTTCAGGTCAACCTTATGTTCAAAGGACCTTCACGAGATTTTTTATAACTTCTGTAATTATTGATATTGTCAATGAAATTTAGTACACAACTTTTGTTAATGTACATATAAATAACTGTCCAAACGATTTTTCAAACATCTTACTTATTTCTTCAAATTTTGTTTCTGACTCTGGTTTTCGGGTTATCCCAATAACATAATCCCTCAACATGCTACTCCAAATGTATAAAGTCATCACGCAGTTATATAACAATATTAATAATAGGTAATCATGAAATAAATAGTAGTAACAATAATAGTACTAGACGTTTCAATAATAATGATAATTCAAAATAGATGATATTGTTCATTGTAGATTAAATTTATCCAAATATCATATATATGTAGTAGGTTTGTGAAAGTCAGCTGATAGTTTATTGTACTTGAATTTTAGGGCGTAGTAGGCGCGCGAGAGTTCAAGAGGCAGGTAGGCACGCGTTAGCTGTAGAAACTGTTGTGCTTTATCGTTGTTGGGTGGTGGTGTATATTTGAGCTTGTTTGCGCTTGTGACTGTACGGACCCCGATGTCGCGGGCATTAGTCAGGCCGTCAGTGCGGGCCAACATTTTACGAGGGTTTAATGCCCCGAGGTGCATTCTAATTGCGCCAATAAATCCCAACGGAGAATCAGCAGCAGCAGCAGCAGCAACAGTCGAATCGTGGCACCATGCTGCTATGGAGGTAGGTATGATGCGACTAGGAGTAGATGTCATTGGCATAACGGGGATGAATATATATATATATATATATATATACCCCATAGGGGTGTCATATCGCAGGGTAAGGAAAAACGTGACGGTGTCCCAATGCCGCAGGTAAGATTTAAGGGAATGAAGAGAAAATCCCTCGTGCCTACTCTATTTTTTCTCACTCACTTATCCATTCGGCCGTTATAGTCGATACGGAGAAGATATTGGAATCGGAAAGGTAACGTACCGTCCATATAATTGCCTAGAGTTCTCCAAAATGTTACTCGTGCGAGCATCTTTCATGGACGAATCGAGCGTCATTCCACAAATGTATTCGTCGACGAAGGAAAATCCACAAGAGGTGTCTCGATGACAGCCCAGCCATTTTTCGCTGTCGTCGTGGCTCTAAAAGGCCGTCTTTATCGTACCGTAAGATCTTCTGGATGGGGTTGAAGTTTGCATCGTTGGAACGCAACGAAATTTCGTTTTTAATTTCTTATTTTCATTATTGTACAAATTGTTTTTAGCAGATTTCTTGTAGTCCGCTAAATAAGAATCCCAAAAGATGTATACCTAATGTTCGTAACTTAATTCTGCTGCACGAAATTTGTCTAATAAAAGAATAATTAATGTTCGTTGCAGTCCAACGATGCAAACTTCAACGTGTAATTCTTATGGACCAGGCATCGGGTGTGGAGGTCGTAAAAAAATCGACGCTTAACTGAGTTTCGAATGAAGAAAAATGGACAGCGGGGATCGAGACAGAGGGGTTGCGAACGTCAGGGCTTGCAAAATTAGGTTAGCGAGACTCGGAAAAATTATAACAAACGCGCCACGTACCGTCTATTACCACGCGCATATCAAACGTCTCTTTCTCTTGTGGTGCAGCGATAAAGTCTCTCTTTCTCTCGCTCTCTGAGCGTGCGCTGTCCCGCTGAGTTTTTCTCCGCGAACCCTCCGGATTGTTCACTTCTCAGTGGGACCGCGAGTCCTTGAACATGCCCCAAGTCTGATACTCCGCAAATATATACACATACACATATTCGTAGAACAGTGCCCGCGTAATTGTCGCGCGTTGTACTCCCCGCAATGCTTTTTAAAACTTTTTTTCCTTCTAACGCAGTGCACTTAGCCCTGCTGGGACGAAGAGCTGGATCGTATACGTATGGGCAAATAGCGTGGATCGGTACAGAGCTATATAAGAGAAAGCCTGAAAAGGGACGTGTAGCAAGAAGGTGGGAAGGTAGAGGGGGTAAAAAGGCCGGGAACAACAATGAACGCGAGAGGCCGACCAATTCTCAGCGGGATATCCCCGTGGCACGTTTTAGCACGAAGCGATGCACCGAGGCTGGCAAAATCTTGCCCCAACCGATTCTACTCTCTCTCTCTCTCTTTCTCTCTCTCGCTCTCTCTCTCCCTCTCTCTCTCTTTCTCTCTCTCTCTCTCTCTCTCTCTCTCTCTCTCTCTCTCTCTCTCTCTCTCTCTCTCTCTCTCTCTCTCTCTCTCTCTCACACACACACATACACACACACACACACTCTCTTCCGTGATCTCAAGCGAAGAACACGTTTTTTTCGATATACATATATGTGCAAAACGGAGATTTTAAGACATTCACTACAAGGGCCGTCTGTATAATAATTCATTGTCCTCATACTCAACGTTTAGTACAATTATGTGTCTTCAAAGTCACCCTCGAATGAACGTAAGCGTATTCTGTCAAAGGTTTATTTCAAGGACCTCCGATTTTCAAAATCGACGATTTATTCGAAAAAATCTAAGGGTTATCCTCCGGTATATAACCGTTTATATATAAATATTGGGATGCCGAATAAGTTTTTGCGAAATTTAGTGCCTTATTTAACAAAGAAATTATTCTTAATGCTTTGAAACGTTTCGAAACTGTTATGTGATTAGCTCTTAACGATTCTGCAAGTTCAGCTTAGCGTCTGACATGAGTCTTCTTCAGGTAATGCCTCCGATTCAACACATTAGAATCATTATTTTTGCAGCGTCTACCTGCATGTTGTTTCCGACAAAGCATGGTGGCCGTAAGTCTCAACAAGAATTCTGTGTGCTTCAGCTGCAGATGAAGAAAAATTATAAGTAGTACAGTAAAATTCTCCGCAGATACTCTTTTTGGCACGAATAAATTTGACACGTTTGAGACTATGAAAAAAAGTTGTTTACGCTACTGCGAATACACTGAATTTCAAGGTTGCTTATAGTACTTCTTTATAGATGCGTTACCATCTTAAACTACACGCACGCAGTTTTGGTAACGCCATCTGGTGGAATACCGCGAGAACTTATTCAACGTCCTGATATAAAACGCGCATCGATGTGGAAAAATCGAAACGACGTATGTTCGATGTTGAAGGGAGGTCGATACACCCTTTCCGGGGTTATGGCATCGATACGACGTTGGAGATCCGCCTGTGTGCTTGAAAAATTGCAATCGGGCCTCCTGTGTTGCCGCGGCTCGAGTTCCCTTTTACCCTGTACGCCGCAGAAGCCGATATACTCCGTAGTTTGGAACACGAAGCGGGAGTGATGCAGAGAGAGAGAGAGAGAGAGAGAGAGAGAGAGAGAGAGAGAGAGAGAGAGAGAGAGAGAGAGAGAGATGAAAGATGCATGGGGAACGTAGAGACCGAACCCGTGGGGGATAATGGCGCGGACCCATTGAATAGATCAATTTACAATGGCAACGAAATGAGCAGCGCCCTTATTTCCCTTTGCTCTTCCCTCGTACACTCGCACACACATACGGACGCATCAACTCTATGACCCGTGTGTCCTGTTGTGATCGTTGCTTCTCACTCGGCTCGTGCAGGGTTTCGCCACGAGGAGGCGCTCGCTCCGTTTTACAAAGTCTCACGGAAAAAAAATGCTCTCCCTCTACGCGAGGAGCGAATTTGAAGTATCTTAATTTTTTTTATGGTGCTGAAGATTGCATCGATGGAATGCCACAAAAAATCTTTTGCATATTTTCATTTCCTCATTTTCAACATTCTACAAACATTTTTTTTAGCAGATTCGTTTCTTACGCTCCTAAATAAGCAATGAAAAAATAAACGGAGGGATTACCGTCGTTAAGATAGGTATGCCAAAAGAAATTTGAGCAATTAAGAAATAATCATTATCGTTACATTCCAACGATACAAACATCATTTTCATATACTTTATCCTCGATACGATTCGTTCGGAGATGAATTATTGTTGCGATTATTATTATCTTTTAATTATTTTCATTTAGTCAATTTATGACGATATATTTACTTTTTAATAGAGAACAATTATTTCCGATAATTAAAAAAAAAAATGAGTTCTCAGAAATGATTATCGGGAAAAGATTTTGTTTTCTCTCCCTCGACCTGAGGATCTGATTTATAGAATTTTTATTCTAATTTAATTCTAGATAGGACGCGTTATTGTATAAACATATGAAGATAACAATAATTGATATTTCTATCATCCTTGTAATTACCGCATATTACCGCAAGTATAATTGTAGCAAACGTTGTTTTAATTTAATCATCGCCATTGTTATTATTATTATTAATATTTTTATTAGCATTCTTATTATCATTCATTGTCGCTTCAACGTATACAACGTGTTGCGCTTGGGCCCTCTGTATATCTGGTTGACGCTCGTCGAACGACGACGACGGCGACGATGTCAGAATGCAGACCTCGCGGCTTATAGCCCCTCGATCGTTGTAGGGTTAAGAAGAAAAAAAATGGCCGCAAGAGGATTGTCACCTGCTTATCTTGGGGGCCTCGGGTTCCCTCGTCTTTGTGTGCGCTGTGAATGTTGAAGCACATATACGACGACCGAGGACGCACTTCCAAGCTATACCGGATCACCCCTCCGAATTCGCTCGAATAATTTTCTCGATTGACAACTTTCCGAATATTCGGGGAAAGAAGGCCGAAAAAAATAAAAAATAAAAAAAAAGCAAAAACAAAGCAAACGGATAATATTATTTTTGCCCCATTTTCTCTATTTTAATCCTACACCGTTGTATTCGCGGTTCGCGCGCTCCAATAAAGTAAACTTCGATCTCGCAAATATGTCGACTTATGTGGAATATCGGCTAGCGCCGGGAGCACGATACTTTCCAAAGTAATTCAACGTGCCCACCGTCGATGGAGATTGAGAGCTACGGATGGTACGGTTCGCAGCGCCAGAGCGTAAGAACCCCTCGAGTCGAGGATCCGAAACCCCCTTTAACTCCAAATTTTTCTACCTGCTCACCGGGGGTATCCCCGCGGTATAGAGTTTCTCAGATTTGGTTCGTCTTGTTCAACCATCATCGAATGTCGTTTCCCGTACACGCGCTCCAGTAGAGACTAGAGAAAAATTCCGTACAATAAAAATGGCCATTGAAACATTTCTCTCTACAAGATACGAGCACAGAACGCTAAGTATAAAATTAAAAATTAAAAAATGAGAGGGAATACAGCCGAATATAAAATTGTGTAACTTAGATGAGGCGTGCTACTCGGGTGAGATGCGAGTTCCGCCTTATCCTAAGCAAAAACATACACGTATGTGTATATATATATATATATATATATATATATATATATATATATATATATGAGGATAAACGAAAATTTGTACAGTACATTGAGAACTTTGCTGCTGGAGGCTTAGCTCTTATCTCCGTTATCACGAGGGAGAGAAGCTATTCGAAGAAGCCCACGATTTCTCAGCTACTCGTGTTACCTGTCGCCGATCGACATTCTCTCTCTCTCTCTCTCTCTCTCTCTTGTTCCTAGATGCGTTCGCTTGACAATTAAAAAGAGAGAGAGAGAGAGAGAGAGAGAGAGAGAGAGAGAGAGAGAGAAAATACGGGGATAATTAAGACAGCAAAAAAATACACGGGTGAAATAAAACAGGCGCTCATCGTGCAGGAATTGTGCCATAACCACAGTGTGAAACGCCACACGATCCCTCGGTACACATACCGCGTGTACACTATATACAGGTATACGCATACGTGTGCATATATAACCCGCAATATAATTCGGTTAAAACGAAAATTCCATCTCACACATCGTCATAATGGGTGTCACTATGTTATTTTATTTGTTCATCTCATGACACTCATTTCAAACGTATATACTTCTACCTGACTTAGCATTGGCTGTAAGCTCATTTTTACATTCGTTTATACGAAGCCCGAAAGTCATTTGACGGTAATTTAAATCGTACTCAATATTGTCATCAATATTATCGTTCTCTAATCCCTGTGCAGACATTTGTTGGGGAGTCTGCGTTGGAAATCCAAGTGGATTGCGCCCTTGTTTCCCGATTGACGTTACTTGAGAACTTTTTATTCAAAGTTCTTGAAAGGAAATTTGTTGGATCGCCCAAAACAAAAATAAATGCTTTCGTGATCCCATGTACAAATTTGATGAGTCCCAAGATGCACCCAGATCTCTATAGGGATTCGTCAAGGAAATCACACATAGGGAGTGCTCATTGGGATGCAATTAGATGCTACACTATTCCCCGATGAACGTCATGTGAGAATTCTTACCACGTTAGAATACAAAATATGTGAAAAGCCACAAGGAAAAACTCGGCGTGTTGAAACACAACCTGCACGCTTCGTAAGCGTGTACGTGTGTGGTGATATTACGTCAAAGAGCAGTTAAATATAAATAACAAACAATAATTACAGTGGATTTTCAGTGACGTGATTCGAAGCGATTTTTACGATATACTTTTTAAAGCGATTTATATTTTTTTGAGATAAGATTTAATCTTTTTGAAGATCCGATCATTTTGTATTTCCATATATTTCGTTCAGAGAATTCAACGTACGGAACGCAATCGGATCTATCGAGAATCGAATCGGAACCTGTTCGATAATGTGGGAATCCCTTAGGATTTCATTTTGATACGTACATTCGATCCAATGCAACGAAATTTCATTTTCATTTAATACTTTTATCATTATCCAAAATCATATTTTGCAGATTTAGGTTGTATATCGCTAAATAAGGGCACTAAAAAATATTTACGTCATTTTCGTAGCTCAGATCTACTGAAAGAAATTTGAGAAGTTAAACAAAACTAATTTTCGTTACATTCCAACGAGGAAAACTTCAAGGTCATACGCGATGACAAATTGGAAACCTATCAGGAAGTAGGACAATTACTACACGGGTCTATTCAATTTTTCCAAAAAAGCGCCACGTATCTACTGCCTTCCCCTATACTCACAATTTCCCCGAAATAAAAAACTCCCAAATACCCCCGCCCCCATCTTCCAGAAATGTACCTTTTGTAAAGAAAAAAAAAAACTAAGAATTTGTCCTTCAAAATTCACCAAAACTAATTCGATCATAGTACCTCGTCATGCTTCAAAAAAGTGAAGTATTGACGTTATTTTGCACGGGAGTGTATATCCATGTGGCGTTCGATGTGCAGGAGGTTAGGGATTCTCTGGTTACGTTCTAATTCCCCATGGAGAGCGAGTATTACAGAAATAGCAGTAGTAGTCTGTGTGTGTAGTGTGTGTGTGTAGTGTGTGTGTGTGTGTGTGTGTGTGTGTGTGTGTGTGTGTGTGTGTGTGTGTGTGTGTGTGTGTGTGTGTGTGTGTGTGTTGGGTGTACATGTATATAACCGAGACTGCTCGATGTGATGAGAGAAGGAGAGCGGTGGAAAGGATTCTCCCGTGGTAGCCCTCTCGTATATATGCCGGCATCGAAACGGAGATGAAGAATACAAGAAGCGTGGGCCTCGTACCGGAGGTTTCCCCATGCCATGCGATGGTGAACCGGAGCGGGAGCAACGCGTTCGAATAACCGGTTGCTCTTTTCTTGAGCGTGTGCAGAGAGAAATGCTTCGACGAAGATCGATCGCGTTTTTGGAATATATATGTATAGTTACGTACGTGTGTGTGTGTGTGTGTGTGTGTGTGTGTGTGTGTGTGTGTGTGTGTGTGTGTGTGTGTGTGTGTGTGTGTGTGTGTGTGTGTGTGTGTGTGTGTGCATTAAAACGCGAAAAAATGAAATAAAAAGATATTTGCAGCAAAAGCAAGCAGCTTTAAGGTTGTCCGGCTATGACCGTGAGAGGAGAAAGAGAGAGAGAGAGAGAGAGAGAGAGAGAGAGGGGGGGGGAGAGGGAGAGGGAGAGAGAGAGAGGGGAGAGGGAGAGGGAGAGAGAGAGGGAGAAAGTGAGTGAGAGAGAGGAAGTATAACGTTTGCGCCCAGGAATGTAGACGGCGAAATGGGTGTATATAAGTTTTAAAAGGGACCGAAATCGTTTCTCGCCCGCGCGACCGCACGCGCGTTTCGTTCTCGTGTTACCTACTCTCGCGGTGTGTTTTATACATCCGTATAGGCTACGCGCGGCACTCTCTGCTCGTGTACGCGTGCTCGTGTCCTTGGCCGAAATTACGACCTCGAGTATTTCAACGGAATAAACGAGACGGTATCGAAAAACAAAAAATAACAATCACGAATATATTTGAAAAGTTGCAATTTTCAAATCATGAATAATACGAAATAATAAATCTCGCATTCGATCCGCGATACACGAAGCGCTTCAAAATGTTAGTTGTTTCAGTGCCGCCCATCATCGAGCTCATTTTCTCGGGACATTATTCTTCATCCCCACGCACACACACACACACACACACACACACATACACTATTGCCATCTTTTTCTCCGAAGCGTTGGGAACCAATCTTGAAGACAGGATTTATTTCGGAATGATCGCGGCAGTTGGGGTCGAATCGGAAAATAATTCTCGAGCTCGCGTTTTGTCTCAGTGTGAGAGAGCAGTGCACAGACGCGTGGAAATTACGAGGAAAATATAGGCGCCTACAAGGTGCGTGTGAAAAATTTTACGAAAAGGGTCGAAAGTTTCCAGAAAAAAGATGTTCTCTTCCATCGCGGTTGTTACCTCCGACTTACGGTCTTTCTTCCATCTCTCAAAGGGTCGGTCGTTATACGCTTTCTCGCGTATCAAACTTTTTATCCTCGCTCATTTTTCCGGGACAATGAAAAAAAAAAACCCCCACCTAATCTCAAACTACTCGAGATTTGTTCTCTCTTTTTTTTTCATCTCTTCTCAAAATACCTGCAAGATTAACGTTGTTCGTATTTCCGACGTCGCGCTCGAAATTTTTACTCATCGTCGGAGTACCTTCGTTCATTAAAAAAATTTGTGTGTGCGCGTGTGTGTGTGTGTGGGTGTGTGTGTGTGTGCGCGCGCGCGCGCGTGTGTTTTTAAAAACACACACGCACTTATAGAGGGTAAAGTATGTATATATGTGTGTTATAAATTGGAGGCTCACCTGTTTTGAGAAGACCGCAATGTCCTCGTTGAAACTTTCGGACGAGCAAACGTCACCACCCGCGACACCGGGCTCACGTGGCGTGCACGTCGCGAGCTCGCACTTTTCGAATATGAGCGCTAGCAACGGGAACAGGGGATGTCTGAAAGAAGAAGAAAAATAAACGAGATGAGATAATTCACACTGAACGAGTTTCACGCAAAGATTAGAATATCATTAACATTCGTGAATCCGATAAAAATAAACGTTTGTGTTTCTGCTTTTCTTTGCGCGGTCCCACAAACTTCATCCGGATTTCACACGCGCAATTGACAAACGGTGAGATGGTAAGAAAGAAGAAGAATCGCACAATTGAATTCGGATAGGCTTTTGTAATTAGAGCGATGGAATTGAGCATGAAGGATCCTAAAGAAAATCATTCGCGAACGCACGGACGGCTAAATAACAGAGAAAGAGCGAGAGAGGGAGAGAGAGGTGGTGGCAAAATCAAGGGAAATGGAGAGAGTCGAAGATCAACGTGGATATTTCCAAAAACTCTTCAAGAATTTGCAACTGAACAAGACAAAAATTAGCGGGTGTGCCTTCTTCTGTGGGTGTGCGGCTATACGCTTAAGGGCTTAGGGGTCGTCGATTAATCACGTGAGGTTTTTTAGGCCACTTTTTGAACCCCCCCTCCCCCATTGTGATATGTGGTGAGATTTCTAGCCAGCCCCCCCCCCCCCCCCCCCCCCCCCCCCCCCCCCCCCACCCCCCCCCCCCCCCCCCCCCCCCCCCCCCCACCACATCACGTGTATTGTTTTTGTTAAGAAACGTCTGACACAAGCGATAGAGAGTGCGGTATTTTATTATGAAAAACGAAATCATATATAAGTATTGTCAGCATATTTAAATGGCATTGTCCGCGCAGTTACAAAAAAAAAATACACGTGATATGTCGCAACACCCCCCCGCCCCCCAGCGTGATCAATCGTGATGTTATCCAACCCCCCCCCCCCCCCCATATTTGAGCCTCACGTGATTAATAGACGACCCCTTACATCTAGTTGAAGTTTATTTAAAAATCGATTGTTGGTTTTTGGAGGATTCAGTTGAGGCAGTTGTGAGTGAAATGACTTTTCTCAACCTGGCCGAAATCATAACTTAGCTATGATTGCACGATTTTCAATTTAAAAAAACCCAAATTTTTGTAATTGCCGTGTCTTTCGTTATACGCAGCCGTTTTTCCCGAAGTTAAGTATTTTTTAAGCCCCCGAATATAAGTAAAAATTTTGCCAAAATTGCACTTTTTTTAACACCCGCGAATTTGTGATTTTTTTCACTCCAAAAACAGCTACTTACAACGAGAACGACATTTACATAGATTATAAAACTTTTTAATTTTTAATTATTTGAAGGAATATTTCGACTTTAAAAACGACTTTTTCAAAATCGGTAAACACAACGTCCAAAAATTACTGCACCGAACAACTTTGAATTTTACAAGCTTCTTTCACATATCGAAAAGCAGTGCTCGAACGAAGGAATTTTTCTTTCGATGCATTTTTTTTATTAACGACAATAAAACGTTTTTTTTTCACCGGACAGCAAATGTCGTTTTTCGAACAGCGATCTGCACAAACCATTGTATCTGCCACATTTATAAATGTTTGTCGATACAAAAATTGTAAAACATACTTGAAATCATCTGTGATGCCGTTATAATCTCTATAATGTAAAACAAAATAATAATTCGAAAACCTGCACGCGTATTTTCAGAAAAAAAAATCACCAAAATTCCCCTTTTTTCCGGCCACAAGTTAGGTGTAACCCATTGACGTGCGTATGTATGTGCGAAGGACGTGGAAAAAAAAGCGAGCGGTATAAAAAAGGCCGGTTCCAACGTGCTGCCGAAGAATTTACAAGAGCGAGAGAGGGAGATAGGAGAGTAGAGGGAGAGACGCTGATGATGAGTCGTATGAATGCGTGTGTTCCGCGTGCGTGTGTGCAAAAGAACGGAGGCAAAAGGCGGGACTTTGGGCGCGAATATAACGTTCGCGATCCGACGGAAGCCGCTGCTACTACTGCCGCGGCCACGACCATGCAACACTATCTGCGAAACGAAACCGGGGAGAGAAGAGCAGCTGTTTATCGTTGCACCCCGGGCTTCACCCTGATCCTCCTACCGCGCCGCGAAATTGCACATATACGTGACGCGACGCTCGTGTATGTGTATCCGAATCGGCTGTTTTTCATCGATTCTCGTAGTGTGACTCGATAAAGTTTTGTAAAACGAAACAAAACTCCTCAAGGAAGGAACTTCGAAGAGGCACATGGCAGAAATTGAATAATAAAACAATAACATCAGCAATAACAATAAAAATGCTGAAAATTCTCGCACTTTTGTATATACTTATTTCCTTTTTTCCTCGTACGCGAGACAAGTAACAAGTGCGGTTGAAAAAAAAGCCGCGACGTGTAAAAACAAATTAATCGCAGGTGAATCGGTAGAAAAAAAAAACAAGACGGTTCAAGGAGAATAGTCTATGTAAGTGAGAGTGATGAAGGATTCGCTCGATTAAATCTCAACGAGCAGATGCATTTACTCGTTCGTTGCTGAATCAGATTCATCCGGTTCGATAATGACAATGCAATTGGATGCATAAATTTTTATCATGTACGTGTATGGGAAAAGGTAATTTTAAAAACGTCGAATTACTTATTGTACCTGTACTCAACCTTACGCAAACCCGAATGTCTTCAAAATCCCTTTTGGGTAGATGTGAGCACATCGGTATAAAGTTTTTTTTTTTGTTCTAAGAGGATAGTTTCATTCCAAAAATCAACGATTCGTGTGAATAAACGTTGAGGAGTGTTCTCAAAAGAGCCATACGATGGCCAATATACTATAGATATAACGGATTTAAAATGAGGTTTTCCAATGCTTTCATATGTATGTGTGATTTCAGCCGAAAAATGAAAAAAAAACCAAATGAACGGATGAGGGATTTCGTTGTGTTTTGCTCATCCAAGCTAGAGCTTGGTAACTCTCTTTCTCTCTTCCGGAAACCGCAAAACCGCAGATTCCCCAAACAACGTTCAACGACCAATCATATCATTACCCCTGCGGTCATATCATCCTGACACCTTGTTTATCCGTCACTGTGTACTCTCTATATCGCTACTCACATACAATGTATTCAGGTTCGTTTTTTAACGCAAATGCATTTTTATACGTCCGCTCGTTGGCCTCGGATCGAACAACAGGATCGTTCCTTTCCCGTTCCTTTTCCGTTGAAAGCTACTTCTGGCTCGCATAAAAAATCGCTCTTCTTTAAAAATGAATTCTTCTCAATTACTCAATTTTTTTCCGGTCAATTCGTAGTATAAAAATCTCTCAGACGTTGCTACGTATTGTCTTTAGAAATGTACAACCTCAATTCGCTTAACAAAAAGACTCTGGGCAATGATACAAACGAAGAGATAAAAACGAAAAACAAAATATCGTTGTGTTCCAACGATGCAAACTTCAACGTCATAAATCTCGAAAGATGAAAAAGTTGGAATTTTTTCTTTCCAATTGAATTGGGAATTCGAACAAAAATGTTCGCCGGTTACGTACTCCCGGAAAATGAAGATGGGGCGGGTCAATTTTTGTAATTTGTTTCACGAAAATGGTATTGATTTAAAAATTTGAGCGTTTGAGTTATTTTTTAAAAATGATCGGCGAACGTTGTTGGCGAGCAATTTACCTTGTGTATTGTATCGTATAAAAAGTAGTCATGTCATTTTTTTTGAGTTTTCGGCTTGGGGAATTTCGATTAATCATTCGAAACACAAATTATCGTCCAAACAAATTATTAATCTCAATTTGCAAATATCGTGCATAAGGCACCGACAGATCTATCTAAAACGTGGTTTTCTCTTCCGATGGAAAAACTCTTCAAATGGACACGCTCATAGTCAAATTTAAGTAAAATTGTACATCGGCATTGGCGCAAATAGAACGTCAAAGATCTTAAACGCTTTCGGCAATATCCCTCCATCATTCCATTTTTCCCCCCTTAAACATCCCACAAAGCGGGTCTTGCGCGTTTCTTTTATACGTTGGACAGATTCCCTCTTTTATTCGAAGTCAAGGAGGGAAGATTCACACTCCACTTCAACCGGCTACCGTGCATGACTCTGTGGTCGATCAACTTATCGGTCGCGATCTCGCATTAAGGACCGTTCTTTTGCGAGGGCGGTTATGGGCCCTCCGTTCAGACGGATTCTCACTCCCGTTCGTTCTTCCTCTCTTTCTCCGAGTACCGAGACCATTATTCGAAGAAACTGCGGAGCAAAGAGACGAAAGGAAAAAAAGAACACAGTCGTCCAAGTCAGGAAGGAAGCAGCGATGATGTGCTCGAAGGAGAGACAAGACAAGGAAGAGGAAAGAAAAGTAAGAGCCATTATACCAAAAAGGAACATGTAAAAAATGAAGAAAAAAAAGATTATGAAAATGGGAGGAGTTCATATTGAACGTAACGGAGGGAGGGAAAATTCTACGGGGTTGAAGTTTGTATCGTTGAAGTGCATAGAAAATTCTTTTCAATTTCTTATTTTCAATATTATCCGAAATCATTTTTTTTGCAGATTTAGGTTATGCTCTAAAAAACTTAAAAATCCTTCAAAATATGTACGTGCTTTTCATAACTCAAATCTGGCAAAAAAAATCGAAGAGAAAAAAATCTGTCACATTGCAACAATGTGTCATAAAGATCTTCCGTTTGAAAAAAAAAATTTATTATCTTCACGTCGATGTGTGTATATGTGTGTGTGTGTGTGTGTGTGTGTGTGTGTGTGTGTGTGTGTGTGTGTGTGCGTGTGTGTGCGTGCGTGCGTGCGTGCGTGCGTGTGTGTGTGTGTGTGTGTGTGTGTGTGTGTGTGTGTGTGTGTATTCGTACACACACAGGGCTACTAGTTATTGGTCACGATCTCGTAAAAAGGTTGTAGGGCATGTTTTCCGCTATCACATAACCCAGTAATGCTTAATTCATGTGTCCCATTTTCGAGATATTATTATTTCTATTATTTTTGCATACTGCGAGGTAGGCAACTTGAAAAACTGTTGTATGGAATCAAACTTTTTTGACATTTGCAGTTTGTGCACACAGTAACAAAGAATTATCAACAACAAAATAATAATAATCTGCAAACATTTTTTAATTAGCTGTCCAAAACTCTGCAAGTCTAATAATTATTGTTATTTTATTGTCGATAATTCTTTGTTACTGTTCCTTAAACTGCAAATAACAAAACAGTTTGATTCCATACAACAGTTATTTATAAATTAATTTTTAAAGTCGCCTGCGTCTCACTGATGGAAAATAATAAAAATTATAATATTTCGAAAATGGGACACCCGCATAAAGCAGCACTGCGTTATTCGGTAGCGGAAAACATGTGCTACAATCCTTTCACGGATTCGTGACCAATAACCAGCAGCCCCGTATAATCCAGGGTCGCCATAGATATATTTGCGAATAATGTTGAAAGCCACAAGGTCGTATTGAACTGAAGTCGAGATATAAAAATACGCACAAAATACGCATTGCCTCATATCACAAGAAAGCATTTACAAACATTCAAAATGCGTCAAAAAATGCTCATATTACCCAAATTCAGAGTACTTAAAAAATTCCCCATTTCACCACTGGCAATTAACGCATATATGTATAGGCGGCGATTCGTCGGTTGTTCGGTGAGTTTCGGCTGTCTCGGTTTGGCAAATGTATGTACAGCGAAGGAACGGCAGCATTGGAAGAACTGCCGCTGTCTGGGCAACGTCAATTTGTCGAAATTCGTTCCGAATCGTTTTATGCCCGGGGCCATAAGGCCGCGAACCTACTGCCATTACTACTTCTCGCCCTCGCTACCATGGACACACATCTTCCCAATGACCTCTTGTCCCTCTCGTTCCTCCTACTCTCGCTCCCTCCCTCGCTGGCTAAGCTCTCTCTCACTCCCTCTCTCTCTCTCTCTCTCTCTCTCTCTCACCCTCGTTCTCTTTTTCCTTTTTTGCTGTTATAAAAGGGTTAAAGAACGACCATAAAAACACACATCCAACAGCAAAATTACAAACATATTGTGAGGCTCATTTAAAAAAATTCCAGCCGGAAGTGTGAAGGATTATCGCTCCTTTGGATCGCGGTTTCGAATTCACCCGCGACGAAAGAGAGTGTGTCTGAGTGTGTGTGTGTGTGTGTGAGAGAGAGAAAGAGGGGGGATACCCATCTTATCGTAATTGGTTATAAAAATGTAATACACCGTACGGCAATGTTTCAAGTATTAAAGTTTTTTTTTTAATACGTGATTATCAATTTGCCGTTTGACATCCGGACTGATATCCCGGATAGAAATTCACGATCCGTATATACGCGTTCGTCAATAACGAGAGTATCGTCGGTGTATGAAACCGCGAGCCGCAAATTCACAGGAAACGCACCGAGAGAGAGAGAGAGAGAGAGAGAGAGAGAGAGAGAGAGAGAGAGAGAGAGAGAGAGAGAGAGAGAGAGCGCAAGAAAGATGTGTGTGAAAGTCCAAATAAATTTGCTCGAACAAGAGTGAGAATTGGAAAAGAAAAAAAACCATTGAATATATTGTAAATAACGAGATGCCTTTCGACCGCATATGTCGGACTCGATAACAGGGCGATCAAGGTCTCCCGCGGAGTACCCTCGTTTCTCGATAATTATTCCGAATTCAATTCGACCCATTGATACCTCGCCGAGTACAAATAAATCAGAACAATTTCCGGGCGAAATTTCTTCTCGTTCTTCCATCAAAAGGAGCCCCCTATTTATCATTTGAAATTTGTCCTCGATCTACAATGAAATTGTCGAGGAGTAATATTTGAAATAACATCATCATGAAATTTTCTCAATTGTCTGAAAGAGACCTAGTACTTTTTTTTTCAAAGAAATAATCCATATATATTTTCCGGCATTTATTCCGTCAACGAGGAAAAAAAAATCGTTAAAATTTGCCGTATTCGAATGTACAACAATAAGACAAAGAAAGACTGTTGATCTTGTGTCGGATTTTCTTACAACGTTGTTCTACGCGAAAACCCTCTCGCTCTTTCAATAATCTCAATTTTCCGTTACACGGTGTGTGTGTATGTGCGTGCGTGCGTGCGCGTGCGCGTGCGTGCGTGTGTGTGTGTGTGTGTGTGTGTGTGTGTGTGTGTGTGTCCTTATTATAAACGACTGCGAATACACGAGATACTCGAGATTTTCTGGGGTACACGGAGAAGCCTCGAATTACTGTTGGGGGCGTTAGATGTGAAGCGAGGGGTGAGTGGGAGAAGATTTTTAAGCGCTCGTTTACGTACGAGAAAGCCGGAATATAATATCCGGGCGTTCCGAGAATATTGGAGGGAATCTCCCCGTATGAGAGAAAGAAAGAAAGAGAGAGAGAGAGAGGGGGGGGGGGGGAGAGATCTCGGGCACACGACGAGTGGACAAATTGCAGGTTAGCAGAAAATAATAAGCTCCCGTTCGGCGCGCGCTCAAATTTCGCACGGGTATACCAGAAATCGGGGCATCTTTTGCGACTATAAATCACGAGGCGAAAGGAAGGGGACGATATGTGCTCCTCGTGTCCGCATCCGTTTGCGCTTTCTTGCACAGTCTCTCCTCCTCTCCTCTCTCTATTTCTCTATAACTCTATCTCGCTCTCTCTGACTTTCACTTATTGGACGTCCGATTTACTGCTCTGTCTCTCTTCCTCCTACTATTCAGGTTCCATTTATGCAAAGATAAGAACAACCATAGTCCAATTATTATTGTTGATGTCGTACATGACAGTGCAATAATAATTATATTATATTACTTGTTTCAGGCTTGTTATTATTCTCACCATTATAACTATTATTATTTTCTTTCAATGTACTTAAAAAAATAGCATATATGTATATACTCGCACACGGAACTACAGAACGTAAAATTTATTAAGACAGCCATTGTTGAAAATTCATTGTTCATTTTTCTCCGAGGGTATGAAATTATTCTCCTCGAGGATGACTTATGTTTGTTGCCCGCGGGAAGTGTGTTCCTCCCGTTCGTCAAGACACTGATCTTCTCCTTCTACTTCTTCTACAACGCCGACGACGAAGACGATGACGACGAGACGGAGAACCCCTTTTCTCGACCGTTACCAAATCAGGTTCCAGGTGCGCCCACCAAGCCCACCGTGCACCTCGTACCTCTCGTTTTCATTCTTGGTCTTTTCTTCGCTCCCGGTTAATTTTATTGACGTCGCATAGCAAAATGTTTTCTCAATAATACGCACGGCAAAAGTTATTATGTAAGAAAAAATCGCGGAACTAGCGAAATAATGGCCCCGTTATTATACGATTGGTTGTTTTTCTTTATATTACATTGATGGCGATAACAATGATTAATAAGATCAATAATAATGCTAACTGCTAAGACTTGAAAAGTGAATTAATGATGACAATAAAAATTATCATTATCTGTGCAGAAATTTGTTGGGGAGTCTCCAGATCCTACCACATCCCTATAGGGATTTCATACGGACGCTGCGCCGCACGTAGGGCCACATTGCAATGCAATGTTTGTTGTGATTTGAGAATTTCTTATTTGAAATTCTCAACCGGAGTTCGTTAAATCTCAAAAAAAAAAATCCTTTCGTGATCCCGCGCACGAATTTGTTGGAGAGTACCAATATGCATCCTCATCTCTGTAGGGCTTCGTTAGGAATACCGCGGATAGTTGGCATCGAAAATATGTGAAAAGTCACGAGACAAAACTCGTAGAAACATAACTTCGTGAGCGTGAACGTGTATGGTAATATTATGTCAAAGTGCAATAAACTAAATAATAAACGATATAATCGACTTTTAGTGATGGAATTCTAATCAATTTATGAAATTATTTTTTTAAGCGGTTTATACTTTTCCAACATAAGATTTATACTTTTTTAAGATTCACTCATTTTGTATATGTACATATGTTTTGTTTAGAAAACTGAACGTACGGAATGTGATTGGACCCATAAAAATCGAAACGGATTCTGTTCGGTGATGTGGGAATCCTTCAAGATTCGAATTGAAATGGTACGTGGAATTCGAATGGGAATCTCGATTAGAATCCAATGTACGAGCGTGACGTTGTAGTGTAGGGATCCAATGCGATAACCCATTGGAACCCTATAAGGAAATAGGAACTACTAGTACGGGAATCCAATTGGAACCCTACGATAATTTCTGCACGGGCATTCATTACGCTATTACGTCATTATAATTTTATATTTGATAGTCAACTGATGAATCACATCGCCAAAAAAGAAATATTTAATTTAAATAGGATCTATTTAAATTAAATGGGTTTTTTCCTTGCCTCACGATCTACTACGATCTTATTTGTTTCAATGAATTCTTTTTATTTGTTTCAGCTATTCTTTTCAAATATTAAATATATTCAAATTAAACAAATAAAGATTCGTTTCAAATAAATCTTTATTTGCTTACAATGTACACTGTGAATCTAATCTAATCTATATCAATTAACTTAATATCATTGTGATAATTAGAGTTTTGTCGAATAACATGCTATAGATTTATCAAACATAACCTACATGTATGTAACCTAAAAATCGAATCAATTAAAATTAAAATTAAACAAATAGACGTGGTTATTTAATATCAATAGAATCTTTCTGTCAGTGTAGGTTTATCGTTTTCCGTCTTCTTTTTGACGCGGTTTATTGAAATATCCAGCCGAATAAAGTTCGTTACCGGACTCTAATAAACAAAGTAACGAGCAAAAAAAGCTGAGAAATGGGCAAGAATTGCTCGACGCTTTGGGTAAAACGTGGCCGGTTCGTGTATCCCGATAAGGGTTCCCCTACGTACTCGAATGTCTTCATTACGACAGTGCAGTCTTTTTCTGCGCCGAGCGATGTCGCGAGAGCGCGCGCAAACCCGCGGGCGACAAAAGACGAAAGAACGGCAAGGCGCGAGAAAGGGTGCAGGGGGGGGGGGGGGGAGAAAAATTCGCTGCCGCGGTCGACTCGATGTACGCGGCGGTGGTTGCGCGTGAGGAGTGCACGATGCGATCAATTTTCGCGTATACTCTCGATCACTCTCGTGCGCGGCGCGCGCGAAACTCAACAACGCGCGAATTGTGTCGTCTCGAGTTTTTCCTCCGCGGCCCGAGCGCACCCGCCTTGTTGTTTTCTTTGTTTTTCTTTTCTTTTTCGCACTCGCCAGCGATAATGAGGTGACGAGTTTACAGGGACGAGTCGCTCGAGGCACTTTCATTGAAATGAGAGCGCGTGGGGATTATCGAACGAATAATAAATGTTGAATGAAGAAACAAATTTCTTTCTGCATCAAATAACCCATCTCGTAATTCAATCGAATATCCACGTATATACAGTACCGGTCAAAACTTTTCGATCACTTTGGATAATTGTAATATTTTCGATCACTTTGTATAATTGCCAAATTATATTTGGATAATGTAATGCATTTGATTTCTCATTTAAAGAAGATACTACATATCTCTATAAAATTAATTAATGACGTTGAAGTTTGCATCGTTGAAATGCAACGATCTTTTGTTTATTTTTCATTTCTTTATTTTTATCAGTATCCAAACAATGTTTTTTCTGTTTACAAATTGAGCTCGTTGATGTTCAATGAAAATACGTAAAAACGTTTGAGTGATTTGAATAGGTTAAGTCGGGCAAACAAAATTGAACAGTGAAAAAGAGTTCATTTTCGTTGCATTATACCGATGCAAACTTCAACATTATATAAATTAAATATATTATTCTCATATGATTTTGCAGTTATCCAAAGTGATTGAAAATGTTCAACCCGTGCTGCATATACAGGGTGTCCCTCTTATCTCTGCCACCCGAAATAACTCGATAATTATCGACGTCACAAAAAAATGTTCCAGACAAAAGTTGTACGGTGTGAAGGGGGCCATCAAATGCGATCAATTTTTTTTTTTCAGTGGAGGGGCTGACGCACAGTGAAGGTCACCTCCATCTTTTTAAATGGTATGGTACATTTTTTTCAACCGTCTTGTGGAGCACCTCAAGCTGCATAAAAGACATTAGGGGATCAAAGTCGTTCAAGGTCATTCAAGGTCACCTATTAAAATGGAATACAAATCTAAATATCTCCGATCACTACCTAATGTTTGGTAGTGATCCGTGATATTAAGATTTGTATAATCTATACTGACCGTGAATGACCTTGAGCAACCTAGAAGAATATGATATTGAATCATTTTTCGAGACCTCTCAAAAAAAAAAACGTATTTTCGTAATGAGTAGTATGTGCCAGAAAAAGATTGAGCATCCTGAAAAATTAATCAATATTTTAGAGCGCAGCAAAATGAAAATCATTAAATTCCAAATACGAAACACTCCTTACAAACTTTTTTTTTGTGAATCGCGACATTAAGATGAAAATGATCAAAACTGCATTTCAAAGTGGATAGGTAAATGGGATTTAATTTCATTTGAATAAAGTTTTTCGCGAGTTTTCCATATTCGGAATTTATTATCTTCATTTTGTTGTACTTAACATGGAATGTTGATTTTTATCCAGAATTCTCAATTTTTTTTTTCAGCATACACGACTCATCAGAAAAATACGCTTTAGTTTCTTCCGTAAAATCTTCGCGCAAGGTCCTTAAAGAACACATGGCGATCTTACGGTTGTCACTCCATTTCCATCTTTTCAAAATTCAATCAAAAAATGCTCAAGTTATTGTAGATACTCCATTTTTCGCTCCCGCGTACCCGAAAACCGGAATTTCAAATGGATGAACATGTTGGAAGTTTGTTCGGATCAACCATTTTTGTAGCGTTCGTTTCTTCGTTTTTTATTGTATTATATTAATTTTTCTCCCTTCCGGCGCCCTCCTTTGGCCCTGGATTCAATTACTATACTTGTGCACTCGTAAAGACCGGAAGTGCCACGCCGGCCTGCTTTCGCGTGTGAAAAAGGAATCCTCCTGCGAAAACGCTTAAGGCACCGCCCGTTGCAACTTTTTGGTGAACTCGTGTACACAAGTGACCGTGTATGTTACGCAACAATACAACAGACGGAAGTGTTAAATTGGCATAACGCCGCGTGTTTATATGATGAGTGTGTGTTTTTGTACTTACCCGTAAATGGCGTCTCTGTCGCGTTTTTGGACCTCGGGTAACGCGGATGCGGCTGCGGCCGCCGCTGCCGCTAATACGTGTTGCGGGGGTTGGGGCGGCGGGGGTGGATACTGAGGATGTGTCGGCCCCATACCACCGAGGTGAGGGCTGTGATGGAGTCCCGATACACCTCTCGCGTTTCCGTGAGGATCGTACAGCCCCGCACCACCACCTCCGCCACCACCCTCGAGGTAACCCCCGTGCAGCGCGCCATCGTCATACTGAAAGTATTACCATTTTTAATTATTATTAATACTGTCGTTATTCTCATTATTCTTATTATATTCTGACAAATTATCATCTTATTATTCTTATTATGTTCTGATAAATACGCGAAATTATAACCGGGGGGGGGGGTTTGCATTAATTGTTTATGGAATATCGTTTCTTTGTTTAATTGAGTTGAGAAAGTGTGGAAGACACAATCCCCGGTAAAGGTAGCTGATGTTTGAAACTCTTGTGGGCTTACATCTAGCTCGTGGCCGGAAAGAAGAGGAATTTTCGCGATTTTTTTTTTCAGGGAAAAGGGAGGCTGGTTTTCAATTTTTTCTTGTTCACATTGAAGCCTATGGTTTCGCGTATCTTTGACCATTTTTGTATCGAAAAATATTTATAAATACGCTAGATACATTGATTTGGGCAGACCACTGTTTTAAAAAACGTCCTTCGCGGTAACCACTGCTGCTCGGAAACAAAATCAAACGAAATGAAAAAATCGACTAGTTTTTACATGAAAGTATCTAGTACTTGGACGAAGGATTCAATAAAATATTGATTTTTGAAATCATGGCTGCAGTACAAAATGAAAGTATTGATATTCGGCGACAACAAAAAAACACCTTCGTTCCAGCACTGCTTTTTAATATGTTAAAGAAGGTTGTGAAATGTGGAGTTGGTCGGTGCAGTGATTTTTTAAATATCTTACTCACTGATTTTGGAAAAGTCATTTTGAGAAAAACGCCTTCAGGGTTCGCGGGTTTGCGGAACCTGCCTATAAACGCCCATAATGTTCTCAATTATGCACTGGCCGGCTTGAAATTGAAATTCAGATTTTTTTTTAAAGCTTCTATTTTGAGAATTCGTCCAAAACAAAAAATCAATATTTAAGAAAGAAAAAATTATCGATGTAGCCCTCGAATATAAGTACTGAACGTGAAGTACAGGCATCCGTGACATGATGTACACTCCCGATTTTTTTTTTTTTTAATAGAATCTGTTTAGACAAAATAGGTTTTTTCCTTGTCTCACAGCCTACTACGATCCAATTCTTTTTAAATATCTTTTATTATGTTTTCAGCTTTTTAAAAAATATTAAATATATTTAAATTGGACAAATAAAGACTCGGTTCGAATGAATCTTTATTTGCTCACAATATACACTGCAAATCTAAGTATACCGTATCCACAGAATATTTCATGTATCCAAAATAAAATGAAATACTCAAATTAGAGTTCTACTATAATAATTTTGTATGATAATTCGCTATTCCTTGGCCTCCTGAAATGATTACAATCGAAGGAAATATTTTCCCTATATATGGAGTCGGACCTACCTCCCTATAGCACGCTGCCGCTACTCTACCGAGTTTTTGTAGCATGTGCCATAAAAACCGAGTGAATTCGTATAATTATTTGTTGTATCACATAAAATATATCAATTAGTTAATATCATTCTGATGATTAGAGAGTTTTGTCGAATATCATGCTATAGATTTTCAAACATCCAAACAGATTTTCAAAAACGGATATACGAGTATATATATATATATATATATATATATATATATATCCTCTCCCGCCCCCTCTACCCCATTTCGATGTATGTGTTGCAATATCGACAGACTATTAGTTCAATCAAGTAGAAAAATGTTTGAATCTGCAATTTATTTAATTGAATTTTTTTTAATTACATAGATACATTTAGTGGATTCAACTAAATTGTTTTTCCAACAGATGAAGCGGAATCACATTAGTTAGGAATAACTAAAATATTTAGTCATCAGACGATATTAAACCGATCTTGAGTAAAATAAATATATATATTTAAAATAAATAATTCCAATAATGGAATGCAATAGAAAAAATGATATCCCGAAAAATATAGTTAATTCAAATTTTTATAAATCAAATAGACGCATTTAGAATATAATTTTTCTGACAGTGTAAGGACCAAATTTCAAAATTGCGGTGAAAATTGTTTTTTTTTTTTTTTTTTCACTTTTTCACACGGAAAGAAATACAGCCTCAAATTGTAACATTGGTTGCCAGAATTCTAATATTCAGTGCTAGAAAAGTATAGCAGTTTACTGCCAGTTCGGAATTC
Organism: Ophion obscuratus; assembly: GCA_964007375.1. NCBI lineage: Eukaryota > Metazoa > Arthropoda > Insecta > Hymenoptera > Ichneumonidae > Ophion > Ophion obscuratus. The sequence continues at coordinate 53,145,666 of OZ023312.1, forward strand.
TCAGACTTGTTATAGAAGGGTAAAAATGATTCTCACACCGTATAGTAAAAATAATGCGTGCATATTACATTTGAAACTATTCTCGCATAGGCGCGAGTCCTATATGCTGTATAGTAAAAATAATGCGTGCATATTACATTTGAAACTATTATCGCATAGGCGCGAGTTATATTTTCATATGGATTTTACTATACGTATAGCACGAATCTTCGTGTATGTATAGATTTCCCTATATGCATAGCATAAATCTTCGGCGTATAGCGAAAAACATTACGAAGTTATTAGTTAAATGTGACTCTTTATACCGTACTTTTTATAGAATACTGGAAACTAATTGTTCCAATCACGTGGGCAAAATATTTTTTGAATATTACAAAAAATCACAATATGCCGAATAAAATATATTATTTGTATCAGTTTACGTGCCATAGCGTAGGTTAAAATTTAAATTTCTTCATTATTACTATACCATAATTACAATTTTTATCTTCCATTCAATACTTTTTGATATTTAATGATATTTTTTTTAGAAGCATAGTATTAATTCTCAACTTCGAGGCCCCTGTTTTCTCCGTGCACCTATACTCGACAATATTTAACCTTATAAGGGTAAATCTCACGAAGTGAACATGCCACACAACTGTCGTAACTATTGAGCTGCTCAACTGTTTACAGTTTACAGCGTTGCCATACAGTTTGGTAATGGTATATGAGAGAGCCGAAAGAGAGAACAATTAGATTTTCAGTACGTTGCAATTAATTGCACCGCAATTATCAATCAAATGATTGCGATATCCGCAAAAAATGTTTCTTCCATACATAAATTAGCCCTACAAAAAATCTAAAACACTCTGTACCATCTTTCTCGTTTTCCTTTTTCTCATAATATCTGAGAGTGAAACGACATCCATCAGATAGCATACGTGTAAAATGAAATCATTCTCATCGCATTTGGGTAAGACTCTCACACGCATCCTCGAAATTCGTTGATAGTAAAATGTTTATTTTTATAAAACCCGTTGGTCTTCTAGCTTGACGAATTCGCTGAACGGAATAATAGTACCGAACAAAAGCCATCACAATCCTGATATTAGTGTAGTACCACGTTCCCTAGTTTTCGAGATATTTAGGATTTTGTAATTACCATACCATCCGTACATATCACTTTACAACATTTTCAATATATAACTTACAATGATGTTGAAGTTTGCGTCATTGGAATGCAACGAAAATTAATTTTTTTCTAATGCCCACGTTTTTTTTTCCGCCTATTGAGGGTCCGAAAACCACTTAAACAGTTTTTTTATAATCCTCTTAAGCTATCCACGATCTTAACCTATAAAAATAATATTATAGATTGTAATAAAATATGAAGAAATGAAAAAAAAAAAAAAAAAAACAACGATCGTTGCATTCCAACTATGAAGATTTCAAAGCCATACATTATAAATCGTTTTTTAAAATAAATATTCAGTAGATACCACGGACTATTAACTACGAATCAACTCTGTGACTAATTAAGCAAATCATATGTACACAACAATTATTTTCTATTATCATCATAATTTTATCGATTGAAACTAATGTCTTTTTTACCGTCATATATCAACGCCGTTTGATCAAATATACAATATTCACGAATACTATCCTTGTTTCTAATCACATCGAACAATTTATTGGTAACGTGACCTTAAACAATCTTATATTCAAAGTAAATTTCACCTACACCTAGCGTTAATGTACTATCCACGCATGTGCAACATTGGCAGTATTCGCTATAAGACCTGCTCAAAGCACCTACACTAATATATAGGGTAAAATATGAATCATGGGATTAAAAATAATCGTCTATAGGTGTGACATCGTTGATTGGTTACAAAAAGAAAAATCGAGCGATAATTAGGTCCTGTGTATACATAATGTGTTATATGCACATTAAATCCGAGATCCTTTTTGAAAAATGGATGCCCGTAAATACGGTTCACGACAGTTGGGCCAACGTTTGCAGCACAGATGACAGTGGTGTAACGATAATGACGCTATGCCCCCTCCCCCCTCCCTCTTCATCGTTCAGGGCATATATATATATATCCGCCCGCGAGTAAACGAACATACCAATCTCCATATACAACTAAATATATATATACATTGGTTGGCCGATAGCGGGAGAACCATTGGCAAAGTGGGTCGTATACGGGAGGAATCGCAAGAGGGAGGGGGGAAGGGGGCCCAGGGAAACACCTCGTATACACCTCGTTTCTCCTCCGCGTGTACATATTCACATCGTGAAACCCTACAATATACATATACATACATACATCCATATATATATATATATATATACATACACGAACGTGTGTCTATCTGAATCAACCGGCACTTGCGACCAAATTAATGATACATTTCGCACGTTTATACGATCGCGGGAAACGCATCGTTGCCGGACCAGAGCCCGAAACGTACGAGAACCCGGCGAAACCCCTTTTCCGTCTCATTGTTCAACATTTCTGCCTCCAGCACGTGTACGTATATGTGGCACAAGTATTCGCAGTTCCAACTGTCGCAGACAATATGGTAGTTCACGGATTCGGGAAAAAAAAACTACAAATTCAACAAAATGCAACAAAAATTCTCATTAATTTTTTCATTCCTTTATTTTTTATTATTATTAAACATTTTTTTGATTGCTTTCGGTTATGAGTTATAAATAAGAATTTTTTAAAATGTTTCAGTGCCTTTCGTAGCCTCAATGCGCCGAAAAAAATACGGGAATACGACGAAAGAATGTATTTCTAGGACGAGCTTGCATCGTTGGAATGCAACGATTTCTTTTTATCAACTTTTCATTTATTCACTTCGGTCATTGGTGAAAGCCTTCTTTTCCAAATTGAGATCATACGCATATCTAATCAGAATACGTATAAACGTTTGAGTGATTTTTACAACCTAAGCCGACCATAAAAAATTGAGCTTTTGAAAAGAATTAATTTTCGTTACATTTCAACGACGCAAACTTCAACGTCATATATTTTCGTTGCATTTCAACGATTCAATATCATGTTTACTTTCATTGACCTTTTATTTTTTATTTGTATGCCATATTTTCTAATGATTCTGAAATATTCTAAAGCCAGATGAGAATTTGCGTTATTACCGTTCGTTGCAAAGTTTGCGGGTGCTTAACACTTTTCAATGCGTTTTTCAAATGCATTTATATAAATTCTTTAAAGGCTCTACATAGGCCTGATATTACGGAACTACGATTTTTATTGCATAATGTTATAGCCTAGACGTTTAAGTTATGTTTGCAGCAGTGATTTCATAACAAAATCCAAAAATTTACCGATTTATGGTCATTTTTGTAAAGATCGTCCATTGCACTACGGCAAACCGGCCCGTTTCCCTCACTACAGATTAACTTTTGCGTTTTTCTCGAAAATCTATTCGTCCGATTCACTTCGAATGTGGACAAAGCATAGTTTTCCTATATGGTGTTGAAGTGTGCACCGATGGAACGAAACAAAAGTTCTTTCTTATATTTCATTTTCGATAGTTTTATTATTATAGAAGACCTTTTTTGAATTGATTTATATTTTAGATCGTTGAACAATACACTTAAAAAATGGTTAAAGGATTTTGGTAGGCCAAATTTACCAAAATAAATAAAAGGACTTTAGAAATATTAATTTTCGTTGCGTTTCAACGATGTAATCTTCAACAACATTTTTCTATGGTATGGCCGGATGATTTTTTATATCTTTATCCATTTGGTAATAACAAATTATTAAAGTTGTTTTGTTTTGGTCGAAAATGGAGCTTTTTTCTACAGCCTGAAAATTTTGTAATTCTCAAAACTTCTCCAAAGTATCTGTCCATACGATAGTTTTATTATTATATCACAAAAGTATATATTTTCATTTTTCGTTTGGGATCACCCTCGTTGCCAGAGCCACCTACACCTATTGACCATGCAACAACGGCGGCAGGTTGTTTAAATAATAATATAATAATAACTTCATTGTTTATCAATAGTTTTCAATAAAATAAGCTGCTTACTATACATCAATCGTATGTAAAATCTCGACCGCATTACCCAACATTATCAGAAAAGAAATATTGAAAATCGACCTGTGTTTGCAGATCCAAGCGTATGCAGACCCGGTCAATGAGTTAAAGATTAAAAATATATATAAATAAATTTAACCGAGGTATTGAAAAGTATTAATGATTTATATAAAAAATCTATTTCCAGCAAGTATATACATACATACATACATACATACATACATACATATATATATATATATATATATATATATATATATATATATATATATATACACACAACACTTCTCACAACACTTTTTTTAATTCGTAGTAGGTATATATATACTACTACGAATTAAAAAAGGTGTTGTGACTTTTCGAAACTCTCAAATACATTTTTTCACTCATTCACTACTATGTATAAAATTTGTGTAGTTTCAAAACGACCGGAATTGCCAAAATCACCAGAGCCAAAGAGAAAACAATAAAGATTGGTGCAAGAATTCACGGTCAATAAACATAATTTATTGAGCATTTACTTTTACTACTATCATTAACGTCAATGGCAGAACAAAGCATTTTTCTGAATGTGACACGTCGAAAATTTCAGACATATTTTTTATAATTCATCACAAAGTATCCATTCGCATTGAAAATGAAATTCGGTTGGATGAAAAAAAAAACGGATCTCCCTCATGTATTGCGTGTATCGATTACGTAATTTGGTTAGTATGAAAAAAAGCGAGGAAAAAAAATACAGTACTGCGGAAATCATGAATATCTCGTGAACCGGAAGAGCCGCGAAAGATTTACAGTGGCGGGGCTAGAAATGAATTTTTTTTCAAGTCACTATACATTAAAACTCGAATATAAGGAGGGATGCGTGACAGACACCGCGTAATATACACAGGACGATTATTACGATGGCGGCTCGCGCGTTGACAGTTGTTCGTGCAAAAGAGGTGTCACAATTCACTCTATAATTGCGACTAATCCCCGACAGAAACAGCCCCCACATCCTCCAAATCGTTTTTTTTCTTCCCTTTGCCTCTATACACAAACTGAAAACCGGAAATTCGTCACGTACGAGGAAAAAGAGAGACGAAGAGCGGCAAATAGACAGACAGACGGACAAAGGAGAGAGATAGAGAGAGAGAGAGAGAGAGAGAGAGAGAGAGAGAGAGAGAGAAAGAGAGAGAGCGGGAAGAAAAAATCTGTGTGGCCCATGCAGCTCGCGAACAATGTGGAAAAACGATAATTAACTCCGCTTCGTGTAACATAATTACGGCCGTCTGAGGATTTTGGACGTAGCCAACGGGACAACGCGGTATGTATTTGCATAAATAGTTTTGACGAAAAGAAAAAGATCGAGAGAGGAGAACGAAAAAGAAAAGAAAGAAATCAAAGTATATACAAATATATATATATGTATGTATGAGGGATAGATGTTGAACGGCCTCTCGTCGCGTGACGCTAATTATCATTCCAGGTCTGGGGTGTCTTCCTCGTCGTTTCCCATATACACGCATATATATATATATATATATATATATATATATATATATATATATATATATATATATATATATATATATATATATATCTATCTATATATATATATATATATATATATATATATATATATCTATGCATAAATGGATACGCTGCTCCGCCGCTCACAAACATTATTGTAAATACATTCCGTGTGCCTAAACGCACAGGTAGATTAGCTCCGCGGCCTCGAGTCCCTCATCAACAGAACAAAACAAAAAATCTGCGTTAATTAGCCTACGAATTTACGATTATACACTTCTTTTGGCTAACTAACTGCGACTATGTACGTCTCACTTCGAAAAAAACTGTGGCTCGCGCATTGTGCATATATATATATATATATATATAAATGTTGCAAGTATTATGGGTTTGCAGACGCGCGCCAAACTTCGAATCCCCAGAGCGAACATGGGAGGGAATTTACACGGTGTAGAAGCTTGCAACGTTGGAATGCAAGGGAAATCCTTCTTTATCTTGTCTTTTTTTTCATTACCGTCTGAACTCTTCTTCTGCAGGTTTGGGTTATAGATCCCTAAAAAGAATCTTCAAAAATAACCCAATAAAATGTGTAACCTTAATGTACCACAAAAGATTGGGCAATACTGAAAAAAGAAATTTTCTTTGCATTCCAACGATGCAAACTTCAATACCACAATACTGCTTTCGTATTCTATCTACACTGAGAAAAATGCATGGTGTTTCGATTAGATGTTAACCATATTTTGTACATCTCAGAGGGAACAATGATATTTTATAGCCATAGTTTCTGCTTAAACAATAGTACTGCTTAATGGTATTTTAGCAGCTACATAAATTATAGTCATGTGATAACCGCAACCACAAATCTTGCAGGCATACGTTAATTGTTTAATGCTATATAATAATGGTGTTGAAGTAGGCATCGTTGGAACCTAAAGAACATTCTGTTTTACATTTTAATTTTAATATTTTTATTATTATAGGCAATTTCTTTTTACAGATTTATCATGTAGATCGCTAAATAAATATCTAAAAAAATGGTTGGAAAAATTTTGTAGGCGAAATCTGCCAAAAGAAATTAAATTCGTTGCAGTCTAACGATGCAAACTTCAGCATCGTATATAATATAGTAGGTTTAAAGAATTGGTTATTCCCTGACACAATAAAAATGGTACTCCCCCAAAATTCTAATAGTGAACAAAACTAATATGCGTGTATGTATACTATATATGCACATTTATTAAAAATGTTGCTTATGATTTGCGACGATGCTTATAGTGATTCGTACGACATAATAAGATACAAGCTGATTTGGTGCATTATTTGATTATTTGTTTATACACTGCATGCGTGTTGGTTGAAGGCATCAATGCCCATCTACTAAATGCATAGAATATTTCCTGCATCCAAAATAAAATAAAATACTCAACTGACAGTTCTACGTCAATGATTTTTTATTATAATTCGTCATTCCCTGACGTCCTGTAATGATTTGTTTCAAAGAGAATATTTCGCCTACACATGGAATTGAGCCTACAACGTGTACCTGTCCATCTTCAGCCTATACTACGAACGCTGCCACTACGCTATCGAGTGCTTGGGGCATTTTTATCGCAGATATGGCATAAAAGACAAAAGTAATTCCAGCTGTACTTCCAAATAGCTGTTACCTCTGATTTGGCTGAAATCTTTCACAGATCCTTTTTTTTTTAATAATACAAGTAATGTGTCCTACAATAATAGACGGTGAACGACGAGAAGAAGTGTTGAACTGATATCCTATTTTTGCAATACAACAAACAAGCCGTGTAACGATATGTAAAACACGTGTAGGTCTTAAAACTGCTAAGCCGTGGTTGCTCCAGCTTCAAATTATTTACGTCTTCGGTATAAGTAAACATGTTCATCATTTTTTTCGAGCGGACACTTTTTATAAGGTGTTCTAATAAATTATTCCCGACAAACTTTAATGCTGACTATATGAATTGTAAGAATTTCAATAGAAAAGCAGAAGTTTGACTGGACCAAAACCTACCGTATAGTATCCAACATAACTATTCGTTCGCCGATTCAATGATATCACTGAATTAACCATAATTATATTGCCAATCTTTTACAATACTTAATAAATAATACTCAACTAAACAGGCTACCCAAATCGCATGTCTAGATATACTTTTCGCTTATAGTTGAGTCAACCATATTATGATTGCGGTCTTAATATGGGCGTTTTTTTTTTCAATACCATGGATTTTTCTCTCAGTTTGCAGATATTGGCACTCTATTGTGTATATAGACGCTCACATATACATAAATATATGCAATGGGCGTGCATGGCTGCCTTCGAATCAGTGAAAACTCGATTGTCCAAATCTCGCGTATAAAAGTCGAGAAATAACTTATTTGTGTATGTATATCTACATATATGGGAAAACGAGATTTTAAAGCCATTTGGCTGCGAGAACCGTAGCTCATTGCGTTCATACGCAGCATTGCGTAAACTCCAATGTCTTCAAAGTCACCTTTAGATAAATGTAAGCATATTCGTGTAAAGGTCATTTTATGTATCCTCCTGTCCCCATGCACGAACACACACACACACACACACACACACACACACACACACACACAGGCACGCGTGCGCGCGCTTATGTACATATGTATTTATATGTATATGTCGTTTAATATGTACGAGGTTGAAGTGAAAAAGGCATTGCCAATAATTCACGTTCACCGTGTTTCTTTGCTTCTATACCGGCTGGCTGCTTGTGGCTAAGACACCTATATGAAGATATCACTCGTCGCGAGAGAACTTCTCCTCATGCTCTCTCGCACGGGCGAAATAAGATTTTCTCGCGGGCTCGCAGAGACATACACACACGCATACGCAGAGATAGCGGAATATTTCAAACTGCTGCGTGTTGCGCGCACGAGCCCCAGAAGAAGTCTATCCAGCAATAGATTCACCAGTTCTGTATAGTCAGGGAGATACGTGTACACCCAGCATACTCATGAGAGGAGAGTACGTCTGTTCTCGATACTCCCAGAAATTCCGAAAAGTCACGAAAACATGTGCACCCAGAAGATAATCACGAAGGATGAATGTATCGCTGTTCTCGATACTCCCAGAAATTCCGAAGCATGTTCCTCGCACCTCTTTGTTGATCACGATTTAGTGCTAGCAGTCGTATAAACATCGGGAAACAAGTGCCACGGAAACATCGAACGAAAGTAGAATTCTAGGGCGGGATGTTTATCGGTGCATAATCTCTGGGAATAAGCAAGGCCCCGGTAAACACTCGGACACGGAGCTGGTAAGTACGGAAGGATTTTTGCATCGGCCTATCGCGTATCGTGCTTGAGTGTCTGGTTGGTCCAAAATCCAAGCAATGACAGTTTCACGAAAGCGTTTTCTACAATTTTGTACGAACGGCTGCTGCCACCGGTGATAGCGAAGGATTTTGCGCCAGCTGGGACGCCAATAACGAGCGAGCATCCGCGGAATCTCGCGGGCAAGCTGTGACTCGGAGGCGCAATTCGCGTTCTCTTCGTGCCTTTACACAAGCAGGCGACGACGCTGTACGCGTGTAAATGTAATTATTGGACCATTGAGGAGCGGGTCTCGAGTCCAACGACGAGACACCGCCAATCGCCGGTCAACTCTTTATAAGGCCGGCATAATTACGGGTTCTCGAGTTCTTACGAATGCTTGCGCGGATTTTATTTGATCCGAGATAAATGTGCCTCGTTTTCTCGGGGCAATATGCAATCGTGGACTATGCTCGCCGGTTATCGACTAGCGCTACGAGTATTTCCATGACGCTTCCGCCAGAGGACGCGCCAAGCGTCGCTCACACGCGGCCCTCGAGCTGCGGAAAACATCGCCAATTGACCCGGCACTTAATCGGCAAATTTTCTCGTGCCGTTTTTACCAAGCTATTTTTGTACTAGTTTATTTCACCTTTCGTTAAATCGCCATAATCGTTCTTTCACCTCCAAGTCCACCTAGCAACGGTTTTGAAAAATATTCGGAGAATAAATAGTACCTAATTTTCGTGCCTAATCCTCAATTTGAAAAACACCGAGAACGAGAGTAACTTAAGGAGGTTCGCACCACGGCGAGTTGCAAGCGTCCAAGGAATGCAGCTGCAAAAAAAAAACGAACGGGTCACTTCGTGGTCAGCCTGCGAAATTGTGACACTCTTATATAACTCTACCACGTTTGCTATTTTAGTTGGTTTTATTTGGATTTTTTTTTCTTCACGCAGCATCGCAACATCGCACGAATATGGCGAAAATTGACGTAAATGTTGAAAATTACGAAGAACCGCGGAGACAAGCGATCGGGTGCTCATTATCCCGTCGATTGATGCTGACATTTGAAAATGCGCTGAGAACGCGTTTGCGAACGACATACGGGATATCTCGCGGCACTTTAAATACTCTTCTCGCGTGGTGAGAAGTCGTTGATCTATGCGGCAAAGCACGATAGAAAATACGTTGTCGGATATTCGACGAAGATAATACCAAATGTATGATAATAGCATCAAACCATTGCACGAATATTATATATATAATTTTCTACAAATCATATTGTCTCCTTTCCAAACAAACTTTCACAAAGGATAATAACGAAAATAATGCACGAGTATTATTAATAAAATGATTTAAAAAAAAAACGATTTTTTTTACGTTTTTCATGCTACCATTAAATTATATTTTGTGCCTCTTTCCAATCAAATTCGAATGTATATCAACATTTCAATATAACACAAATATTATAAGTAAGCATAAATTAAAAAAAAAAAACTTTTTTTTAAATAACATTTTTTAAATTGCGTCCATAATGACTTGATTAAATGGCATTTCTTTGAATTATATTTTGCTCTGATTTTCAAACAAACGTGAGTATATAATAGTTACATAAAAATGTTACATAAGCTTTATGGACAAAAGTTTTAAATGTTTTTTTATTTATATGACTTTTTTTCGTAATTGATACCTCAAAGCCATAATTTATTTCTGACAATGCGAGATTCTTTCGAGCATACGAAATTGCAGTTTTCTTCTCTCACATGTCACTCGTTTCTGTTAGTACGATTACTTATGAGATTGAAGTTTACATCGTTGGGTTGCAACGAACATAATTCTTCTCTTATTGTTCAAATTTCGTTCGGCTTATTGTTCGCGACGACAATTTAACGACAATTTTTTTTATTCCTCTTTTTGAAATGCATGATCTGTGACGTCAACAAAAATTTGTAGAACGATAAAAATGTGAAAATAAAAATATAAAGGATTTTCGTTGCATTCCAACGACACAAAATTCAACACTATAATTATTTTTCGTGTACTCGTGGATTTTTGCTCGACGTTTCTAATGTCAATTAGGCTGTAAAATTACAAAAAGTAACTTACGGCCTGACAAGGTGGAACGGATTAAAAGATAAATCGCAACGATATTGAACATGTAACGTTTAAAAAAAAAACAGAGGTTATAATATTAGTGCCGATAATTCACGCTTAACGAATGAAATCGATTTAAAGTTTAACGAAAAAAACTTTGCCCTCGATGTCACTAAGGAATGCGAATCTTCTCAAAATATAAAGTATACTCTCATAAAAAGACCCGTACACGTTCGTCACGGCGTGTACCGTCGGGTGGCATGTCCACAAAAGGCCTTATTTTTCACTTTCCAAAATACAAAACTCCATTGACACAGAAATATCGCGAATATTTGTATTGAATTGGCGCGATTCACGACGCAAACACTATTTAAACGAACTGTCAAACTATCACGTGGCAACATTTTTTATTTCACCAGTACCCGCAAATCGGTTGCTAATTTTATCGACGAATTTTCCCTGTCATTCTCGCCTTGAATTTGTACTGAACACGGCAAATTACGAACAGGCACAGGCGTTCGTAATTTTTCAAAATGTTTTTTCCCTACACTCGCCTCATCATAATCCAAAGTTTCGTCTCGAGTATTTTTGAACGCTGAGAATTACGCTATCAAAGTGTGGTGTCTAGAGTGCAACTTTGGATTACATTAAATTCTGTTCTAAAAAAAACGTCCGCAAGGGTTGCAGGAGATCCTATTTTCCATCAAATCATCGCGACCAGCGAAAACTATCCTCAAAAATTCCCACGAATTCGAAAGGTAATAGCGTACGACGAAAAAAAAAAAATGGTAAAAATAAAAAAATTGCGTTCGGTGGAAATTATTACGACCAGTCCCCTATAAAACTCCGTCGCACTTTATAACACTGTTGCACCAATTGGCTGCATACGCGAATAAGAAAAAAAACACAGAAAAAAGAGGCATTCCGCCGACGGGTGAATTTCACGTCACGACTAAAAGTCAGAAGTGCCGAAATTATTTTCCCGTTTAGATGATAAGGTAGGAAGATTGTTGAGGAAAAATGGCGTAATCACCGGGTTATTATGTTTTCAACGCTTCTTTGGTCACATCGCTTTTTTGCGAAGTCTACTCGTGTATAACGACGAAAAACGACAATAATGGAGTTTCGTGAAGGATCGTTATCAATCGGCGCGCGCGATTTTCGATATTACTACGATTCATCCGTCACGTATTTAAACGTGACGTCACACTCGAGAAGAGAAATCGTGGCTTAACGCTTTTGACCGTAATCTCGTAATTATATCCATACACACACACACACACACACACGCACTTTTATATGACTTTTCTTACTCACAGTCGAGCACGGATATTTGTCTTATCGAATCGACAAGATCGCAGATAAAACGTATATAGTTTCGTGTACATTCTGTTATCGTGTTAGGCAAACCGCGTTTTAGGGGTCCCAGCAGAGGAAATGAAAACTCTGCTCGATATGAAACGCGACCGCGGGCAGTGGCACCCGATGTCTCAGTTACAATATTATTCGTTTGTTATTATCGACAAAAAGATTTTTTCAATGATCGCGCACGACGATCTTTGGGCAATGAGGGGAATTCGATAAAAGCGTGGCCGTTTGATAAAAATTCGCGTTCTTTCTTCGTCATTGTCGTGTACACACTGTCGCGACGTTCGCGATGCGACGGCGCGAGAACCGCTTCTTTCGCTGTCCTGTACTCTGTCGGTCTCTCTCTCTCTCTCTCTCTCTCTCTCTCTCTCTCTCTCTCTCTCTCTCTCTCTCTCTCTCTCTCTCTCTCTCTCCCTGTCTCGGGACCAGCAGGCGCATTCCTCGAGAAATTCGATTCCAACGACGAGGCAATGTGTGTGTGTATACAACACAGATATTTGCAGTATACGAGACGCTTGAAATTATTCCAATCGATGATTCGCGCCAATTGATACGATTAAGTAATTAATTAATCGATATATTTCGTGACGTCGAAGCAGCCGTGCGCGATTATATACGTTTGACAAGCTCTCCGTCTCTCGCTTTCTCTCTTCCTCGACCTGTCAATTCGAAACAGAAATCATTGTATCGTAAAAAAAAAAAAACGCGCGCGCGCGCGAGCACGGCACCGCGAAACAGATGGAAGTTATTCGCCAGACGGATCCTTCTGACATTTTTTTGCACGCACCCAGCTATCAACGAGAAAAATCGAAATGATTATATATTGATCTGCGTTCGATTTTTTTTTTTGCTTTCGAAGCTTACGGATTCTCGGCGTAATTGTGAGGGATGAGTCATTCGAGATCGGTGCAGAGGTGCCAAAAGCACGCAAATAATCCGTGCTGCTTTTGCAATAAACTACAATATTCCAGACTCTTTTTTTGTTCTTTCCTTTCGGGAGGCTCGCGCGATATCTTTCGTTTCTCAGCTGACAAAAAGAACCGGTGAACCGTGACAACCCGAGGAAAAATGACGCGTGAAAAAGATCGCGTAAAATCATACATTATAGGACCTTTTTTGATAGGCTTCGGACTATTGAGAAAAAACCCGAGGAAAGAAATTATACTTTTGGGTGACGATAAAATCAATTCGCTTAAAAATTGATTTCGAAAAATGAAGTAACAATTTAAGGAGTTATCCTACTGTAAAAATGAGGAACACTGCTTCGTCGCTCGAGGCAACTCAAATTGAGGAGAAAGATTCAACATATGGTGCATGAATTGCAAATTGAAGGTAAACTTTTGCTTACAACGATAGAACTATTGGTAAAACCTTAAACGCGTTCTTTTCGAAACTACGTTTTGCAAAACGGTGTACGCCGCTTATTGACATTTAATAAACGTATTGACTCGAAATCTTGTACACTTATTCAGTGTAATAGTAGTTTAGTCTTGACCGACGGTTTTCTCCTTAACATTTTTTTTCCCACTCGTTATTAACAATAACAATGTCAATTTTTCTCGAAAAATCGAAAAAATAATTTTTTCATTATTGAAATGCGATAACAAAAAAAAAAGAAATCTCGGTCAGGTCTTAGCGAATATTGTCTGTTTTGGGGGGAAAAAAAGTTTTTAACGTTTGGATCAACCAGGTGGCCACAATCAAGTACACCGTGGGCCCCTTACGTTCAAAGATCCTTCACGAGATTGTCAGTTCTTTAAGTATCAAAAGTTTTTAGTGACGTTTAATCGATTTTTCAATCACCTTATCCTTTCAAAATCAATTTTTCGAATAAGCCTTATTTTCGATTCGTCACAGTAGCCTCACCCCTTGATAAAAGAGAGGGGGAAAAAAACAAGCTGCCAATTTCCTTGACTTTTTCGGGGACCTCACGTCTTCGATTACAGTGCTTGATACGAATGTTCGCGTGTATAAGAGTGTGTATAGGTACGTATGAAACGATCGGGTCTCGTTCGAGCACATTTCGCTCATTGATTCGTCGTGAACGCGTCGTCGCACGTCACTATGTACAGTCGATATATCGTATACATCATATACACAAATATATGTACATACATACACCTAGGTATTTACGAGAGGCTAATGATTCTTAACCCATCGCACGTGCGTGTTTCGCCGACGGATTCTCTCTCTCTCTCTCTCTCTCTCGCTCTCTCGCTTTCTTCCTCTCTCCCTCACTCTGTCCTTTCTCTCGCAGTCTCTGGCCGCGAGAGACACACTCCGATCGCTAAGGCCCGTATTATGATAATTGTCATTGTTATTATAAATTCGAGTCATTGATGAGCATTGGATCGATCGTCCGAATTTAGGCGACAGCTCGTCGCGTGTTTACCCTCGTAAAAGTCATTCCCGTATCTCCAATGTAAGCATTCCGTCGAAATATTTTCCGTCGCTCGAAAAATCGTCCTCTTTTCCTGTACCTCCCTGTATCACACCGATGTTACAAAATTCCAGTGTCTGTTTGTACATTTCTGTTCTTTTTTTTTCAGGCTTAAATTTAGCTGGCCTGGTTAGAATAGGATGCTGAGACGATATCTATAATTTTTGGAAATTCGGTTCGTTCGAGCAAAGTCGGCGTGAAAACGGCTGAGGCGTTCTCCTAAACTTTTGGCATGTGGAAATAAACGCTGCCAGCATTTTCACGAAGGGAAATTCATTCCGATCGATGGAGTAGAACGCGAGGAAACTCAATTTTCCTTTCCGAAGGACAGCAAGACGCGATGTGGTTTTTTTTTTACGTCGTTTGTATGCGACGAAAATTCTTCTTCTATTTTTTATTTATTTTTATCATCATCTAGACTTTTTTTGCAGCTTCGCCTATTTCATTTTTAATAAAGATTCTCAAAAAGGTTTCAGTGAAGGTCGTAGCCCAAATTGGCCTAAAAAAATGGGGGGTAAAAAAAATATTTTCGTTGCATTCCAACGATGGCAAACTTCGATACCACGGCGTTCGATACCCGTCAGCATTTATAAGGAAGCACTTTGGTGAATGTAAAACGGTTTAGTTAGCCGTAATAATTATATGACTGGATTTTTGTTCTACAGGTGATACGATGATCGCTATCAAGCGTTATAAAAATCGGATGTTTTTTTTTTTTAATATACAGAAGACGTGTTTTTTTTTTAAATCATGACCCAAAGACCCTCCCCGACATATACCTAACAAACCTACAAGGTGGCAATTTGATTTCCCAATCCTTGCGAATCTGCGCACACCCGTGCACCCATCCTCGTGGAATTCCCCCCCCCCCCCCCCCCCCCCCCCCCCGCCGCCGTTAAACGTATAGACGGATTTTTATCCCGCGCGAGATGAGCCTTCGGGCCATCACGATGAAGCCGCGATCGCGCGTCATCGCGAAAAACGATTCCGTCGTAAAACTCGCGCGCGTACGCCCATGGGACTTAAAACGTGAGGCAAAAGTGTTGCGCTCCCCGATTGTAACGCGTACGACTTGCGGACGAGAAAGAACAGCGTGAGAGAAAAGCAACGCGCCGGGACTCGCGTAACTTGCCAATAAGTGGCAAATTGCGAGTAAAAGTGCGCGAGGGACGAAAAATAAAGGCGGGAAACGAGTTTCGTATGGGCGATCGGCACTTGTAGACACCGACATCATTGATCGGCAATGACAATGTTTTCCTATCTCGCAAACGGCCGAGCGTCTCCTAACTCTTAACGTAACTCTAGTAAACGTATGTGTGTTATTGTCATGTGACAGACGTACCCTTGGCTGCGCCATGAACGCCCTGGCCGCGCCGGGAAACTCTGCGTGTTGAGCCACCGTAGCGGCTGTATTTTCCCACAGTAACGAATATACAACCCTCTAAACACACTCAGCACCCTTCCGGCGACTTTTTACGCCTCTTTCAGGACTGCCGCGCTTTTTCGCACCACTCTACGCCTGGTCTTTCTTTCCTGTGCGTTTGTGTTACTTGGCCGTTGAATCCTCGTTGGCTCTTTACCGCAACGTATACACGAAGCGCGCGCGCGCGCGCGCTCGCGATGATTTCTCGCGACGATCGATCTCGGGGAGGGCGCGCTTCTTCGAGATCTCCTCCTCACGGTCAACCTACGACCCGGGGAAACGACCACCGGGATGGTCCTCCGACGATATCCGGGTTTCCTCGTCGATGCTCGTTGCAGCCCGGCGGCGAACCGGATCTCGGGACGTATACCCCGCGTTGCGATAAGCTGCTCCCCCCGTAAAGCCGGCCAACTTTGCTCGGTACTTTATCGCGTCTCGTGGGCTCCCACGATTTCCCGATTAAAAACACGTCGAATAATGTTGACGCGCGCCCTCGTACGGCGTCAGCAACTTATCCTCGCCGGGGACGAATTCGTTCTTTCGTCCGTCCGCATTCTCTCGCTGCTGCTCTCTCTCTCTCTCTCTCTCTCTCTCTCGCAAGCTCGTCTCGTCTTTATCGTCGGCTTGGCACTTTGGATATCTTCCTTCGGTATAACACTCAACGACCCGATGTCGATCGGGTATTTTTCACTCTCGTTTTTCCGTCGCTCTTCGCGTCGTGCCGGCTTTCGGGCACGGTAAGAGATAATCGCTCGGGTAAAACGGCCTACCCTCTCGCGCCGCGCACTGTCACCGAGAATATACCTGTCAAAATGGCAAGTCTGCCTCTACCCCGTGACCGTGACAAACGCGGCGAACAAGAATAAGGCGAAAATAAAAGATGAAGAAGAAGAAGAAGAAGGAAAAAAGAAAAAGCGGGAAAAACAAAGTAACGAATCTTCACTTCGTTGGACACTGGAGATTCGCGAATCCTGTCACTCCTAACGACGTATACATCCTCTCGCACTTCTCAGGCTATTGTATAGCGTTGGATTTCGAAGCCAACACCGACAACGATTGTACGAGCCCACCTCGAGAGCCTTCGTCCGCGCGCGTCTTCCTCGTTTCGTTATCGATCGAGAATCGTGCCCGATCGGGACAGCCAAGTGTTACACGATCATTTACCGATTTTTATCATCGATTCCCCGCCAGACACTAACGGCGGGTATCCCACGGCGCGAGTCTGCGCGACGCAACGATAAAGAAAACACGGGCCGTTTGGTGATGCTGCAACGACGGGCAATTTTTTTTACACGTCGCAGCAATCGGAAAGACAGCTATATATATATATGTATATGTATATATGTATACATATATATATGAATATATAAATATACACACGCGCACACACGAGCGTACACACGCGCACTTACACACTCAATATACACAAGATTTAACAAGAATCACGGCATACGTGACGACCGCTGGACCCGTGTTCTCAATTGTATTTCTCTTTCCGATTATCTCGACAGTCGTGTCACATCCGTGGCACGGACCATCGGCAAAACAACACCCGAGAGAGAGAGAGAGACAGAGTGATACACCCTTCTCTTCGTCTTTCGCGACCGTACTCCCTCCTCGCGACACTTGTTGTGTATACAGATATATGTATATATATATATATATATATCTTTAAAACTTATCGTTGACCGGCACGATTTTCGAAACACGCGTCTTATCCCATACGATAGTTATGGACAACTCGTTCACAGGCTCCATATAGGCCCGGCGCGCTCGGCGATATATATTTTATCTTACGAATTCAGCGACCTCTCTCGTCTTCTCTTTTTCCCGAGTATATCGGTGCGCAAACACTGGGTGATGGGGAGGGGGGGGGGGGGGGGGGGGGCGGTGGATGCACGCACGGGAACGGAAAGGCCCAAAAAATTACGGAACCGAATCTCTCGCCGCGAGAAACGAATACGAACACACGAAGGCGCGGCGACGACGACGATAAGGCAAAAACGCGAAATAATCCCCCGCGGGCAAATCGTTCGTGTGTGATATGATAATAATAATAATAATAATATTGTGTAAACCGCGCGCGGCGTGTCTTGCGTTACGGGGAAAATTGTTACCGACGAAGGAGCGAAGCGAGCCGTGGAAGCGCCTTGCGTTTAGATCCTGCGCCGTCCGCAGTCGTTCGCCAACTGTCAATCACCGCGGTGCACCGGGACGGAGTGGGAGGACGAAAACTCGACACGCCCATCGTCCACGTCCAATGCCCCGTTCGGCCGCCCACTTCGACCCAGGCGACGCCACGCGGTCGGATTTCGCATCGTGGGATCTCCGCCATCGCTACACCGACACACGCTTCTCAGACGCTTGTGTGTATACACACGCGTATATATGTATATACGGGCGAGCTTCGGGGTTTCTCCCTCTCTCTTTCTCTCGCAACCAACACTCGTGGTGTTTGCTCTTTTCCGAGTATCTCCGTTTCTCTCTCTACCTCTCTTTCTGTCTCCGAGCTTTGGGTCTTTCTCCGTTGGTGGCGCTGCTGGGCGAGCGAGCGCGGCCGCGCTCTCTGGCTCGTTCTCTCTCGCTCCCACTTTTTCTCGCTCTCCCTCTCTTTTCGACTTGGACTGGATGGGCTAGCCGGCTCTCCTCCCTTCCACGCGCTCTTGGCCCAGCCGAGAAGCGCGCGGCGGGAGAAACGCGCGCGCCCTCTGCGTGTCGCGCCACCCCGTTCACGCAGCTCTCCCTCGATAGAGTGTGCGCGCCCGCACACGCCGGTTCCTCGTTGCTCTCGATACGCGGGCCTCGCAGGCCACAGCCTTCCCTCCGGTTTGACGCTTTGCTGCCGCCGCCGCTGCTCTCATACACGGCTCCCTCTGCGCTTTCCCGCTCTCCCCACCCCCCCCCCCCCCCCCCCTCCCCCACGCCCCGCCGTCTCGCGCTTTTGATAATCGCTACTTTGCGTAGAAACCAGCACGTAGGAGTGTATTCGAGGCATGTTCGTGCCTTGTGCATATACGCGCATCACGTTGATAGTTCCGTGTGGAGAGTCCAACATGTGGATTCGGTTGACAGCGTTTATCGTGGCGATTCAAGGGAGTAAGCTCTACCACAACACACGCCTTTGGCTCTTTGATGAGGCACGCGTCAACAGTTGCGACGGTACCGCGGATTCGCCGCGACTAGCTTCTTCTAGGCATTGGCGAATTGGTTGGATAAGAGAAGCCTTGCGATCTTATCGGCCCAATGATACCCGGCTCGTTTTTATCCGCGTACGAGGCTTGATCGCGCCCACGCCGGTGCCCAATAGCCCTCATCGCGAGCTCGATTCTTAGGAGCTACACTGCTCGTCCTACACGGAGATTGTAACCCCAGGGCATTCCACTTTTGTCTACCGAGTCTCCCTTTGACGGACGTCCCACACGCTTGTCCGAAACACGACAAGCTCCCTCCTTCGACAATGTGCTCACTATGACATACGCTCGTACCACTTGGACCTATCGATCTTCGTCTTGACCTGCGCACGCGGGGGGGCGGGGGGATCTTGAAAATTTGCTGTTGTTTGGCCTGAAGGAGAGAGACAGCGGTAGGATGAACGAAACAGCTGACTCTCACGAGGTCTCTAGACCCGTATAGTGGGGAATTGGGTCGCGCGAACGTGCGGTTTCGAACTTTGAATGGTATTCGGTCGTATAGTCGGGTGAGTAATAGCGTCGGGTGGTGGTGGTGGTGGTGGTGGTGAACGGGGCCGAGAGAGCTGGAACCGCTCTGGTCTGTGCTCCATGCTGTATCCTATGTCCCGGTGTGTACGAAACAACTAGCGAGGGTGCAGAGAGAAAGAGAGAGATGAAGATATAGACGAACGACGGCCAACACATAGCGCAAGGGGGTGAGCCAACGGCGAGAGCATCGAGAGCGAGAAACAGAGCAGAGAGCCAAGCTTGTCACCGGCATCACTCAGTGTCGCCCAGTTCGGCTCCCGCACTCTCTCTCTCTCTCTCTCTCTCTCTCTCTCTCTCTCTCTCGCTCTTTCTCTCTCTCTGTGCTCCGCTGGCCTTCGCCTACAACCTCGATTTTATGAGCGTTCGGATACCATCCCCCGCTCGCATTTATCCGCTTTCGCGTATAGTGCACCCCTTACACCCCCGCAACGATGATCGCTTCACGGACTAGACTCGTATGTATATTCACCAGCCCTGTGTGTACATTGCCTAAACCCCGAGCTAGCCTGTGCACGCTCAGCGCTTTAAAGCCCCGGGAAAGCGAAAGCACTTTGTGGTATATCGTAGCGTCGAATATCGATGCCTTCGACGTTACAAGTACGAGTGCGTATACCTGATCATCAGATGGCTGCTCAATCTTTCTCACGAGAAAGATTCTTACGGACAGGCCTCAAGGGCGTTTGCGCTCAAAAAGTCGAGGTACTTGGCATGCTCTCTCTCTCTCTCTCTCTCTCTCTCTCTCTCGCTCTTATAGGAAAGACGTCGTGAGCGTTCTTGTGCGCAATTTTATCTTTATTCGCGAATGACAAATAGAAACTTGCGCTCCGAACGAAGATAGTGATACTATGAATTCGGGAGCGCTGATCTACCAGTTGCGCCAAGTCATCGTACGAGATCGGTTGTCCGAAAAGAAAGTCAAGAAATTACAGCGATGGATTTGCTCCGTTCGAACATACATCTTACAGGGGGTGCCCCATCCGCGTGAGAATTCTTTCGCCCAATCGGTCAATGTAAAAACTGTTCTATCGTCTCAATACTTTACACATTGCAAAGACTCAAGTGTTTTTATACACGTGTGATATTAGGCCTGATCGTATTACGAATCATACGAATGACGAATGGAAAAAAGTCCAAGGTGAAGTGGAACTAGAGAAAAGTAATCGACAGTCGAATAGTCGAATTGGCGGGAGAGCCGGCAATTCATCGTATCATTCGGAAAAGCAACCCATCCGGAAAGTGACTAACGGGCTAGGGTGAGAAGTCGCTCTTTAGAATTACAGTGAGCGTCGCTGACCAAAAAGGCGTGCAATGACGTGCAACTCTTACAGGCGTTAACATTCCAATCGGTCTCGGGCGTGTACACTGGAGGAGAATCGGTCGATCGGCACCAGCTACCAATCGATGTAGTTATTCCATACGGTTGCCAAGACTATAGGCCGGCCTCGTAGAACATTTATCACTAGACTCGTGGAACTTGGCTCACGAAAAACCCACGCAAAGTGATCTCCCCCATTGAATAGGAATAGCCTGACCTGTTGGCTCTTCAGACTCTGTCTCTCTTAGTAGGCATAAGGCGGCAGGCGTATACTCGGGCCCACTGACCTGGAGCGATTAGACATTTCTTTCCACAGATGATGGCGCGCTCGCTGGTGAATCACTTCGACCACCAAGTGTATCCCATTGGAAGAGGCATTTAGCGGAGTCCGCTGCGGCTCTGGTTGATTCGTAGGTGTGCCTGCGTCCACCTCTCCCTGCCCTCTTCACATTGACGTTAGGGACGCAAGAGACCGCAGAGTCAGACAATGACGAGTACCACACGGGAAATATTTTCTAACTGTAAAGCCAGGAACACTGCCCTACTCCGACAAACATTGGGTGTGCAAGGCGCAGCACAGAGAGCAAGAGAGAGAGAGAGAGAGAGAGAGATGGGGGGGGGGGGGGGGGGGGGGGCAGAATGGAACGGACCGTTTCTCCACTGTGCCCAGACAGACATACTCGCTCCCGTACAGCCCTGTTATTTCGCAATAAATCACCCCGCGCACAGATATAACTCGAGCCGACGTTTACACGGAGTCGTGTAAATATCCGTCGATCTCCCGGTGGTGTTCGGTTGAGGGTTCCGGTCCGCTCCGTCATCGTCCATCGTCTCGGTTATTCGCGCGGTACACACCTCCACGATGAACCAGCAAGGAAGATGCTGCTGTTGGAGCCGCCGGTCGCGAGGTATCGTCACTTTTCTTCTTGCACCAACTCGTGCTGCTATTCATTAGCGCGCCACAAAGGACTTGTCACAATATACCGGACAAAATTATGCAAACGAATGATGAAGAATATGAATATCTATTTCATTGGAAAACCGTCTGGTGGGAAAAATATTCTACAATACCCCATTATAAAGATATGCCATGTCACCCGTGCAGAAATTGTAGCAGGCATACAAATGGGGTGATCCCCGTGCAGAAATTTTGGCAGGGATACAGGGATCACGGGTGAATACAGGCTGAAATACAATGTCAAAAATGGAATTATGACATGTTAAATTTATTATAAAAATAAATAACATTTATTAAGTTTTGGTGCATTAAACTATCAATAAACAAAAATTTGTCCAAAGATTCAAATGGCAGATCGCGCTCATCGCGAGATTTTGATGTGAATTAAAAAAAATTCACATCAAAATCTGTGAATGCAAATGTACTGACAAGAAATTAAAAATACAAAAAAATTCACAAAATTAGTTGTGAATTTTTTCGTATTTAAGACAAATTAGAATCAAATTTAAAATGATTAGATTAAAATTTGCGCCAAAAGTGAGTTCGTACGTATTTTGAGAGAAAACATTGCCTCGAGGCAAAGAAATTTTTGCACATAACTTTTTGTGCGAACATTTCTTTGCCTCAACACAATGTTTTCTCTCAAAATACCTTTACACTTGTGGTGTAAATTTTAATATAACTGTCGTGAATTCGATTTTTATTTTCTTCAACTGGAGGAAATTCACAACTCATTTTGTGATTTTTTTCATATTTATAATGTAATATTTGAAACTCACAAATTTTTTTTGCAAAAATTTCTTTGCCTCGACGAAATGTTTTCTCTCGAAATACGTAAGAACTCACGGTTGGTGTAAATTTTAATCTAATCATTGTGAATTTGATTTTAATTTGTCTTAAATACATGTTAATACCCACCGACATGTCGGTGGGTATAAACAGAGACTTATTCCCCAAAACCGGTATCCCGGTTAGAATCCAACTTGCATCAGTATCGGAATATGTACGACGACTATGGCATAATTTTGAAAATTTTTGCATCACGAGTATTTTCGGTATTACTATGTAATTCCTATCTATAGATAGTAATCTATAGACAGAAATTCCTATCTATAGATAGGAATTCCATAGTAATAGAGAAAATACACGTGACGCCAAAATTTTCAAAATGATGATGCCATCGTCGCCGTACATATGCCGATACTGATGCAAGTTGGATTCTAACCGGGATACCGGTTTTGGGGAATCCATGACAAATCCTGATCGGGATTTGATCGGACATAGGGTATCCCGGTCAAAATTTCTGCACGGGATATCTGTACACTTATACATTTTATAATTGCCCCCGCAAGCACATGATTGATCAGAAATGTCAGTAACGTGCACGATATGCCGTTATACCGCACGACCAAAATCACTTTCCAATGGCATTTTCATTGTGCCATTTATCGTCATGCCTCGTCAAAAATACATTCCACATCGTACGTCGAGAAATGGTTCTTTCAATCGAAAGAATAGATTTTATGTCAGGTGCTGCCTCACCTAAATCCTTCATAGTCACGTGAAATACGTAAGTACTTTCGAAATACTCAATAGTATGCTATTGATACTATGCTAAGTGTTTCCTCTAACGTTGACCTCGGAAATTCCAAGTGTTTTACATTTGCACGCGGTACTGCGATGCAACGAAATGAAAAGGCCTCCAAGCCCCAAAAACAGGTGCTCGAATGATTCTCAATGCACCAAATTCCCGTATCATCAGGTTAACTCAAGAACGCGTTCAGTCATCTAGAACTAACTGCGCGAGACTCCGCGAAGACAAACTACAGCTCCTTCCTTATTGACGAGAGTTGAGGTTATTAAAAAAAAAAAAAAAATCGAAGGAATAAATAAGATTATGGAAAAATCGTTTGGACATTTATTTGTCCATTAACGAAGTTGTGTATCGAATTTCATTAAAAAATATCAATAATTACAAAAATTATAAACAATCTCGTGAGCGACCTTTGAATGTGGGGGGCTCAACCGTGTACTTGGTTTTAACTGTTTGTTCTTAAAATAAATAATACGGGCTAAGACTTGACCGAGCTTTTTTAGTTATCGTGATTCAATCAGAAAAAAAAATTGTATTTTTGTTTCGATTTTTCGAAGAAAAATGATTGTTAATAACTATTTTTTGTTTCATGTTAAGAAGAAAAACGTCGATCAAGACTAATATACTATCACACTGACTAAGTGTACCAAATTTCAAGTCACCCCGTTCGTCAGATACCGAGAAACCGTGTACACCGTTTTAAAAAAACATAATTTCAAGAAAAACGCATTTAAAGTTTTACTAGCAGTTCTATCGTCGTAATCATAAGTTCACCTCAAATCCGCGATTCCCGCAGCACATGTTGGACCTTCCTCGTCAATTTGAGTAGGCTCCAGCGACGCTTCCCATACAGATCCTAAGCTTTTCAGGAACGTTTTGCCCGGCATCTTTGCACATGAGTTCGGACTTCTCCTGTCCTCTATAATGAGCTTCGTCCCTGTGAGGCTGAAACGCCGTCACGATGTTTCGGCGGTTCTCTACCGCATACCTACATATATACCGGTGCGTTCGCGATCCGGCGGTAACAAAGGCTCGGCAAGAGCTCTTTCTTATGGCCGATATCGTTGCCAAGGCTCAAAACAGCGCACCTTCGTGCCTCGATGCATAAGACTTGCTTTATGCCTCCAAACACGTATACGGACTAACCGTGCTCCTTGTATACTTACGCGGGACGTGGGTGGGGGTCGAGAAGCGGGGGGGAATTGGGTGGGTGAGTAAAGAAGAGTTATAATTCGTCGTTGCGGAGCTCGCGGTAGGAACGCCGATGCACGCACGCGTGTGCGATGCGGTTAGCTAGTTCTCGCCGGTACTTATTGGGCCGAGATTCGCGCGCGAGCTGGTCGCCCATATACATATATATATATATATATATATATACACATTACACCCCTTTTGATATTCTTTGGTCGAAGCAGAAACGCTCGTGAAGCACGCGATTATATGCACACGCAGCTTCGAATTCTCTGCTCGTTGTGTAAGCGTGTGTGTGTGTGTGTGTGTGTGTGTGTGTTTTCGACGGCTATGCGAAGAGGCGTGTAAGGATATATGGGAACACAAGGTGATCGCGCGCGCCAGAACGACGATGACGACGAGAGAACCGACGCTATCCGCGCGGATATAACGGGACGTACGGGGGAATTGGTCGCAATAATAATTTGCTTCGGCAACATATATATTTACGTATAAGGAGAACGCCGACGCGACAATGCGGAGAGATCCGTGTGCGCGCAGGAGAGAGAAGGAATACTCGAGGCCTGCGAAACCGCGATTATCCGCATTTCCGACCTACGTATATACACGTTTTAAGTACACAGTGAGCAACTTTACGTGTATATATACACTTGTGTTACAGTGATGCGAAAAAACGACATTTTTTTTGGGCCTCGAGGGTGAAATGTGACGGTGAAAAAAAAGAATCGCTGGTATTTTTCGAATTTTCACGCTTATCAGCTGAAGATGGCCGTTGGAAAACATGCGAATCGCCGACGTTTGCATTGCTCAAAGATAAGGATACGTACTTCAGTTACCATTCTGTTTCCGTACGGTGTATGCAAAAATCGATGGTACTTTTTGAATTTTGAAAACGGAAGGATTTGATAGCTCGAAATGTTTACAGCCTCGAGTCACGAGGAAAGGCGAAATTCCGGTGTCTGACATTTTGCGTATTATCTTGGTATATTCACGAGACTCGATAATGTCACAAAGACTCGAGGCTCTATTGGTTTTTTTTTATGGAGTTTGTTACTTTTAGCGAAATCCCGCGCAGGCTCGAACCTTGAACTTCCCTACTCATAGCCAAACACGCTGCCCCTATGCTACCGAGTGCTTGTAACATTTGAATCGCAGATATGGCATAAGACACCAAATGGATTCTCATCATTATTTGTATCACATAAACTATATCAATTAGTTAATATCATTGTGATAATTAGAGAGTGTTGTCGAATGACATGTTATAGAATTTTCAAACTTAACCTATATATATAATTCCTCTCTCTCCACCTTCTCTACCCCCACAACCCGTTAATATGTGTGTTGCAATAAAGACAGACCATTAGTTCATTAGTTCGAATTTAATTTGAATAAATAAATATATTGAAAATGAATCATTCCAATAATGGAATGCAATAGGAAAAATTTGATTTCACGAAAAATCTAGTTGATTCAAATAAAAAATAAATAAATAGACGCGGTTAGTTAATATTAATAGAATTTTTCTGTCAGTGTAGGATGGTTCATAAAAATCGGCAGAATAGCGCGTATGAGCTCGTTCGAGAATCGGCCAACAATGAGTGCATTGATTTGGTAGTATATTTGTTAAGAATAATGTGCAATGGACTAGTAAAAAGTATTTATCTCGTCTCTCAATGACTTCAACGCGAAACAATGAATCGTCAATATACGAATTGCGGTTCGATCATGCGTTACTCGGCCGAACATTGGCCTCGTATCGGCAAAAACATGATTGGCGAGTCTATACTTCGCCAAACATCGACCTCGTATCGATAAGCCAATGATTAGAGAGCCTATATTTGGCCGAACATTGTCCTCGTATCGGCAAACCAATGAGTGGCGAGTCTATACTTCGCCAAACATCGGCCTCATATCGATAAACCAATAATGAACAAGTCTATACTTGGCCGAACATTGGCCTCGTATTGGCAAACCAATGATTGGCCAGTCTATACTTCGCCAAACATCGGCCTCGTATCGACATGCCAATGATTAGCGAGTCTCCGTTTGGCCGAACATTGGCCGCTTATCGGCAAACCAATGATTGGCGAGTCTATATTTCGCCAAACATCCGCCTCGTATCGACAAGTCAATGATTAGCGAGTCTATATTTGGCCGAACATTGGCCTCGTATCAGCAAACTTGGCTAGTCAATACTCAGCCGAGCATTGGCGTACAATTGGTTAATCGATCATCGTCCCGCCAACATTGGTCCAAGTATTGGCCGTTACGGTTCGATTGGCGAAACCCACATGGGATGTAGGAAGTCCATATTGGAATTCACGTAGATTCCGCGCTAGTTCCCGATCGACGTCGTTTCAGCATTTTTTATTTGAAATTGTCAAACGGAACTTGTTGGATTTCCCAAAAAAATATCCTCTTGCAATCACGCGCACATATTTTTTGGGGAGCCCCAAATGCACCATCTCTATGGGGATTTATTAGAGACACCACACACAGGTAGTCCTCATTGGGATCCAATTTGATTCTGCACTGTTCCCCGATGTACGCCGTTTGGGAATTCTTACCACGTCCGAATCGAAAATACAGGAAAAGTCACGAGAAAAAACTCGGTGTGTTGAAAAATAACCTGCACGCTTCGTGAGTTGATACGCGTGTGTTGATATCATGTCAATGTACAGTAAAATTAATAAGAAAACGATAATTACAGTGGATTTTATACGTGATCCAAATCGATTTGTAAGATATACTTTTTGAGCGATGTATACTTAAAAAAAAATATTTATATCCTCTTAAGCTTTACTCATTTTGTATGTATGTATGTATATATATATATATATATATATATATATATATATATATATATATATATATATACACTTAGCACAAAAATTTAGGGAGCAAGAAAAAAATCCAAATTTTTGGGGGATTTTCAACAGGCTGTAACTCACACAAAAATGGTCGTACAGCAAAAAAAAAAAAAAGCAAATTGTAGCTCTAAGTGTCTAGTTTTCGGATCTGAGTTTGAAAATTTTTTTTTGAATTTTTTTTTCGAGTAATCATAAGAAAACCACCGAAAAAAAAATGTTCGAAATTTTTTTGGTTTTTTTTTTCAATCTACGGACGTAGACATTTTTTTTTCGACTTAACCTCTATATGGACCGGATAGCTTGTTTATTCAGCTTTAATTTGGTTTTTTAAAAATCTCGATACGAGCATTTCTCGCTGAGATATCGGTGTTTGAATGGAAAAAGATCATTTTGTCTTTGATTACCAATATCTCAGCAACCAATGATCGCACAGAAATTTTGAGGTTCGTTTCAAAAACTTGAATAAATTCTCTACAAGGATTGGCAATTGAATTTTGAAATTTTTTTTTTTTTCAATCATTACATGAATTTGAAAAAGCGACCAAAAAAGGGCTTTTTGTGGTTTTTTGGAAAATCAAGCGCCCAATCAAAAATATTGCGGAAACCACTAATGTTAAGTGTGCCTTTTACTGTTCAATATACCCACAAAAACCCTACGAAGTTTCAATTTAATCCAGCCAACCGTTTTTTTTCCCACTTGATCGAATTTTTGAAAAAATTAAAGGAGCAAGAATTTCGCTCTGAAAATGTCATAATTTTTATCAAAAATGAAAAAAAATAAAAAATTTCATTTTTCTCTCAATTCTGTATTAGTGACTTGGAAAATTTTTGAAAAAAAAAAATCGAAAATTTTTGAAAAAAAAATTTAAAAAAATTTTTTTTTTTTTTTTTTCAATTGGCCCTAAATTAAAGAAATATAGCGACTCACTTTCTCACCGATTTTCCTCTTCCGCACTTTAATTTTCCTAGTCACAAATTAATTGAATAAATTAAAAGTTGATACCCCCAAGGCAAGTCGAATATTCGTTCTACGAATATTGGGACAATAATTTTTTTGTGCGAATTTAAACAGTGTCTAAAAAAAAAACAGTTTTTCTTAAAACTAACCTGCTTTCTTGGTAATCGAGCCAATCAACAGTTTTTCTCAAAACTACCGTATTTTTTAATTTTTAGAAAAGCAAATTAACTGAGTTTTTGCAAGCTTTAGTTTACATAGGCAAAGAAAAATCACAAAATGAGTTGTGAAGTTCCTCAAGTTGAAGAAAATAAAAATCGAATTCACGACAGTTATATTAAAATTTACACCACAAGTGTAAACGTATTTTGAGAGAAAACATTGTGTTGAGGCAAAGAAATGTTCGCACAAAAAGTTATGTGCAAAAATTTCTTTGCCTCGAGGCAATGTTTTCTCTCAAAATACGTACGAACTCACTTTTGGCGCAAAATTTAATCTAATCATTTTGAATTTGATTTTAATTTGTCTTAAATACGAAAAAATTCACAACTAATTTTGTGAATTTTCTTGTATTTATAATTTCTTGTCAATACACTTGCATTCACAGATTTTGATGTGAATTTTTTTTAATTCACATCAAAATCTCGCGATGAGCGCGATCTGCCATTTGAATCTTTGGACAAATTTTTTTTTATTGATAGTTTAATGCACCAAAACTTTATAAATGTTATTTATTTTTATAATAAATCTAACATGTCATAATTCCATTTTTGACATTTTATTTCAGCCTGTATTCACCCGTGATCCTTCACAGATTCCTCAATGATTCCATGGGGAATCTATTTAGAGTCATTAAAGGATCCGGTTCTGGATCCCTAATGGAATCCAGTTTACGGATCCGTAAACTGATCCGTATCCGACTAGATCCCGACTGGCAGCCCGGGATACAAGTCAGAATCCAGCTGTATCCCTGCCAAAATTTCTGCACGGGCTTCACCAAAATATGCCATTTTTTCCTACATTCACTTTATTCACATTTTATTACGTTCGCCATCATTGCCGCGTCAATATTCGCTTATTTCATGACGAACCGCACGATGCTAGCACCAAGAGCCGATCAACTTATACAAATCTCTTGAATTGTATCGTCCTTTCGCATCTCTTCTCACTTTCGCCCGAGCCAAACACTAATCTCCAATTCAGGAATGTCTCGAACTTGAACTTGATTGACTTCAGCGGAACGGCCGGGGGCGTCAAGGCTCGAAAGAGTTTCTAAAAAAATGATCAAACGAACGCTAAAAAAATCGTTGGTCCTCCTTACCCGCAAGTCGCCGTTATCTCGTTGTATCCCGCAGCTCATCAATAATTATCATGCCTCGGCTAAATTAGCAAGTAAATTGCCGTTAATGGTTTTCCGCGTTAAAATCGCTCCTGCTGAAAATAAACCTTACCTCGCCGTTCGTCGATCTAGAAAAGTTCATGTATATGCATATATACATTCACATTTATCCTGAAATCATTGGCCTATGATACTTCAAATATCTCAACCGTATTCCTTCATAATACAACCATTGTGCATGCATGTAAATACGCGTTAAAAGTATACATCATTGAGAAAGTGTTTATAGAATTCAGAGTGACGATAAATTTCGGGGCCGGTAGACGACGGGACTAAAAGTTTTTTGCATCATTGATAATCATTCGAGAACGTGTTATATGTGACATACGTACACAGTGTGATTCACTACAAGTTAGTCACTCGAAACCACCTATGAATATTGATTTTTTTTTCGAGTGAAAGTATCAACTTGATTTCAAAGTTTGATCGACATTTTAAAAGGGAAACCCCCTTTTTATTGGCCACAAATGTAGAGCACAAAAAACCAATGTTATGCCTTGGGACTTTAAAAAACCAAAAAATGTTCAAAACGTTAATTTTTGTCCAGCTGCCTAGCCTCCTCTATATTTTTTTGTGCATTGAGAAGCGAAGTCTACAGAGATGTATCAACTACTCAGGAAGATACGACGAAACGTATAAGCCACGCTTGTCGATCAATTTCTAAGAAGACGTTGCAAAGAGGTCACGCATCATTCCGAAATCGTATCGTAAAATGTATCGCGGTTGAGGGGTTAAGCCACTGTGACAACCCGAAAATCATGGGGATTAAAAAATATGAATTTTGAAGGAATAAGATGATTGGAAAATCGTTTGGACATTTATTTGTATGTACATTAACAAAGATGTGTACCAAATTTCATAACGAAATATTGATAATTAACGAAGTTGTAAACAATCTCGTGAAGGACCTTTGAACGTGAGAGGCTCACCGGTGTACTTCATTTTGGCCGCCCAGTTGATCTGACAATGAAACAAACAAAAAACAAGTGGCTTTGTATTTTTTTAAAAATAATATTGGCTAAGACTTGGATGAGCTTTTTTTGTTATCATGTTTCAATAATAAAAACAATTATTTTCTTTCGATTTATCGAGGAAGCATGACATTATTATTTTTAACGACTAATGAAAACAGAATGTCAAGAAGAAAAACATCGGTCAAGATTAAACTACTATTACACTGAACGAGCGTACCAAATTTCAAGTCAATCCGTCCATAAAAGGTTGTGAAATCGTGTAAATCGTTTTGAAAAACATAGTTTCGAGAAAAAACGCGTTAACATTTTTACTAGCAATTTTATCGTTGTAATCATAACTTTTCCTGCAATATGCGACGAACGAGTGCCTCTTTCACAGTAACTTAACCCCTTAATGAAATAATTTTTAAACACTTCCAATAAAAATATCTTTTGCGTCGGAAGCCACTGCCATTTTTGCGTGTCTCCCTTTAATTACCGTTTTGCAAGTTTTTTTGGTATATAAAGGTCAACCCAAGGTCACGATATTATAGATAATTACTTTTATTTTTTGGTGCTCTACATTTGTAGACAAAGAAAGGGTTTCCCTTTCAAAAAGCGGAGATGGCATTGAGATCAGGTTGATGATACCTCCACTTGAAGAAATCTAAGGCTACCAAAATGTAGGTAGACATTCACAAACCATTCAAAATCTGTCTGACTTTTTTGTCTAAAATTAATATTTATAGGTGTTTCCGAGTAATTAACTTCTATTGAATCACCCTGTATAATATAAGTATATATATATATATATACATATAAGATGAAAAAATATTTGGAATTCATTAGATGTATTATATGATGTTGGCTTCAGAACATCTGGCTGCTTTGAGGACAGTCTTCAAATTTATTTTTCAAACAAATCATTAATCTTGCGCTGCAAACGGTTCTCAAAATGACTGTCACAAAAATATGCTTACATTTATCTCAAGGTGAATATGAAGACATCGGGACTTACATAACGTTAAGTATCGTCGCAATAGGCGACTATGACGACAGTCCTCAAAGTTAAACGTCTTCAAAAGCTT
Source organism: Ophion obscuratus (assembly GCA_964007375.1). Lineage (NCBI taxonomy): Eukaryota > Metazoa > Arthropoda > Insecta > Hymenoptera > Ichneumonidae > Ophion > Ophion obscuratus. Next base: position 53,177,928 of record OZ023312.1, read on the forward strand.
CGTTCGTATGTATATTCATCTATACATTCGTGTGTACGTGTGCTGGTATGTGCCTGTATGTGGGTCCGTGTAGATATATAACGTGTACGTATGTATATGATATCAATGTGATCGTCAAGACTCGATTAATATTCGTGTAGCGAGCGTGAGAAGAAAAAATCTATTAGTATACCCACAGAGTTCGTTCGTTCATATGACGAAAGCGCGCGCGACGCAGACTCTCGAGATAGAGCCGGAGTGTTGATCGATATTTTCGAATATCGTTTCGGGTAAACATAACTACGAAATTCTCTCCTAGCTAATACAATCGGACTTTGTATAGTTGTAATTGCCGTCGTAAAATTCTCACATTCTTCGTCGCAAGCGCGTATCTTCGATGTGACTTTCGTATATACACACGGCGAGATAGCTGTACGAATTATCCGATCGATATAGCGAAATTTTGTGTTTGTCACCGCATATAGTCCCAATATATTTCTTGACTAATATTTTCAGGGAAGGGTTGAAAAGCTATCGTCGTCTACAGGACGCAGAAACGCGACGGAGATCCGAAATTTCACGGCTCGCTCGTTACCTCGTCCTTAATCAGCGGCGTGAAATTACATTTACGTGCTAGTCCATCGCGCTCATTCTCTCTCTCTCTCTCTCTCTCTCTCTCTCTCTCTCTCTCTCTCTCTCCCTCTCTGGCTCTGTCTTTCTCTCGCACTTTCTCCCTCTCTTTCGCTACCGTTATCCTATTATTCGCGGAGATCGATTAGGAGCATCAAGTTTTCCCTTCGCTTGGAAGGCCAGCCGGGGCGAAGCAGCGAGCGAGGGGTTGATAAAAACGGAGAACGGACGCGCGTATTGCAACGATCGGATTCAGTGCGCTGAGAGATCGAGGGAACAAGATAGTCTCGTTGAGGGAACAAGATAGATCGAAAAATTTAAGAAGTTAAAATTATTAATTTAAACGCTGCTAGGGGGTCGTTGAAAAATGTCCTGACCGCAAACGAAAAAACAACAAAAATTCCTGTAAACTTCTCATTATTTCAAACAACCATTGTTAAGATTTCACCCGAATGGAATTGTTGGGGGACCAACGCAAATCTTGCCAGAAGGTTGAGACCAAAATGCCTCGTGTCTGCCAAATATAGCTGAATGGTGATAAAAATGTGCAGGTCTGCAGCCGACACTTGACGGGTTTATTCAGACAAGGAATTCCATTTGGCCAGATAAAATCACGCCTCGCCTCAAATGGTTCTACGAATTAAGAGAAAATATACTTCAAGCGATCTATTCTCTTTTTTTTTAAGGAGAGAGATCTAGTTAGAATTTTCAGAAAAGCGATTTTTTTTCATTTTCTAAAAGTCTAATATCTTACGAATATTTTCCGACTAATTGAATGTAAATCAGACCATTATTCGCCAAAATACATAACTTTGAAGGACGCCGTGTTTGAGCCATATAAAGTAAACAGGTAGCGGCAGCTGTGCGCTCGACTCCAAAGGGTCGCTGAAGGTCTGTTCATTCACACACACACACACACACACACACACACACACACACACATATATATATATATATATATATATATATATATAAGATAACCTTTATAGTTCTTATACTAAATAAGAAAAACCTTTATAGTTCGAAATACTGTTTCAGAAGCAGTTAGATTCGAAACGTTGAACCGTGCGAACGTTTATATTCGGAACAGTTTCTTGAGTTTTTCAGTGCAAAATGGATAAAAAAGTATCGCGAGAAGACAGGAAAAATCGACGAATCGACAAGTGTCCACGAGGTGCTGACTCGTGGTGCAAATATCAACAAGCAAAGGCCGAGAAGAAGTTGAAGTCTTTCAAACACGATTACACTGCGTTGCCGAAGCAAGTCTTCGATGCAGAAAAACTTATTTATGAAAGTCTCACAAACGATGAATTGTTGCAAAGGTGCATTGGAGGTTTCACACAGAACAGCAACGAAAGTTTTAACTTTCGAAAAATCTTTTGGAAGAATATGCCGAAAACATTACCTGCCAGCTATACTACCGTCAGCATAGCCGCTTACATCGCTGCCTGCACTTTTAACGTGGGTACATACGGTTTGCTAGCAGTCTTTGATGCCATGGGGATCAAGTTGGGATCACACGCCCACGCGTTTGCCAAGGCCGAAGATTGTATTCAAGTCGAGAAAGCTAACCGGCGATCCCTGGAAAACTAGTCCAGTCAAAAGTGGCCAAAATCGAAAATTTTTGCGACCGCTTAGCGAAACATGTATTCCTATGTTAATCGACCCGGGCAATCCGAATTTCTAGGAATTTTAACTATTAACAGTGAAGAAAAGGGTTAAAAATCGAAAAATATGCATTATTTCGAGAACGAAGAGGAAATCGCAAAAAAGTTTCGAACAAAAGTTGTAGAATGGAAGATTTTACTTTGAAGGTGTACACGATTCTTGTCTCTATCTCCAATAGTTTAGCCGTAAATTTAGAAAAACCAATTCACACCAATACTATAAACGCGCGCGTGACGAAATCGAGGAGATTGAAGACCACTGGTACCTAACCGCCCCTTACTCTCTTGCCGGCGCGTTGCACGTGCTTGGGCCGACGGTCTCCAAAAGTTGAACGGGTATCTTCGGCAGCCTAGTATATATAGCTAAGCTGTCGGATTGTGAAGACTCCGCTACCGGCTATATTTCCTTTCGCACGAAATCCATCGGGATTGAGTTTTTCATCTGACAGCTCCCCGGCTCTTCGGCACAGACTGAACTAGAAAATGAGGGATAGGAATTCTAGAAACACCGCTGTATATGAATTTGTTAATTATATATATCAATTAAACATTGATATACCAAAATATGAATGTTTTATTTATGATAAGGAATAAAAATTAAGCCATGGCCCCAACCCCTTTTTATTTTCCTGATCTTCAATTAATATTTTAATTAACAATAAATTACATTTCTTATCTTATTAATTTCAATAATTATATCAATCTTATTTTTATTTTACACGCGTATTATTCTTTCTTTAGGCCTATGAAAAAATGATCTTAAAAATTAATCTATATTATAAAGTTTTTCATATTAATAATATAAATTATTTATTCATAACTTTATTTATCAGATCATTAAATTTATGAATGTTAAATAATTGAATTATTCAACATTTTAAGTTAAAAAAACTATTAATCATCAAAATAACAATAAAAATTTATTTTTAAATCTTAATAATGTTATAGTAAAGAATTAATCTTTTAAATTAATTTACAATTTATTACTTAAGTCGGACACATTACTTAAAATTTTATAACTAATATATCTTGAAATTTGAAATAATTTTTTTTAATTAAAAAATCATTCTAAAATGTTTTTTTCTCTACTAATCATAATGATATTGGAATTCTTTATTTTATTTTGGGAATATTATCTGGTTTACTAGGATCTTCATTAAGTTTATCAATTCGTATAGAATTCGGTAATCCTGGTTACTTCATTAATCATTATCAATTATATAATTCCATCATCACACGTCATCCATTCTTCATATTTTTTTAAAGGTATACCTATTATAATTGGAGGATTTGGGAATTGTATAATTCCTTTAATATTAGCAGCCCCAGATATATCATTGCCACGCATAAATTATTTGCGATTTTGACTTTTACATCCTTCTATTAATTGATTAATTATAAGAAACCTATTTCATTAAATTTATATCATGAAGGAAGATCATTAGATATAGCAATTTTCTCTCTTAATCTCGCAGGATTATCCTGAATTATAGGAGAAATTAATTTTATTACCACAATTATAAATATAAAAAATGTTATATTGTTATTTGTTAAATGTTATTTTAGAACAAATTATTGTATTTTCATGATTAATATATTTTTTTCAAGTTTTACTTGCACAGCCTTTTCGGCTTTTTACAAGGCTCCAACTACTCATATGTCCACCGCTCTACACTTGTTCTTTGTCTCCATCATCCCCCCCCCCCCCCCCCCCCTTGCGTCCGCAGCCGAATTCCTCGTCCGTATCGTATTCACCATGCATAATATCTCATGTTTTCGCCAGTCATGGGCATAGGGAAACTGCCGAAAACCTATACCGATACGGTCGGTCCCAAGTTCGCCTCCCAGTCACGGAACTAGTTGTCTTTTGCCCAGAAAATGTCGAAGAAAAACATTTCCTGACGAAAGTCTGCGACTGGGATTCGAACCCTTGACCTCCCGATCCGCTGGCCCGCAACGCTAACCACCAGACCAACTCATCGGGTTTTTTTTTCATGATTAATATTAATTACAACAACTTTATTATTATGAGCTGTTTCTGTATTAGCAGGGGTCACTTTACTTTTAACAGACCGACATTTGAATACAATTTTTAATCCATCAGGTGAAGGAGATCCAATTCTATACCAACATTTATTTCGAATTTTGAAAATCGTGAAGTTTATATTTTTATTTTACCAGGATTTGATTATACCATACAATTTCCCATATTTGGTTTCCTATATAATTTTTTACCAAAATGAAAAAAAAAGAAACATTTTGTTCTATTCCTATAATTTATGCAATATTAGCTATTCGATTTTCAGGATTCATTGTATGATCCCATCATATATGTACAATTGACATAGATACTCGAGCTTATTACACTTTAGCAACTATGATGATTGCAATCCCTACAGGAATTAAAGTCTTTAGATGATTAGCTACCATCCATGGATCAAAAATAAAATTTAATCCTTTACACCTTTGAAGATTAGGATTTGTATTCTTATTTGTAATTGGAGGATTAACTGGAGTAATTCTAGGTAATTCATCAAGTGATATTACTTAACACGATACTTATTATGTAGTACCTCATTTTCATTATCTCTGGGAGCTGTATTTATTGTATTTACATATATTATGTAGGAGCTTGTATATTATGATTATGTAGGAGCTTGTATATTATGTACATATATTATGTAGTACCTCATTTTCATTATCACTGGGAGCTGTATTTGCTATTATCGGAGTTTTTATTTATCGATATCCATTAATAAACGGCCTAAGATTACATAAAAAGTTATTAAAGATTCAATTGTAGAGAATGTTTTTCGATATAATTTAACTTTTTCCCCCAACGATTTTTGGGTCTAAATAGAATACCTCCACGATATTCTGATTATCCTGATTCATATATAACTTAAAATATGTTTTCTTTTATGAGATCTTTAATTTCAATATTAAAAATAATATATTTATTTTTTCTAATATGAGAACGAATATTACCTCAACTATTAAATCTTTTTTCAATGTATACAATTTCTTCAATTGAATGATTTTTAATATTTTACCCCCCATTAAATCATAGATTTAATTAAACTGTTTTAATATATCCTAATTAATTCACTTTAAATTAATGCAATTTCTACCTAATTCATCATTAATATATAAGATGCCAATTCACAATTTACTGAAATCTTAAAACACATTTATGATCAGTTATTAATAATCTTGTTGCTAATTACGATTATAATAATTTATATTATTTTTTCCTCATTAATTAATAATTTGAATAATAAGTGTATTTAACAAAATCAAAATATTTAAATTGCTTGAACATTAATTCCGATATTAATTTCAATTTATCTAACAATTCTTTCATTCAACGTTTCATATTTAACAGATGAAATTTATATATCAACTCTAACAATTAAATCTATTGGATATCAATGTTATTGATCTTATGAATATTCAGATTTTAATCAAATCAAATTTCATTTATTTTGAATTAAAAATAATGATATGAAAATAAATAATTTCCGTTTATTAGATGTTGATAATAATATAATTATTCCAAATAAGAATCAAATTCGTATATTAATTAATTCTTCAGATGTAATTCATTTCTGAACTGTTCCATCATTGGGTGTGAAAATGGATTCTATCCCTGGCCGAAGTAATCAAACTTCAATTAATATAAATCTATCGGGATTATATTATGGACAATGTTCTGAAATGAGGGTGTAACTCATAGATTTATACCTATTGCAATTGAAAGAACTAATCATGAAAATTGTATACATTGAATTTCTTATCCATTTTCATTGGATGACTGAATTTAAAGTTATGATCTCTTAAATCAATATGTAGTAATTAAAATTACCTCTAATGAAAGAAACGAGTTAAAATATAAAATTAAAATGTAATTTTTAAATCATTAAAATTAATATTTTTTATATTCCACAAGTATCACTATACAATTGATTAACTTTGAACATAATTTTATTTAGATTGAAAAATATATTCATTCGTATAATAATAAAAATTAGAAAAAATGTATCTTAAAATGATAAGAAATTTATTGTCTATTTTTGACTCAATGGTTGATTTAAATTGAATTTCTTCTATTCAAATTTTGTTATTATTCAAATATTATTTCGAATAGTTGGTTCTCGATTAATTTAAAAAATTTTATTTCAATAACTTTATTCAAAGAATTAAAAATTATTTATTGAACGAATTTATTTGTTTTGATATAATTGATTTGACTATTTTATGTATATTATCTTCAAGAAATAATTTTATATATTTTTTCACAAGTCCCATATATTTTTACAAGTTCAAGACATTCAATTTTTTCAATTGATATTTCCCTCCCATTTTGGTTTAGTTTAATAATTTTCCTTTCATTAAACAATACAAACTTTGCATTTGCGCATGTAATCCCCCAAAAGACCCCCTTTCTTTTAATACCTTTTATAGTTTTAATTGAAACAACTAGAAATATTATTTGTCCTTTAATTTGATAAATTCGATGAACAGCAAATATATTTGCAGGATATTTACTTTTAACTTTAATAAAAGAATCAGCTGTTTCATCAATAATAATTTTATGATACGATATCATTTTAACACGAATTATATTATCAATATTAGACTTTAGAGTTTCTATCATTCAATCTTATGTCTTTACTGTATTAAAAATTTTATACACAAAGAAAACAAATTATGTTAAAATCATTGTTAAACCAAATTTCTCATAACCATCCTTTCCATATAGGCGTTTCCATTAATACAGCTTGACCTTTAAAAAAGGTACTTTGCTGTACGTCGTTTCACCGAAATGGTCTATTCTCGGTCTTTTTATTTCAGTGTACGAAATATTAGCAGGTAACGGATTTGTCATTTTAAATGCCCTATCTAGCCCCCGCGAAAACACCCGATTGGTCCCGGCCACGGTCTTACATACAGGTCTGGAAACTCCGTTAGTTCACATGGTTCCTTTGCTGAAGTTCGCCGCGAGAGGCGCTGCAATCGAGGAGTTAGTGTGCGAGAGAGACAACAATACTCACTCTCACTCACAAATGCTTGCAAGCAGTACTTATCGGAGTTACTACTTGCAAATATTTATACGTATACGTGTTCATCATCTGTTATTTTTCCTAACACTATATATGGAGATAGCATTTTATATTACAGCGCAAGTATAATTTCGCGTTTATCAGTCATATAATAACAATTATTTATCTCTTAGAATTCAAATAGTGGCGTCTTATAATGGCAATAAGGAAGATTTTTAGCCTTTATCGTTCTGGGGGGGATGTACAAAATAACGAAAAAACCAAACCTCTTTTCAATTTTTGTTGATCGTTCGTTCATTGGTTTGTCAATTTAGACATATTTTTTTACGAAATTTTTGTTTTTCTTCATATTTTCTTGAAAGACGTTTTGCCTCATGCGCAACCTAATATAATAAATAATCGCGTATAATAAGATATCCGAACCATGTTTTTCACATGGAAAGGAAAACTTCATCCCGTTAATACATCTTCGAGTGTTAAATCAAACACGTTTACCTTTAAGGAATGCTTCGCAAAACACGTTTCAACGTAGTATATTAGATTAAAGAATTTTGAATTGGCATGGATTAACCCGCCACGAGATTTCGCATCCACCAATTTAGAAAGAGCAGGTGAGCTATTAGAACTCTTCGCGACAGATGACACACGCATCATATCACTTCAGAACTTGCTTGCATAAGTACCCTGAAAGTATGCACGTTATGGTTTTATTAATTTATTGATAAACACAAATCTAAAATTCTATTTAAATTTAACTTACGTCCCAGTAAAAAGGAACGCATCAAACGTGATAGACATAAAGCCGATAATGTTAGATAAATATATATTATTTAAATTATCACCTGTAATTAATAGTAGCGAAAGAATTGAAAACAATTTTTTGTACTGAGATGATAATTTCGACGATTCTACCATCGTGGTATGAGAGTTGTTAGTTTATTCTAAGGCTACCTACGTTGAGTTAATAGGAAGCCTGCTTCATGAAAAACTAGTTAAAATTTTGAAAACCTGTCGCATAATAAACTATACAGTCTATCGCCAGAGGAAGGGTATAATCGTGATCGACAGGGTACTCGATGACATCGTCTGTCTCCCATTCTCCTTTATCTGAAACGGCGTCTGATTTTCGTCGAACTTCGTCACGATACTGATTTTTCGCCACTCAAAGCTTTCAGATCGCATAGCAATATCAAAATCTGCGGCTCAGGTCGTTCTGTAATGGTACAATTACCATATTTTGGAGGCTTAATCATGCTATATACTGACAGCAGTTTATATAGCTGCAAAACATTGACAGTTTCACTTTTAGGCTTCTGTAAGCCTTATTGCACTTCGGTACTACGCAGGACTTCGGCATTACTTCGCGGTTACTCGACGACCATATTCAGATAATGTGTTCGCTGTCAAAACTGACTCCTCGATACTAGCGACACCACGATTTCTGTTTCAATAGTGAAACTACCCCCACCGCCCGAATTTCATCGAGTTTCCAGACTTGTATGTAAGACCGTGGTCCCGGCGACTCTCGAGCCGAGCTGTAGGTTGGCGCGCCGTGCCGGCAAGAGGGGAAGCCGCTGACGTACCTCTGGGCTGCCGAAAATACCCGATCGAACGTCGGGGACCTCCGAACGAAGCGCGGTAGCGGCCGTGCGAGAGCGAGAGAGAGAGAGAGGACGTACCAGCGATGCTCATACCTCTCGATTTCGTCACGTCCGTGTGCCTCGCGCGTTGATAGTATTGGTAGGAGTTTGTTTTTCAATTTTGCGGCTAAACTATTGGAGATAGAGAAAAAAACATCATATACACCTATTGGGTAAAATCTTCCCCTCTACAACTTTTGTTCGAAACTTTTTTGCGACTTCCTCTTCGTTCTCGAAATAATGCATATTTTTCGGTATTTAACCCTTTTCTTCACTGTTAATAGTTAAAATTCCTAGAAATTCGGATTCCCCGGATCGATTAACATAGGAATACGTGTTTCACTAAGCGGTCGCAAAAATTTTCGACTTTGGCCACTTTTGACTGGACTAAATACTCGAGAGGCGAGGGTAGCTCGGCGGCAACTGAAAATGGCTTCAGATGCAATTAATAAAGCGCAGGAAGGCGAACTATATGGCTCAGGAATAGACGACTCTATGTAAGATACAAAAAAAAAATTTTATCTGCATGCAAATCGTACTCAAAACGTTAAACTCGTTTTTCTCAAAACCATGTTTTCGAAGTCGGTGATCAGTGTAACTCGAGAACGGCTTTATCGATCGGGTTGAAATTTATATCACTTCTTCTATATAAGATTCCCCCCTGTTTTGTTGGTTTCAGATAATCCGTCACAGCGTGAGAGTGATCACCGCAAAACCTGTTTTTTTGCAGCGTCCTCGGCCATTGATACGTATCGACTTATTTTGAAACATATTTCTTAAAAAAAAATTATAATGTTTAAATTAAATATATATCTTTTAAACGGAAGAACTTTTGTTGTAAATTATTTTGTCGTTTGGCCGAAAAAAAATCGGAAAAACGGCCTTTTTTTAACGTTCCAACTAGACCTCACTCCTTAATGAAGAAATGCATTTGAGCCCTGTATATGTGTATATAAATATGTGTGGGGAAAGACTATGAATATATCAGGCTGTTTTGAGGACAATTCTCAAGATTGTAGATGAATGGGCCGACCTTTATCGAAAATTGATTCTGAAGACATTCAGTGCTTACGAAATGTTGATTGTCGAGACAATACACTGCTATGAGGACAGTCCTCAAAGTTGAATATCCTCAAAATCCCCTTTCCATCTGTGCTGGGTAGTTTTAGCTATGAGGATAGTCCCAAAAGTTGAATATCCTGAAAATCCCCTTTCCATCTGTACTGGGTAGTTTTAAAAATATATATATTGGAGTGAAATAAGGCTGTGTACTAGGCTAAAACGATCGAGAGGTCGTGGGCTTCTGTTCGCTCGCTATTATAACCAGGAAACGAAAGGTGGAGAGGAGCGCCGTAGGACGGTCGGCTGGAGGACGAAGAGGGGAACTCCGGCAAGGGTGGATGGCCGTGATCGATCACCTCACGGTAAATGCGACACCCCCAGGAACACACATCCGCGCCCCATTAAACCGGCGCGCTGTACTCGAGGACTAAGGCACCTCGACGTACTCTTACTAGAAAGCTCTATAGATATATGTGTCTGGATTTGTATGTGTGTGTGTGGGCGTGCATGCGTGCGTGTGTGCGTGCGTGTGTGCGTGTGTGTGTGTACATACATTTTGATGTATTATATATATATATATATATATATATATATACACACACACACACACACACACGGACGATGAGGCGAAACTCCCTCACGAGTGAATGCAACGACATGAAATGCGCACACCTTCCTCGCGTAAGTTGGCCCAGAGTTGGTATACGCGAAAGAGGTAGAAAACTCCCCGAGTGGAAAACATAACTAATCACCGCCTAGCCACAAGCTAGTAAAGTTATGTTTCGAATCGCCATTATCTAGCCGTTTTAGCTATTGGCTACCCAGCCTTGTAACGCTTTGGTGCTCTAGTGACTGAATTCAAAAATTAGATGCTGACTAGATAGAAAGAAATATCTCACGGCTGTATGATATTTCTGACCTATCCATGACCTATTTTTCTTCAGCTAGTGACTGGGAATCAAAAATTAGTTAACGACTAGATACAAAAATCGAATTTTTATATTAATTCACTATACGCTGAAAGCGTTAAAAGCTGTGCCATAGCTAGATAAAACGGCTAGCCAGTGGTGATTGTGAATATTTATTTTCTTTTCGTTCGAAAAAATATAAAATTGTATCCTAGCTACTACCCAGTTGAAGTTAAGGAACGGCTAGATATCGCTAGGATTTTTTTCGTACGTTGTTTACATTGGGTGGGAGTCGAAATATCGATGGATCAATATTCGGATAGGCTGAAATATCGAATTAAAAAATGTCGAATGTTTGAATATAGATAGATCAATGTTCGGAGGGTTTATATAGTCATAAATAAAAATTCCGAATACGAATATCTCGAAGTTGAAATATAGCGAAAAACAAAAACCGATTTAAAAAATATTGAGAGACATAATATCGAATTGCTTATATAAATAACACCAAATAATTCGAGAAGACGAATCTTCGAATTGTAAATATAGCGACGGTTCAAAAAACAGAAAGCATTAAATCGAACGGCCAAAAAGTCGAGTGGTTAAAATAGCGAAGGGTCAAAATGTCGAACGGCCCGGATGGCGAAAACTTGTGATCGAGGCAGATAGCGTTAGCGGTCGGCCGGGACGGCATCCATTCCATGTTCGCTATTTTGGCATTCGCCATTTCGGACCATCGATATTTTGCGTCTCGATATATTGCTTTTCGCTATAGGCGGTATTACGAAAATTAGATACTCGCTTTTTTCTGTTTCGGAGATATGGATTTTATAGATTGTTCCAATCTATATTTGTATGTCTCAAATTGCAGACGATCTGAATATACGTTTTCAGATAAATGAGCTCTCGAATAAATGATGCTTTGCTTTATAGTCATTCGATTTTTTCTTTGATCGAAACATAACATTTCGAATAATTAAACCTTCGTTATTTTGAGAGTTCATAATTCTGTCGTTTCGAAATATCTGGCGATCTATATTTGGTCCTTCGATATTTGGATCCCCACCCGTTTACATTACTGCACAGTATTTCGATGAGCTTCGTGATGTACTAATTACAAATACGTTAATTTTGCTATAAATAAATTAAACATATCAATTGTAAATTACTTTATTAACGCTTACCGTGACGTGGTTTCGAACCCGGGATTCTGGATTGGGAGATTGCGACGTAGTCCACTGAGCCAATCCTACTTTGTTAAATATCGTATTTCGCATCGGGAACATATGCGGCGATGCACAAAGTTGGGTTATTAAGAAGTAGGCGTAGTGACAATGTATGCAAATAACATTATCGAATTAACATGCTAATTTCTTTCTTGTTGAAAGCGATATGCGTGTAGTTACATAACCTCAAATTGAATTCGTGTACTTATTTTGGCTAGTGGCGAATTAATAGTTTTGGCATTATATAACTTATAATGTTATAACGATGTAAATGTATCGTCAGTAAGGAAGTGAAAATATTGTAGCGGTCGCGAGAGCGTGCACTGAGAAAAAAATTCAGTTGGTTTAACAAAATGTATCTTTAAATACGTTCAACTTGATTTTTGATTGGCATAACAAACATTTTGTTAATCTAACGATAGTTTTAGTGGTGTGAACTGTAGCTAAATAAGCTACAGTTCACACCACTAAAACTATCGTTAGATTAACAAAACGTTTGTTATGCCAATCAAAAATCAAGTTGAACGTATTTAAAGATACATTTTGTTAAACCAACTGAATTTTTTTCTCAGTGTGCTCGTCTCTCTTTCTCTCTCGCATTTGTGCGTCCGCGGTGCTACGAGCGCTAGGGCTAACGCATATATAATTCGAGCGCCATGGCCGTGGTATCTTGAATCCATCACACGAACTTTCTATATCGTATCCGTAATCATGACCACTAAAATCAGTCGCGTAACTCTAATTCCGATATTTCGGTAAAACGCAATAGATCATATCTCACGGTTTCGATTACGGCTACGTTACGAAATGTGCACATCTGTAGACTTTATCCGTGTATACACAGCACCGAACGAAAGCAATGTGACAACAACAACGCATATTTCCGTACGACGTGACGCGGCGAAACGAACTAATTCGATTACGCGGATTGGTCGACCACCTTACGGACAAAATGGAATTGACTAACCAGATTGGTCGTAGTCTCATTGCTCGCAGTCTCTACGAGCACCCAACCTAATCTCAGAACCTTTCAACATTGTGGTTCCCGGTGCTTTGTGTTTCTTGGCCTCTGCACGTGCGAACATTAATAGATGTGTTAAAACAGTACATTTCATCAATAAGACTGAAGGTACGTTATTTTTCACGACGAGTTATTATTCAATGGCTAACTCCATTTTCATTATTGTTATTATATCTATATTAGGTTAGAAAATTATCTTTGTACGCGAATTCTTCAATCTCCTTTAGATGCCGTTGCCCAAAAAAAAACCTACTATTCAAAATAGTGAATTTTACGGAAGATCGTTTGGAAAACGATAAAAAATCCATCGATTGCGTTTCTTCAACATGGCTGTCATTGGATTCTACAACGTGCCAAATCATTACGAAATTCATGCCACCTCCGTATACGGTGAAAAAGTGCCGCATTCTACATCAATTGGTAAAGAGCCAAAAAAATGCTCCCGAGGATTGGCCAGAGTATGCAGTCAGAGTATTGACAGGTACAGGTACGGTTCATTTCTATATTTCGTACGCTTTCTCTTCACGTAACAGTTTAATACTCTACACAAATATTTAAATATTCTAGCATCTTATTCCGAAGCGCTAGTGTAAGTGGATAAATTCAAAAACGAAGACTATGTCTACACCACGGATTGCAATAATAATACTGATGATGATGAAAATACAAAATTTAACAAAGAAAATCAACAAAAAAAACAAAGCCCAGAACGTATTCGACGGACAGCGGTAAGGAACATTATCTCATTCTCACATCTATTTCCTCAATTTTAGTTTTAAGGCTTTCACGGCTCTTTATGTAATGAGAAGAGTATGTGGCTTCCGGATGGAGGCCGTGTTGAGGATCAGCGTTGTGCCGACGTTTCGCAAACGTTACAGTCTGCATCATCAGGGCTGAGAGCTCCGATACTGAATAAGGAATACCTGAGACACGAGAGCTTCAGTATCGGAGCTCTCAGCCCTGATGATGCAGACTGTAACGTTTGCGAAACGTCGGCACAACGCTGATCCTCAACACGGCCTCCATCCGGAAGCCACATACTATTTCCTCAATTGTTGTCTATATGTGTACATATAGATCTCTAGATAAAGATCACTTTAATATAAATATTTATATATTTATATACACTACCGTCCTAAAGTTTTCAAACACTTCAGATAATTGTAAAACTTTCGAATGGTATTGAAGTTTGCATCGTTGGAACACAACGAACGGTTCATTTTGCATTTTCTTTTCCATATTTTTATTATTAAAGGCCATCTTTTTTTTATAGATTTATAATGTAGATCGCCAAACAAATATCTTGAAAAATAGTCGAAGGACTTTTGTAGGCGAAATATGTCAAAAGAAATTTAATTCGTTGCAGTCCACCGATGCAAACTTCAGTATCGTAACTTTCGATCATTGGATAATGAGTCCTATAATTTACAGATATTTGTCCGTACCTACTATAATATTTTTTTAGCGTCTCAAGAAACTGTGGCATCGCCAAAACAATGATGACCCAATATGAATACACACACACACACACACACACACACACACACACACGCACGCACGCACGCACGCACGCACGCACGCACGCACGCACGCACGCACGCACGCACGCACGCACGCACGCACGCAGGCACGCACGCACGCACGCACGCACGCACGCACGCACGCACGCACGCACGCACGCACGCACGCACGCACGCACGCACGCACGCACGCACGCACGCACGCACGCACGCACGCACGCACGCACGCACGCACGCACGCACGCACGCACGCACGCACGCACGCACGCACGCACGCACGCACGCACGCACGCACGCACGCACGCACGCACGCACGCACGCACGCACGCACGCACGCACGCACGCACGCACGCACGCACGCACGCACGCACGCACGCACGCACGCACGCACGCACGCACGCACGCACGCACGCACGCACGCACGCACGCACGCACGCACGCACGCACGCACGCACGCACGCACGCACGCACGCACGCACGCACGCACGCACGCACGCACGCACGCACGCACGCACGCACGCACGCACGCACGCACGCACGCACGCACGCACACACACACACACACACACACACACACACACACACACACACCAATATAGACATTTTTATACACTACCGGCCTGAAGTTTTCGGACACTTCAGATAATTGCAAAACTTTCGATCACTGGATAATTGCCAAATAATCTGAGAATAATATAATTCCTTTCATTTATTTTACGAAGATACGATATAGCTCTGTATAATGAATTATATTATTCGAAGATAATTTTCCAATTATCCAAAGTGATAGAAAATTTTGCAATTATCTGAAGTGTTCAAAAATGTTTTGCCGGTAGTGTTACATATGGGTCTCCATTATTCAATGTTAATATTTTTCACTTGTCTCTATCCAAATTATGCAGCCATATGACACATTTTTTCATATTTCATGGAAGTCGCATATTTTATTATTATTGGTAAACTTTGTTTTCAGTATTTTGACACGAAATGAAAAATGTATAAAATACACGAAATAAAAAAATTATTAAAATCGTGTATTTGGTCACGTGTTAAATATGTCTGAACCTCTTACAATTTACAGTATTAAAATCTTCAGATATTTGTCATTGCCTACTCTAATAATATTTTTTAGACGCGTCTCAAAAAGTTGAGGCATCGTCAGAACAATGACGACCAGATACGAAAACACACGCGCACGCGCGCACACACCTATATTTGAAAGGGCTAGGAATTTAGTTTATACTAATATACCATTGTTTGTTTGAATAGATTCATCAACCGATAAACAAGAAGATTCCAGCGAAAACACACCATCAGTGCAAAAACATGCCCTCTTGGAATCAAAACAGCACAAGCCGCAAAAAATCGGCAATGATTTTCAAGGTATAGTCAGAAAATTTTATAATTACTACAATTCTTATGAAAAGAAAAAGTATTCGATGCATTCAAATAATAAATATAAAATATTTCTTTCAGAAGCGTCAGTTTCGAGTCGACCATACGGAGAGCAACAACATATCAGTGACGAGAAAATTGCGAAGAATGCACCTTTGCCCGCAATGGCAACAGAAACGCTCACAAAATGTAAGTAACTTATTTTAGTAACTGACTGTAACTATTATTTATTTTATTCGTTTTTATGATCGTGACATTATCGTAGATTTCAGGCGTATTTTGTCAGATTTACAAGTCATTATCCACGATCAGAAATTATTCCGGAACGATGTGGAAATCTTGAAAGATAAAATTGAGTGTTATCACTCGGAAATGCGCGGCGAAAATGGGAAACCATCCGTACACTGGACGACTGAAAATGCTATTAACTGGCCTCTCCACACAAAGGAGCAATACGATCACCTGAATTCCCTATTAGCAGATGACAACATCCACAAAGATTTTGTATGTTATCTCGTAATTTAAAACATGTATTTGCAATTTTAAATTCCAATTCAAAATAAAGCACATACACGTATTGCTTTTTATATTATTTCAGGTGGCTGTGATTGGATTCGTTATCGATTCAACAACGGTAATGCTGGCCGTGATCAGGAAATTCCTCCACAAGGATTTAGCTACGAAATTTACATGTGTGAAGCGCGTGAATCATAAGTTTACAATGAAACCGTCACTCTTTTACGAATGCATCATTGGTAAGTTTTTATCATTACTTCATCAAACAGAATACCGTTCCCTAATGAACATACTGTTTAATTTTTTTACAATTTTAGAGCCGTTCACATCGAAAAGCCGACAAGGAGCTATTCGGGAGACAATTTCAGAAAAATCGTTAGATAAATTGATAGGAATTGTCCTTACCAACTCAAAAGATTGGAATAAAGGACGAGTCCACACGCGAGAAATGCTGCTAGAAATGGAAAAGACAATACAAGAGGATTTTGCAGAGTGAAATCATCTAGTCTCAGTGAAGCTCATTAAAGAAGAAAATATCAGTTATAGCATATCCAAATTTCATCTACGTTCATTGATTTCTGCTATGTCTATATTCTATTTCACTTTTTAAACTTTATAAGATATATAGGAAATATTTATTTCAGTTATTTGCCTTAGTGTGCATAAATAGATGTTCAGCCATTCAAATTGTTATCCATATTGCAAAATGTTTAGTTATTCATAAGTTTTACTCCGATTTCGTTTTTAATTTCTCCAATTACTATATTCGATTATTCGGATGGTGTGGTTTTTAAACTGGTAGTAAATAAAAATCTCAACATTTTTTTTTATTGGTTTTTTCCTTAGGTACACGCTTTTCGCGTTTGTTACCTATTCTTCCCCACATTATGACCGTTCTTTCCTCTACTGTTTTACTTCCTTTTTTCTCCATCTTCCTCTCTGTTTCCCCCTCTTGCGGCCGCAGCCGACTTCCCCCTCCGTATTATATTCATCATGACATTTTCTGTCATGGGTATAGGGAAACTGCGGAAAACCTATACCAATACAGCCGGTCATCGAATTCGCCCCCCGGTCGTGGAACTAGTCTTATTTCGCCGCGAAATGCCGAAGAAAAACATTTCACGACGAAATGTACGCGACCGGGATTCGAACTCGGGACCTCCCGGTCCGCTGGTTTAGTGGCGAGCACGCTAACC
Source organism: Ophion obscuratus (assembly GCA_964007375.1). NCBI lineage: Eukaryota > Metazoa > Arthropoda > Insecta > Hymenoptera > Ichneumonidae > Ophion > Ophion obscuratus. Next base: position 53,195,751 of record OZ023312.1, read on the forward strand.
ACTAGACCATCGCACCGGTTAAAAATCTCAACATATATTAGTGGATAATGATGTATGTTGACCTACTATTCCTTTGATAATAAAGGATTTTAAACATTTCAACGTCAGAAATAAATGAATGCAATAAAATCAATGTAATTGTTCTTCTGGAGGGTTTATTTAACAAGACATACAGTAATATTTGTCAATGTACATGGAAACGTTTAAGTATTGTACAATTATATTCAAATATCGTCTATATCTAATAATAGAAAACATACGCGTACATAAGTCTAATGAAGTATTGGCACTACGTATATTTTTTCGGAATTGCTATGTTCTCCAGGGGGTACTCGCATTTGAACCGTTTTACAATGAATGTCTTTGAGGTTAAATATAATGACGTTTTCAGACGGATTTTTTCGTAACTCACACATATACAAATCAGCAGAATCTGTGGGATATTTAAAAATCCATTTGCTTTTCACCCAATGTAAGCCAGATATTTCTATATCATCTTCTGATTCACTAACATAACCCAAACTTGTAATCTTAATGATTCTGCGATCATTCAACATGACCAGGTTGTTTGGCTGCTTTGTAGTCAGGATACAATTTTTATATCGCAATTTTAATAGTATATCGTAACTGTTCGTTGTTTGCTTTTTCAGAATATGAAATATCGCGGGGACCACTGGTTTTGTGATAAACGGATGTTTTTCATGTAGACACCTGCAAATTTGAGCCAATGGCTTGTTAGCCGAACGTATGGATTTTCTCATCAACCCTAAGTAGTTCTCAAAGGGGAATGCTGATAGGTCATTCAGCATGCATTTTCCAATTCGAGCGTCATCTGCTAAATGTAGGAGATAGTGGGCATTGAGCACATGAGATTGTTCGCCGTAAAGTTTCGGCAAAACTTATAGTATATACTTAAAAGAATAAAATGATCATACAACTCCGCGTTTAATATTTTCTTGAATATTATCGGTCCTGCATATAACGCTATAAAACGAAGTTCTGATGCTTTTAAATTAGGCACAGGCGGTCGAGGTTTCGTTGGAATTCGTCAGGTACGTACGGTTTCAAGTAGACGATGCGTTTGAACAATTCATCCCTGACGTTCACTCTAAGCTTTACCGGGCTCTTGTTAAATAATAAGTCCATTATATAAAACTTATTTATGACTCCCAAACAGCATAGATGCATGTAATCCAAAGGGAATGCGTAAATCATGTCAATGGGTGGTTCTATGCGCAATAATGGAGATAAACCAGTGTGGTGTTCCTGTTGTTGTTGTTCCCTAAACGATTGATCCGATCTTGCTTGGCAATTGATATCAGGATAGACAACGCGTTTACTCATAGTTCCGACAAGTTTTCCGTGAACATCGCACCGTTCACATGCATCATATCCTCCATGCCCTTTTACTTGCTTCAAAAATTTTCTTGCTGGAAGATCGCAAATAATGTGCTTCAACTGTACCGAATATTTTTTGTCATAAATAAATATGCCGTCCCTTTGCCATACATTAATGTCTTCAATAAAATCTTTCATATATTCATGCACATCTCCCGGTTTTGTATCTCCATAATACAATGCAACCGAAAACGGAGAATAAACATCTGACTTAAACGATGCTTTGCATAAAACAGGCCAAAATTGTTTGGTGCTTGATCTGTATAGTGATGCACCATCAATATTAATTTGGAGAAAGATGGTATCATCTACAAATACATTCGGGTCAATACAGCTCATGAGACCGTTCTTTATCCCCAAATAAACAAATTCACCGACCGTACCGTTCATTCCTTTCATCACCTGTACGTTATAGACAGCTTTTGAGGTATTTAAAAACGATTTTCCATTTCTTGGTAATGATGTTAAAATACGTTTTCGCAAAATTTTCAGAAGCGCATCCAAATGCGCCAACATTGTACCTAACTGCCCAATTCCTCAATTCCGCAATTTCAGGTGCTTCCTCCGTATTGACAGTAAGAACTTCTTGATTGTTAGGTATTTCACCATAGCTGAGATCGGATCCTTCAGTTTCTGAGTCGCAGCTCTTCAGACGCTGCTCGGAAGATGAAAGCGATACCAACAAATAACTTGATTGTGCATTTTCATTGTCCGGCGGCTTTTCAGCGTTGTTCATGAAAGTCGAATCCTCATTTGTAATGTTGGAAACTCTGTGTGTCCCTACCAACGAATCGTTAATATCGACTGATTCACCAGATTCACCTATTTGATAAAATAAAGCAATAATAAAACAAAATTAACACACTTTACGATTTTATGGTGGAAAATTTATTGAGAATTTTAAGGATTTCGGTAATAAGAAAATATACTATTTTAACAATTAACGGCGCTTTAGTATTTTCGAAATCATGGATCGAATGTTCGGATGAGATATAAATGTATAAAGATATCTAAATTAAAACATTGGAACTAAAAATATCGAAGAAAACGTTTACCATTAAACTAAATATCAGTATATCGTACTTACATGAGCCCATACTGGGGGTTTCCACACTCGTTAATACGGATTTAATAGGGCGATGTCTTTGCACGCGCTCGCGCGTCTTTTTTTTTCTTGTCCATTCTTTTTATTCGCGAGAAGGTGAAGATTGAAATTTATGGTTTTGATAATGCCGAAATAAATTCTTCACGCAATTTTCGTAAAAGGTAACCTTACTTTTGCATTGGAATCTTTTGCGGAACAGTCAGGGACAGACCGTTATGACATGCGCACTAGGAGGAATTTATCATAACACAGCGACATCTATAATCACTATCGGCTTGATAGTGACTGCCCAGAAGTACATAGCCGCCATTACGTAGTATTGGCTAGTTCATAGCGCGGTACCCATCTGAATTTTTTTTCGTTTCGCAACGGTATTTGTAGCTCAAGATGGCTAACCGCCCATGAGCCAATGGCTAGGTCGCAAAACATGTATCACACATAACCTTACTTCCTCGTTTGTAACTATCGTTGACTACATCATTATGATATATTCATGAGGTGGCACTTTTGTTGCAACACAGCGACATCTGCCGTAGAGGTCGCTTAAGCAGTGGCTAAATAAGGGCTAGGTTATAAAAAGTACGGAATATTACTGGCTCATAGTGTGGCAACCATTAGGTAGTCCGTATGATATCAATTCGGCGAGCCAGCCACGAGCACGTAAATCCGACCGGCTAGTTCAATTTCCACTCGGGTCATTGAACGCTTGAACAGCTGAGAAGAAAATGTTTCATTGGATAAAATCCTTCTCTCGATGCTATAAATGTACGTCGCAAAGACATATTTTTTAAATGAATCAAATGGAGCACCCGAACCAAACGTTTGGGCGACTCTGCTATTTTTAATATTTTGTTGTTAATGTCAAGCATTTTTTAATATTTCGCCCATTTAATATTAAAAGCCCATGATAAAAGAGGGGTAGTAAGATTCCTTATAGTTGTTTGACACCGCAATCTTAATATGCTTAACGCAAAAGATAAACGGAAAGTGTATATCCAGGGTGTCTCTCTTATCTCTGCTACCCGAAATACCTCGGTAAATATCGATGTCACAAAAAAAATGTTTCAGACAAAAGTTGTACGGTGTGAACGGGCCATCAAATGCAACCATTTTTTGTATTTCGGTGGAGGCGCTGACGCACGGTGAAGGTCACCTCCGCTTTTAAAAATCGAATAGCACATTTTTTTTCAACCATCTTGTGGAGCACCTCAAGCCGCATAAAAACATTAGGGGGTCAACGTCGATCAAGGTCATTCAAGGTCAGTCTGGATGAGACAAATCTAAATATTTCGGATCACTACCAAATATTTGGTAGTGATCTGAGATATTTAGATTTGTATTTTATTTTGATAGGTGTTCGAAATGACCGTGAACGACTTTGACGCCCTAATGTTTTTTATGGGGCTTGAGGTGCTCTACAAGATGGTTGAAAAAAATGTACCGTTCCATTTTCAAAAGTGGAAGTGACCTTTACTGCGCGTCAGCGCCTCCATCGGAGTGAAAAAAAATTAATCGCATTCGATGGCCTCCTTTACACCGTACATCTTTTGTCTGGAATATTTTTCTGCAACGTCGATAATTACCGAGTTATTTCGGGTGGCAGAGATAACAGGGAAACGATGTATGAACATGCTATTTGGAAGGCGTGTTTGACTGTCTATCATCCCTGAAATAATTATTAACTATTGTGAAATGCTTGGCAATATAGATATGGTTAAATTAGTACAATCACAAATTCGGCGCACGAATACTAATGTTGTATACTGTACTAAGTATTGGTCAGGTCAAACTTCTACTATTCTATCCAAGTTTGTTCAATTCATATGGTTAACATTAACGTTTGTCGAATATAATTAGCTTGAAGACCTTATGAAAGGGACTATACAAAAAAATGATGCTAATGTTTATTCATAGCGAAGACGTAAATCATTTGCAGTTGGAGCAACCACAGCTTAGTGGTTTCAAAAAATACGAGTGTCTCACAACTATTCCATAGTATCAGTGCCGGATTTATACTTTTCTTAAGTATAGGCAACTTGACTTTGTGCCGCCCCTCCTATCTTAATCACTTGTATTTACCTAGGCCTTTTTAGGTGCCTCTAAAATTCGCCACCCCCTAAAGTCTGCCGCCCCCTGGGCAGCTGCTTATACGGCCTATTGGCAAATCCAGGACAGCATAGTATGTTTGTTGTATTGCAAAAGTAGGATGTCAGTTGAACACTCCTCCTTGTAGTTCACATTCTGTTCTTGTACGAAATACATTACTATGCACATAGCAGGCTGTATCATATGATATAGTACAAATCACTATGTACAGGGTGCGCCAGAGAAACTTACTTATTTGAAAAAATTCCCGCGCGGTGAGTTGGGCGGGCAGAGGGGCGAGAGGGGACGCATCTGGAGGGAGAAGTTCTCAAGTTTGTTTCTCCCTCCAGTCAGTTGCCATCATGCTCTGGTCTAGAGAGCAGCGGACCTTCGCAGTCGAGAGCTTCTTTTCTAACGGTCGCTCACTTGTTGCTACGCACCGTGCCTTCCGCGCTCGCTTTGAAATTTCTCCTCACAGACTCGTTCCTGGCCGTAATTCGATTCTGTCGTGGATTAACTCATTTCGGGAGTGTGGAAGTGTCGCTAAACCCAGAAATGGACTTCAACGGACCATCAGAACTCCGGAAAATGTCGAAAGAGTGAGGCAGTCAGTTGTGCGTTCTCCCCGGCGTTCGGCTCGCAAACACGCAGCTGCTATGGGTATTTCTGACACCACTGTTCGACGAATTCTCCATGAAGACCTTCAATTTCATCCCTATAAATTGGCTGTTGTGCAAGAATTAAATGAACGCGATTTTGTTGCCCGTCAAAATGCATGTGAAATGCTGGTTGACAACCTGCCTGAAGACGCGGTCGTTTTTTTCAGTGACGAGGCTCACTTCCACATTTCCGGCTGCGTCAACAAGCAAAACATGCGTTATTGGTGTGGTGTAAATCCACGTGAGCTTCACCAGAAGCCACTTAATTGTGAGCGAGTTACTGTCTGGTGTGCGATGTCGGTAATGGGAATAATTGGTCCTTATTTTTTTGAAGAAAACGAACGCGCAGTTACCGTGAATGGAGCTCGTTACAGGAACATGATCGAGGAATTTTTTCTTCCAAGACTCGAAGAAATGAACGTTAGGAACGTGTGGTTTCAGCAAGATGGAGCCACAGCACACACAGCACGAGACTCAATGAATTTGTTGCGACAACATTTCCCCGACCGCTTCATCTCTCTCAGAGGCGATCTCCAATGGCCGGCACGCTCTCCAGATTTGACTCCAAGCGATTTCTTTTTATGGGGTTATTTGAAATCTCTGGTTTATGTCGATCGACCACGGACCATAGCACACCTCAAGAACAACATTCGCGACGCCATTGCCAACATACCGATTGATATGCTGCAAAGAGTGGATACGAATTTCAAAAATCGACTTCATCAGTGTATGCGCAATGGGGGTCGCCATTTATCCGATGTCATTTTCAAAACTGCATGAAAAAAAATTGGGATATTGTATTCTCAAATAAAAAAAAAAATTTAAACAATAATTGAAGTACTTTTGTTTTTATTGACCTTCCAAATAAGTAAGTTTCTCTGGCGCACCCTGTACAAAACTACTGCGATTCGACAAAAATCCGCTAAGCAGTGACTTATAATATAATATAAAGATCGGTGCAAAAATTTGACCTAAATCAGAGGTAACAGCTATTCGGAAGCACTCGATTCTGTAGTCGCAGCGTACGTAGTATAGGCAGAAGTATAATGTTCGAAATATTTTCTTCGAACTAAATCATTACAGGAGGTCAGGGACTGACGAATTATGCTAATCATTGAGATAGAACTCTCGATTTAGTATTTTATTTTGGATTGATGGAATCTTTTATGCATTTAGTAGACGGGCATTGATGCCTTGAACCAACACACATGCAGTGTATAAAAAATAATCGAAAACACGCAAAATACGTATCTAGCAGATCGTATCTTATAGAATGTAATACATCACTATAAACATCGTCGCAAATCACAAGCAACATTCGTAATCAAGTATACCTATTCAAGTCCTGTTCACTATTAGGATCTTCGGGGCGTTAAGATTGAATAGTATCAGGGAATATCTCTTTTATGAAAACCTACATTGTTTTATCGCAATAAACAATCAACGTATGCTAGTGAGATTAGTGGCTGCGGTTAACATATGTGCATAATTTATGCAACTGCTAAAATATCAATAAGCAGTACTATACTTTTGACATTAACTGTGACTATAAAATATTATTATCCCTTCTGGGAAATATAAAATATAGTTAAAAAGACCATACATGCCTCTCAGTATTAGAAAAATTGACGTATTTTTTAAGGCGGGATTACATTTAGACAAAAAAAGCAATATTGAGCGATTTTTCTAACTGCGAAATAATTATTCTACAATTATCAAACTTTAGGTATACTTTAATCGTATACTTAAGTATACGAAACAATTTTTTTAAATGAATTCAAGGCCCGCAGCAAGGTCGTCGCGGGAGTTGCGAATCGGCGTACAGTCTACCTTCCCGTAGACTTTGATTTGCAACAAAGTTTAAACATTTCTTTAGTTACAACATGTATAGTTTCTATGTGACGTTAATTAAAACGAAGAAAATGGCCCGCATTTACAAAAAAATCAACATTTCACGCAACATTTTTTGGAAAAATATGGATTAAAAAAGTAGTTTTTTTTCCAATTTTTGAAAAACAATTTTCGTCAAGTATTAAGTATCAATATTATCAATATTTCTACCAAGTTTCAACTCAATTGGCTCAATAGTTTTTGAGTAATCCTGCACGCCAATTTCGAAAATGCAGTATTGAGCAAAACGCGTTTGAAATTCTCGCCCGCTCCGAATTCGAGCAGCGAGTCACAGCGTTGACGAGCTGTAACGCTTGAATTTTTTCGTATTTCTCTTTGAAGCTTTGGGAAATCATTCTACATATACCTAGAGTTCTATCGTTTAAAGAAAGAAAAAAAGAAATCGATTTTTTTGATCGTTGAAAATGTATATCCCGCCTTAAGGTAGTAGGAGCGCGCAATCTTAATTTCCATAGATTTTGTTCAAATTTTAACCATACATTGTTCTTATCATTATTATGCACGTTTGAGTGAAATTTCAGAACAGTCGGCTACTTAGATTGGAGATAATGGGTTTTAAAATTGCAACTTTGAACACTGCAAGGTCTGCATTGAAATTTAGACGGAATAATTTTCCGTTAAAAATATTTGTCCCCTATAATAAGAAGACGTATGGCAATACCGCATCGTTCCACGTATCCAATGACGTGAGTTTGCGCGGCATGTTTGAAATAATACTGCAACACAAATTTTTATTTGGAAGTTACTTTTAATCAAACAAAGTTTTTAATTAATTATGAATGAACCAGCACTTTTATTTGTTAATGAAGATAACAAAAATATAAAATATTAATATTTAAAATGCAAATATTTTTTTATGACAACATTTTTAACGTTAGGAACACGATAATTATTTTTTTCTCGAAATATTGAACAATACTGTTCTGCGGTATTGCCATATGTCTTCTCATTATAGGGGACAAATCTTTTTCACGGAAAATGATTTTGTCGAAATTTCAATGCAGACCCTGCAGTGTTAGAAGTTGCAATTTTAAAACCCAATATCTCCCACTCCAAATAGTTGACGGTTCTGAAATTTCACTCCAACATGCATAATGGTATGAATAATGTCTGGTTAAAATTTGAACAAATTCTATAGAAATCAAGATTGCGCACGTGTACTACCTTAAGGGCTTTTTTAACAGTACTCCGATACTGTAATTCTTGCGTAGTACTCATGTAAAATGCTCGAACAAGAACTAACGTGATGTTCCCAATTTTTTCAGTAGTACTGAAGAATTATATTGTAAATGTACCTTTCGTTTTTTTGTCATTAACCTATTATCATAGGGTCCAGATAAGGTTATTATTACCCTTCGGTTCAGTCATTGAAAAATTATAATGATCCGTTGGATTCATTGAAAAATAACAATAATAATAACAATGAATGTAATGAATCAATAATTCGAAACCCCGATGTCCTCTCCATTATTATCGTGATTATCTTTCTCCCTCACTCTCCCTCTCTCTCTCCGTCTATTTATCGCTCTCTCTCTCTCTCTCTCTCTCTCTCTCTCTCTCTCTCTCTCTCTCTCTCTCTCTCTCTCTCTTATCATTTTTTTCTCGCCTGAAAGAGCCTATTTTCAAAAAGGACTTGAACGGCGAAGCAAAATCGAATGTTTAGACGCCGAATGCACTCGCATATACGTCACGCAGCGTCTCCATAAATCCTTGTGGCGAGAATTCGAGGAGTCGTGCACGCGCGATGCTGAATATAATTAGCGTTCGGATTCGTAGCACCGCGAGAATGAGAGATATAGATACGTATCCTCGCTCAAATCATGACGCGGTATGAGAGATACATTATGTGCAAATGATCTCGTTGATGGACGGATATGAAAAATAATTGAAAACAAGAACAAATAAGGGGTGTGCGGGAAAAAAACCACTAGACACCAGAGACTCTTTATTTCGCGAGTGCTCTTGATCGCTGACTAAGCCAGAGCCCGAGAGAGAGAGAGAGAGAGAGAGAGAGAGAGAGAGAGAGAGAGAGAGAGAGAGAGAGAGAGAGAGAGAGAGAGAGAGAGAGAGAGGGCGAGAGAGAGAGGGAGAGAGAGAGAGAGAGAGAGAGAGAGAGAGAGAGAGAGAGAGAGAGAGAGAGAGAGAGAGAGAGAGAGAGAGAGAGAGAGAGAGAGAGAGAGAGACAGAAGGGGGGCAAGGAAGTGGCGCGAGAAAGAGGAGGAAGCAAATATGTAACAGTGTTTAAGTGGTTAAGAAAATTCCAGATGTCTTCGAGTTTTTATGGAGTTGGACAACGCGCCCGGGAGAGTTATGTGGGCAGAATGATCCTGTGAGGCACACGATCTCCCTTAGCCTCGCACATCTTCGCATGCTTGTATTCCAACACCCACATACCACATGCTTACACATGTGTATGTATATATATATATATATATATATATATCAGCTGCTGACAAACAAAAGGGCGTAACGCACGTGCCTACTACATTCGAACGGCTGTGGTCATAGGTTCATCTGTAGTTCAGCGATCCGCGATCGCAGGATAGAGAGAAGCGGTTCGCGTTTAGCCGGGCGGTGGAGCCACCGGACGGATACTCCATCGACGAGAGCTTTTAAGACGAAGATTTGCATACACACATTTTGTTGGTCACTTCTCGTCATGATTGAGATGAAGTTGAAGCTGTAGGCTTTAGTAATTCTTCGTATTCGTGCCTGATGAAATAACGCTAATTATGAATTTTTTCTTTGTACCCACTATTCGCCAGTCTCATGTTCGTGCATGTATGTACCATGAAGATTTGGTGCGGAAATCCAATGGCCGATGCGCCAGTTCTTGAATATCTAGATAATTACATTGTTCGATGAAAACATCAGATAACGTATATAATACCCGTTTGAGGGACAAAACGTAATTTTCTTTTCTGCAGACGTATGAATTTGTCCAGAATAGTCGTTTTAAAGGAGAGGATCCCTAGGCAGCCGAAAATGAACGAATTTTCGAGATTTTTCTAGGACGAAACTATTTATTCGAGATAATTAAAGTTTTCTGTACTTTTTGTACAGAATAGTACTTTCTGTACTATTACTTTTGAATTTTCCAAGTTAAAAAAAATTATATTTGAATATGGCGGCTGTACACTTGCTTCTGAGACAGCTGTCGCCTCAGTTGCTCCACGGCGTACTATGTTGTAGCATCTGGTGCACTAATCTGAAACATCGGAGCTAAAAAGTTTTAGATTTCTAACATCCACGCGCTCTAGGTGAACATAAAAAAATCAAACAAAAGTGGCAATATGGAAAATGACACGTGTTTCAAAAGATGGTGCACTTTTCGTGACATTTTTACTGTAATATTTGGTGATGAAAGAGTAGTTTTTGGAAATATTTTCTAGGAAACTTTAGGCTCACAAAGGCCTAAAGAGATTATGTTTTCCAACAGTGGGCAAAATGTCGAAATGTTCGATCAGATATCTTATGTGTTATCTTGTACGAGGTACACAAAAAGTGGTTTTTAGGAAAGTGTGTTTAAAGTTTCTAGACTCAACAATATTGTCACTAAATGACCTGCCGATTAATCTGCGAGTCCGGGGCCATCAAGTAATCACTCAGCCTCCTCGTGGAGTAAGCTCTTCTTTACGTTATAAATCTCCCCTCTTAAAAAAAGTTCCAACGCTCCGAAAACTTCGTACCGAAGTAAAAGTGAAAACGTATAAGGGCAATTTTTCTACTCGTTCTGATTCCCTCTTCGGAGAAAGTATACGTAAGGACAAACGAAGTTAAGCGCTTTGGTTCAACGAAACAAGAATCTTATCATGGCAGGTCTAAGATACGCATTAAAAAAGGAGGATTATCGGAAGATCGAAAGTTACGATGTTTCTCGACGAGCCTGTGCGAGACAGGGTCAGGAGACGGACGAAGAGAGAAAGAGAGAACGGTTGTAAGAAAAATTCCATTCTGTGACTAAATTCCGTGGATGACTGGCAGGCGGCCCGTCGCCGACCACATATTCATTTCATTTTTTTTCTACGCCTTCTTCTTTTCCTCGCGCATATGGGATATAGACCCGTGAGGGGGTTGGGGTCGCGAGAGGGTATCGCCTCCTAAGGATCTTTCTCTCGCAGCCCTTCTTTCTGCCGTTGCTCACTTACTTAGAGAACAAGAGACACACGAGCGCAACCGCGTGCTCAGGAGACGAAAAGAGGCTGTGAGAAAGAGCCGGGAAGAGTGCGATGAAGAGAGAAAGAGGCATCGAGCGAACGAAGAAAGATATAAAGAAAGATCGAAAAAGCTTTTCGTTGGAAGAGTGAGAGCCCAAGGAAGAAATGATGCATCGCGTTGCCGACGCTCGGGAAAAGAAAAAGAAGAAAGCAAAAAAGAAACTTATGGAACGCCATCAGCAAAGGGGCAAAGGATTCTTATATACGAAGTTGAGAGTCCCAAGAGCAAGGGACTGACCGCGATCGGATCGATGCACTCACGCTCCCTACATCATTAGATACTTATCTATGCGTGCAGCGACAGAAGAAAAAGAAATAAAGAGCCGAGTAATGTTGCCTATGGGGATATTATTATTAAAATAGAGACATTTTCCGATCGAGATGTTCAAATTATATCTACACACGACACACGCACTCATACATGTATGATATATATATATATATATATATATATATATATATATATATATAGATGATAAATAACCCGATTTTGACCACAATTACGAAACACACACACACACACACACACACACACACACACACACACACACACACACACACACACACACACACACACACACACACACACACACACACACACACACACACACACACACACACACACACACACACACACACACACACACACACACACACACACACACACACACACACAGATATCAAGCTTAGAGCTTTATATCTGTTTAAAAATAAGCTTTCAAAATAAATAAAAATTGTATAACAAATAATTAGGGTAATTCCGGGGGAGTTTGCTAAAAGAGATGGCCAATAAAAATATTAAGAAAGTGTAAGTGTACGAGCAAAAGTTTGGCAAAAAAAATGAAAAATTAAGTAAAATACTTTCTAATTATTTTGCTCACGGTTATAATTTTTCGAAGGGTTCATGTTTTACATTGTGGTGAGGTTATTTTGTAAAAGTAATAGTTAGTTTTGCATTTCTCGAATAGTTCACGAACAGCGCTTTGTTATAAGCTAAAATCTACGCATTTATTGTTTTTACTTGTTTAGATTTTCTATTTGGCCATGTCTCCCGGAAGGTTAGGAGCGATGGCCACGTACAGTCGGTGTATGATGGCCATACTATTACTTGTAATGTTTTCAAATTATTTATTTTTTCTACATATGCTCTAGATGCCTAATAAGTACTAGAGAAAAAGTATTGCTCTGCGAGGGAACTGGACTGAAGAATCATTAAAAGCAGCTATCAGTGCTGTGAAGAATGATGAATTGTTGCTTCGTGCGGTCGCTAGGACCTACGAAATACCGAGAACCACCTTAGAGAGACGATATAAGAAGAGTGATGACAAAAAATGTTGCGGGGAAAATTATTATGAAACCCGTCTCATTGAAGACTGGCTTCAGTCCACAGTGTGCCAGCATTGGGTACACGACAATTGTACTGTATTCGATAATGTGTGTTCTAGATGGGGCCAAAAGAAAAAAAAGCCAAGAATCAAAACATAAACCCGGAGAGAAAGACAAGAGTAGAATCAAGTACTGGCCATTTCTCCTCTAATTCCATGGCCATTCACTCCAGGAAAGGTGGTCTATCGTGTATTTTAAAATTAATACATTTAAGGCTGATCTCCTAAGAGTTTATTTTACTTTTGTAAATTATCTTAAAGTTAAATGTTTAAAGTTTTATAACAAATGGAGATTAGTAATCAAACATCCGTGCCGTTATTTGAAAGTTCTTTGAAAAACCTTTTTTTATTGAAAAAAAAATTCAAAAAATAAATTTACAACTTCTTTTACGACTAAACTTGTTTAAAATTAAACAGAATAGTTTCATTCAAAAGGTAAATTTTTCTTTAATATAGACCCGCTTTACAAATAAGTTTTTTAAATGAATAGAAAATGTATAAAAGAACTAATTTTGGAATTTTTTTATACAATTGTAGTTTTTTATAAAACTAAAAAAACGAGCTGTAAAAATAAAAAACTTTATTTTTGAAAAGCAGACCATTCCTATACACACTTACATGTGTGTAGTTACTAATTCACGAAAAAGATAATCAACGATTCAATGATCAATTACTTAAATTGAACTACAAAACGAAGAAACCTTGTGTTTTTTTGTTCGTAATTTAGTATGCGCCAGTGTTTTGGGTCGACCAAATAATATGATCGAGTCACGAATGACTCTCGGACTTCGAGTTGAGCAGAAGCGACTCAAAAAAACGTAACCGCGGTTTTTTTTCAGGTTTAATGCTTTTCGCATTGGATGCCTCATGCTCGTACTGTGGACACGTATATCTGAAATTCGGGGCTAGGAGAAGTGCGATATATATATATATATATATATATATATATATATATATATATATATATATATATATATATATATATATATATATATATATATATATACATACACACACATACACACACATATATACCAGTAACGGTAATTCGATTTCGATGAGCGACCGCCGATGTCGGTCCATGTCCGACTATTTCGTGATGCCCGACTCAGGAGAGAGAGAAGGAGAGAAGGAGGAAGATGGAGGGAGTTTCTCTCTCCTCTCATCTTTTTGCTCACTGTTCCTCTCTCTCTCTCTCTGTCTCATTCTCTCTGGCCATAGAGAGATCGACGGCGTCAGAGGACTCAGAGGCCTCTCGGCTCGCCCGCTCATTAGCGATGCAAATGCGTCCGGGCGGTCCACCATTCAAAACGCTGGAACCATACGAGGAGATGGAGGAACCGGGAGAGAGAGAGCAAGAGAGAAAGACGAAGAATTTCTCTCGCCGGACGTCCCATTACGGGGTATAACCGACGTCGTTACCGGACGCCTCGAAAATCGAGTCTCTCCCTCTCGTTCTTCGCTCTCTCACACACTCTCACTCTCTCAGCACTCTCACTCTTTCCCTCTCTTTTTAACAGACATGGCTCCGACGTCTATGAATATACATATGCGTATCTGCGTGTGTTCGTATATACGTATTAAATGTCTATACCGTGTCTATAAATAATATACGGATACGTTCGACGCTCGAAATGGAGGGGCCAAGTATCTTTCTCTTCGAGAGACCATTTTTATTTGTTTCATCATTTCGAAACACTATCGGACAAAAATAAATTCGAACCCATTCGCTTTGCCATGATTGCTCATTACTTTGGAAAACAAAAATCGCGCGTTGCTTTGACGAGCAATAATGGCCCGAGGTACAAGAATCGTTCGTAATCTCCCGTCAGTATAAAAACCGTCAGCACATCTACATTATCAGCAGAGCCCGTGCAGAAATTTGTCGGGGAGTCCCTAGATCCTATCACATCTCTATAGGATTTGGTAAGGATTCCATACATAGAGAGTCCACATTGGAATCCAACTGGATACCGCGCTATTTTCCGATTGAAGGGATTTTTAGGGACTAGGGATTTTTTAATTTTTCATTCTCAACTGAAAGTTCTTGGATATCAAACGTTAAAAAACACATCTATTCATGATACCGTGCACATTTTTGTTGGAGAGTCCCAAGATGCACTCTCATCTCTATATGAACTTGTTAGGGACACCGCACATAGGAAATCCTCATTGGGATTCAATTGGATTCTGCCCTGTTCCCCGATAAACGCCGTTTGCGAATTCTTACTACGTTTGAATCGGAAATATGCGATAAGTCACGAAAAAAACTCAACGTGTTAAAACATAACTTACACGCTCCCTGAGCGTGTACGTGTGTGGTGATATTATGCCAAAGTGCAGTAAAATAAATAATAAACGATAATTACAGTCGATTTTCCGTGATGTGATTCAAATCGATTTTTAAGATGTAATCGTTCAAGCGATTTATACTTTTTAAGATAAGATTTATACTTTTTTAAGATCCACTCATTTTGTATATCTATATATTTTGTTTAGGAAATTCAATGTACGGAATGCGATGGGTTTCATCAAGAATCGTATCGGATCCTGTTCGTTAATGTGAGAATTCTTAATAGTTCAAATTGGATACGAACATTGGATTCTAATGGGGAATCCCGATTAGAATCCAATGTGCGGGCGTGACGATTTAGTATAGGTAGGGATTCAATGCGATGAGCCATTGGATCCATATCAGGAAGTAGGGACAAGTATGGGAATTCAATTGGATCCCTAGGACGTTGAAAATTTCTGTCTTTTCTTCCGTTATACTCAAATCCTCGACCCCGGGAACCTGGTAATCGAATTTAAATGTAATCATCATAACTATACAAACGATTACATGCAAGATTACGTAACTGCGTTAAAGATGAACATAAAATACATCTGAATTTTTGTATTTGCAGAGTATCTTCACGACGAGTGCGGAGATGATCTTTTTTTACATGACATCGAGTTTGTTTCGCGTCTCCCTCTAACTTGCCGTCACTCACTCTCTATGAAGCAATATAGATTTCAGCATTGATAGGATAGAGATTTAGGGTATAACCTCGCAGCATGTTACGAATTAATTCGACAGTGCAATGCGAAAATTGAGGAAATATAATGTGAAACAGACGCTTGGCAATATGCAAGTACGCACGCGGTGCTCATCGCTGTGCACGAGAAATGTGCGTTCGAATGCAGTGTGGCGTAGTGGGGACATGGGTACCGGTCGGGCTATGTTTGTCAATACAGCGTATATAATGCATTTGAATAGTACAAACACAGGGTGCGGGGGCGGGTGATTTGAGCACATTCAATTTCATCATTATGTAAGCTGCAATATCTTCAAAATTACCTTCGAATAAACGTAACCATACTTGTACGAAGAGCATTTCACGGAACGATAAGTCGCCAGAACCGAATCTTTCAGAAGAATTTTAAGGGGTGTCCTCAAAAGAGCCACATGCGATATAGCCAACATTACGTCGATATAACGGGCTCAAAGCTTTTCCGTACATATAATGTTATACATGTGTATATATCGTACCGGTCGAAAGTTTTCGATCGCTTTGAATAAATGCAAAATTTTCGATGCAATCATCCAAAGTGATCGAAAACATTTGACCGGTGGTATATATACGCACATAGTAATTATACGTAGCGGTGAATTATAGCATTGCGCTTATCGTTGCCACGCAAAATCATATAAACCCGTACACAAATTTGTTGGGGCATCCCAGATCCTACTACATCCCTATAGCGATTTGATAGTGGCGTCGCACGTAGGGTGTTCATATTGAAATCCAAGTGGATCCCTATCAGCAAGTAAGGATAAATAAAGGATTCGCATTGAAGTCCTACGACAATTTCTACACGGGTATTAGGGTCCATGTGTATATACACAGTCGCGTGCAAAAATGTTGGGCCACCGGATTTTTTGAGTAAAGTGATGAAATATTTATATTCTGAACTCGTTAGTCATTTCAAATTTTTAAAAGAGCCATGATAACAACAATAACGTGATATATTATTTCTTGTATGGCGTATCATTCGTGTACAGCGTCGAACGAGTTTCCTCGGTGTGAAAAAGTATCGGACCGCTGCCTCGCCCCGCTTCGTATGCACAGTTTGTTTGCATGTTCTTTCAAAATATGCATGACAATGAAATATCAGTATTATTTCTGCCGCGGTGGCGAAACACATGGATATTAAGGTCCGTAAAATCGTGTTGAAACTTTATTCAGAAGGAAAGAGTTCTCGCGAAATTGCGACTACTTTATCCATTGGAAAAAGTACGGTCATCCGTATTATTCGTAAATATAAATTAACAAATTCGTTGTATGACAAAAGTCGAAGTGGTAGACCGCGAAAAACTACGGAATACGTTGATGAAATTTTAAAAAGGAAGTGCGTTATAGACCCACGAAAATCTGCAGCAGGCATTTCGAGAGAATTACGTAGTGAAAACCGTGCCGACATTAGTCGAAGTACAGTATCTCGACGTCTGAAGGTTGTAGGACTAATTGGACGCATTGGTGTAAAAAAGCCACTCATCAGTAGAAAGAATCAAAAGGCCAGATTAAATGTACCAAAAATATCAGTATTGGGCAGGATCAGATTGGCGGAAAGTGCTTTTTTCCGATTAATCTAAATTTCAATTATTCGGAAGTGATGGTCGGAAATACGTGAGACGTCCAGCATGTACCAGATTCAACGTAAGTTATCAAATTCCTACCGTAAAACACGGTGGCGGGTACATTAAAGTTCGGGGAGGATTTTCTGACGACGGCGTTGGTCCGCTGGTAGAAGTGCAAGGCAATATGGACGCTGCAATCTACAGAAATATATTGCAAGACCATATGCTCCCATTTGCAATTAAGAAAATACCGCGTGGTTGGATTTTTCAACACAATAACGACCCCAAACATACTTCACGTCTTGTGAAAGATTTTCTTTGAAGACGAAAAGTATGCCTTTTCGACTGGCCATCGCAATCACCGGACTTAAATTCGATTGAGCATTTGTGGCAAGACCTGAAAGATCGTGTTGCAATAAAAAATCACTCTAACAAAGCGGAATTGTGGAACAATTTGCTATATGAGTGGGAAAATTTGCCACAAGAACGGATCTCATGATTAATAGCGTCCATGCCTCCTCGATGTGCCGCGGTTATCGCTGCTAAGGGCATGGCAACAAAGTGACGAGTCAAGTGAAGACAGTTGAATCTCATTATGTTATTTTCAAAATTCTTTATTATTTTTTTCACACGCAATAGTATGTGATCCAATACTTTTGCATACTCGTTTAATAAAAAGTGATGCACAATCAAATATAAGTGAACACATGTTGTCATAACGCGTTGATTCCCTCCTCCCCCCCTCCCCCCCACCCTTGTCGTATTTCAATGCAATATGCCTGAAAAAAGCACGGCCCACAACTTTTGCACGCAACTGAACATTTGTACAAACTTACCTAAGTTTTGGCCCCACGCATGTCCGCTACTTTTCTGTAGTGACAACATGAGCTCGGTCCGCATGCGTTCAGGCAACACCACGGAATCAGCGATTTTCAATATTATTAGGTCATTGAGTATGAAATATCCGTTGTCCCTCTTCTCAAGGAGGTACGATCATTAAGAAGAATCGAATTTTCGGACTTGATATTTTTTCACGATGTTAATGAATATGTTATGCACTCTTTGGCAAACTTTGAGCTATATACCGTCTTATGAAGACGGTCAACCAGAAGTGCGTTAATCACGGTTTTTCTGCTCACGTATCCAACTAAGCTCGTTGGAAAACCGAACTTTGACAAATTAGACATACTAGATTAGGTAAGAGATCGAAAATTCGAACTTCATCATGTAGTTCAAGCACTACATTGTAAAAACTTTTCAATTTCCGGTTGAAAATTATCAGAACGACGAAATAACACCCACAGACTTGGAAATGTCTCGACTGGAAATGTTGTTCCGGCAGCTGGATCAGTGATCAGGGAGGTTTGAAGATAGGGTCCGGTACACCGTAGAAGCGCTCGCCTGATTTGTGCTGGATATTTACTGGATTAGTAAATCCGGAGCACGGGTGTAACAAAGACAAACTGATCAGTCCTGAATCAGGTAATCTTGCGAGGACCTTGTTAGGGCGCGGAAGTCCGTGCCTGATCGGCGCCGTATGTCTGCCGGATCAGTAGTACCCTGATACCGATGTAGGAAGGCAGCATTAACCAGGCCCACATGAGATGACCCGCAACGCGTCCCTCACATGGCTCTGTTAAGGTTACCTGCCCAAGGCCTGATCGATCTTCCTTTTTCTATCCGTGCTCCGAGGTCGGCTAATCCAGTAGACATCCGTTGCCGATACGCCATGCACTTCGAAGTGTATGTCTAATTTGCGCTGCATCTCTACCGGATAACCTTATTTGGGGCCATAAAACTAAACAACAGAGTTGCTGCGTGCATAATTTGGGCAAGATTCTAATAAAAGTAATATGGTGTCCATGTGGACGCCGCGCCATCATCATCAAATCAAGATACACAGAACGAATAAAAATAAATTTGAAGTTTGCATCGTGGGAATGCAACGCTTTTTTTCTTCCCTTTTCATTCGTTTATTTTGATGCGCATCAAAAGGTAATCAATAAAATCAATAAAACTAAATTTTATTGGCACAACTTAAAACATTTTTTTACACAATCATCATCAGAAGCCTTTTTTGCAAATTCCGGTCGTAACACTCTATGAGAATATGTAAAAACGTGTAAGTTATTTCCACAGCCTAAATAGGCAGAACAAATCTGGTAAAAAAATAATTATTGTTGCATTGCAGCGATGCAATCTTCAACCCCATGAATAAAACTATTGACATTCTTTAGAATTATTGACATTCGGTAAAACAGAATTAGAATGATGAAAATATGCAAAGAAAAAAAAAGAAGGTTAACACAAGTGTTGGAATGGCTAAATAGGTAGCGCGCTCAGCTCTAGAATTAGAAGACAGATTCAATTCCGAGGCTAGGTAAAAAACTTTAACGAGGAAGGATACGTTTTATTCCAATTATCATATAGGCAGGATCATAAATAACGCACATGGAAACCAGAAAATACTACCCGAATTTTATTATTCGTAATTTTTGGATTTTTTTTTCATTTCAAGCATAGATACGGTAACCGGATCAGAGCCTGAAAAGGTATACAGATCAGTATACGTTACCGGCATCCGCGTCATGGCCGCATACAAAAGAGCGTTTCACGCCCGGTAAAGCTCTGATCCGGCAGCCGGATGCAGCTCCAGTCGTAAGGGTCGGGCGTAATACCTGATGCGTTTTGGGAACACGACCTATCTCTGCACCTCTGCTCTACCTCTGCATAACCTAACCTTTCATATCAACGAGTCTCGGGTGCCAACTTTCAGCATCGCAAACGCGACGTTAACAGGTGGTTGTTCGAAATTCGGTTATATTATTTATTGAGTTTTACAGTTGATTGCGTACTAACAACATTTTCAATTACAATTTTACCCATATTATCAATGATGCTGAAGTAATTTTGGGCTGAGAAGAGTATGTGGCTTCCGGATGGAGGCCGTGTTGAGGATCAGCATTGTGCCGACGTTTCGCAAACGTTACAATCTGCATCATCAGGGCTGAGAGCTCCGATACTGAAGCTCTCGTGTCACAGGTATTCCTTATATAGTTGCAGTCATTGTTCCAGATCGCTGCACCAACCAATCAGATGTTTTAATTGATCAGCTGGCCAATTAAAAAACCGGGAGGACGGTGTGCCAAATAGGATTGACGTGATATCTTCCATCTCTGTTTAGATTGTCCCGATGTTTTCGGATTTCCAAGCCTTCTCGGTGTTTCCTGGAAAAATAGCTGTTTGATGGTGCCAGACTTTGGGCTTTGTCGAACTGGATGGCATGACCAGTCTCCATCCAATGTTCGGCCAGCGCTGATTGTAAAATATGGCCATATTTGATACACCGTTGGTGTTCTTTGATCCGTGTACTTCCTCCCGGTTTCTCCTATGTATACTTTACCGCATGAGCAGGGTATCTTTTTTTAATTGACCAGCTGATCAATTAAAACATCTGATTGGCTGGTGCAGCGATCTGGAACGATGACTGCAACTATATAAGGAATACCTGAGACACGAGAGCTTCAGTATCGGAGCTCTCAGCCCTGATGATGCAGACTGTAACGTTTGCGAAACGTCGGCACAACGCTGATCCTCAACACGGCCTCCATCCGGAAGCCACATACTCTTCTCATTGCATAAAGAGCCGTGAAAGCCTTGAAACTAAAATCAGACGCCTACACGGAGAGGCTATTTTGGGTTCGGTTAACACCTTTTCCAAACTCAGGAAAACTCTGCACATCCAACTGTGCTCCAAGTGGTACCAAAATGTTTTCAATTAAAAAACCCCTTTCCATCAAAACAAGCCAAAACTATCCTCCACCAGGCCTCGCTAAGACTGGTAAAGGAGAGAATATCTGTCACTAAAAAGCTTTTGGACCAAAATTCCCAAAAACACCTTAAACTTCACCTACGTCTATCTGACTCTTTGGAACCACAGCTGTGGGAAGATCTTGACCGTGTCACCCACGAACAAGCTCTCCACTGTGCAGACCGAAGATCCACGAATCAAATAGAAAATTTCAGGAAACTATGTCCACAGACGAAGCAGCCCATCCTAACCCACACAATAAAAAACCTAAGTAACCACACACTGTCCGCAGTTGAAACATCAGTCCTCGCAAAAGGGCACAATTTCGCCATTACACCGACAAAAATTCCGACCAGAGAAATCATCAGCCAGGTGGAAACTGCCATCTATTGTCTCCCACTGGATACTGGCAACGACATCAGGAAACGGATAAGCAATATTCTACACAAGGCAAAACCTCCGCAGCAGAATATCACGAAGGAAGAACACCTTGCTCTTCACAATTTGAAGAAAAACAAGGACATCTTAATACTACCAGCTGACAAAGGAAATGCAACTGCCATCATGGATAAAACGGACTACTGCAGTGAAATTGTGAACCTGCTCGAGGACACCAACACGTATCAGAAATTATCACGTGACCCCACATCGAGTGCAGAAAAGAAAACAACAACACTTCTAAAGAAGTCTTCTTGGTCTATCGGAAAACCTAATCAAAGCCCTGACACCCAAGGAATCCCTACCACCCAGGCTTTACGGTCTGCTAAAAATACACAAAAACAAGATCCCACTAAGGCCCATTGTCAGCAACATAGGCAGTCCTACATATCACTTGGCACGTTTTCTCTGCAAACCTTTGCAGGAACTCGTAGGCCTCAACAACTCCTACATCCAAAACTCCCGGGATTTTGTGAACAAGATCCAGTCTATCAAGGTACAACCAGAAGACATTTTAGTAAGTTTCGATGTTGTATCCCTGTTTACAAACGTCCCAACCAATGAAACCCTAAGCATAGTTAAACATTCCAAAAAGTTGCCCCTAACCTACTGCCCCTCATAGAACATTGCTTAAACTCTACATACTTCCAATTTCAATCTCAGTTTTATGAACAAACTTCAGGCGCAGCCATGGGTTCCCCTATTTCCCCTATCATCGCCAACATCTTTATGGAGAACTTCGAGAACAGAATTCTGCAAGAAGCTTTCTTCAAGCCCTCCACCTGGTTCCGATATGTCGATGACACCTTCGTCATTTGGAGTCACAGCAAAGAAAACCTCAATCATTTCTTAACTTTCCTCAACTCCTAGCACCCCAATATTCAATTCACCATGGAGATAGAACAGCAAAATCAAATCCCTTTTCTGGATGTACTGGTTCAACGGAAAAGCGATGGCACTTTGGGCCATAAAGTTTACCGGAAGCGAACGCATACGGATAGATACTTCCACGCTACGTCCCATCACCATCGTTCCCAAAAACAGTCGGTTATAAGCTCTCTGGTCTACAGAGCTCTAGCGATCTCCGAACCAGACTCCCTGGAGGTTGAACCAGAAGACCTACGAAAAGCTTTAGGAGACAATGGCTACAAGCCAGGCAACGTCGAAAGAACGATTAAAAATCTAAAAAGAAAAATAGCTGATCCGAAAACTGTTACAGCACCTGATGGGGAGAATGAAGGACAAATAACCGCAACAACTTCCCTTCCATACCTTCAGGGCATAACCGATCGCATAGGCAGGGTTCTTGGAAAACATAACGTGCGAGTCATCTTCAAACCTCAGAAGAAACTAGCATAAGTGATTCCGAGTGCAAAAGACCAAAGACCACCATTAAGTGCACCAGGAGTATACAAGATACCCTGCTCATGCGGTAAAGTGTACATAGGAGAAACCGGGAGGAAGATCAGTACACGGATCAAAGAACACCAACGGTGTATCAAATATGGCCATATTATACAATCAGCGCTGACCGAACATTGGATGGAGACTGGTCATGCGATCCAGTTCGACAAAGCCCAAAGCCCCATCAAATAGCTATTTTTTCAGGAAACACCGAGAAGGCTTGGAAATCTGGAAACATCGGGACAATCTAAACAGAGATGGAGGATATCACGCCAATCGTATTTGGCACACCGTCCTCCCGGTTTTTTAATTGACCAGTTGATCAATTATAACATCTGATTGGCTGGTGCAGCGAATACCTGAGACACGAGAGCTTCAGTATCGGAGCTCTCAGCCCTGATGATGCAGACTGTAACGTTTGAGAAACGTCGGCACAGCGCTGATCCTCAACACGGCCTCCATCCGGAAGCCACATACTCTTCTCATTACATAAAGAGCCGTGAAAGCCTTAAAACTAATTCAGGGCTATTTAAATAAGATTCCCACAGATTTAGTGCATAGTTTTTTGGTCCGTTTTTATGGTCAAACTGTTATTGTAAATATGACGGAGACTACGCCAGAGTCGTTAAGGATCTAATTTTTCAGTTTCTAATAGTAATTATGTAGTAAATAAAACATTTACCACAAATTTGGCATATTGGAATCCACAATACGAATATTCAACACAAGTTAGCATAAATCAGAATTACTGTGGGCAACATAAATTTAGTCTCTCTGCTGACCCCGACGATAGTTCTAGTACGTAAGTCGTACATGCTGAACATAAGGACGTACGACTAGTGTCGTACGTCCTTAACTTCACCGATTTGCTTAAAATGGTTTGATATTTTTGAAACCGTAACGACTTGCTGCTAATTCACGCCTAGATTGACATATATCCGCTCCCACGGCAACTTTCGGCTCATCATTATCCACCTTGCTCTCAAGTTGCCCACGTGGTTCATATGGAATATCAAAATCACCAGATCGATATTTTTTAAATGATCGACGTAGTGTGCGCCATTAGTCACACCCTTGCCAAACACTTCGTCGACACTTCGAATTGTCTGTACTCCACTAATTTCACAACAGAACTCATACTCGAAAATAACGCAAATTTTTTACTTTTCGATGGTTTACAAAATCAAATCCGCAAATGGCAATCCGACAGATAATCACAAACCAAAACGTGCGTTCGGCTGATGACGTATCTTTTTAATAAAAAAATCAGAAACATCCGGGTATCAAACTTGGTACTTGAGGTAAACGGACATTTCATACTTAAGGCTGGATATACATTTACAACAAAAAATCGATTTCTTTTTTTTTTTTTAATCGATAGAACTATCAACGTAGAATGGTTTTCTAAAGTTTCAAAGCGAAATTCCAAAAACTTCAAACGTTACAGCCCGTCAACTCTGTGTCTCACCGCTCGGATTCGGAGCGGGCGTGAACTTCAAACGCGTTTTTCTCAAAACTGCAGTATCGAAATTGGCGTGCAGGATTACTTAAAAACTATTAAGTCGATTGAGTTGAAACTTGGTAGAAATATTGATAATATGGGTACCTCCTACTTGACGAAAATTGTTTTTGAAAAATTGGAAAAAAACTACTTTTTTAATCCACATTTTACAGAAATGTTGCGTGAAATGTTGATTTTTTTTTGTAAGTGCGTGTCATTTTCTTCACTTTAATTACCGTCACATGGACACTATACATGTTCTAACTGAAAAAATGTTTGAACTTTTTTGCAAATCAAAGTGTACGGGAAGCACGCCGATTCGCAACTGCCGCAGCGACCTTGCTGTAACACTCCGCCACAGCTCCGTCGTTTGATGATGAATTAATTGAAAAAAAAATTGTATACTTAAATATACTATTAAAGTATACCTAAAGTTTGATAATTGTAGAATAATTATTTCTTAGTTTAAAATATCCCTCAATATTGCTTATTTTTTTCCTGTCTAAATGTATATCCCGCCTTCATGACCTAGTAAATATACGCATGTCTATATATATATATATACACTGCGCTCAAAAATTAAGGGATATTAAGAAAATTCCAAATTTTTGGGTGATTTTCAATAAGGGATAACGCGGAGAAAAATGGTCAGACAGAAAATAGAAAAAAGGAAATTGTAGCTTCAAGTGTCTAGTTTTCAGATCTGGACTATACATTTTTTTAGTGCGGCCGGTTTTCAAGTAATCATCCGAAAACCAACGAAACATTTGTTTTCCAAATATTTGCTCGTCTTTAAAATGGCCTGTGGACTTCAATTTTTTTAATCATGCGACTATAAAACTCTTTTAGACAATTTAAGCTTTTAACGAGCTCCGTACGATGATTAGGCGCGAAGTAATCGTCGATCAAAGCAAAAAAGTCCATTTTAACTTTGACAATCAATTACTCGGGAACCAATGATCGTACAGAAAATCAAAGTAGGGTTTTGGAAACTGAAAAATATTATCTATAACATGCAATTAGTGGCTGTACATAAATTTTTTTTTCGAAGTGACGATGCTCACTGAAAAAAGGTTAAAAATTAGCGAATTTGAGCATGTTTGCAAAATTTGGTATAACTTTGACTATCATGAACAAAGGATATCGTCGATAATTTTTTAACCCTAAAGTGTCCCCAAAAAACCCTCAAAGTTGCAAAGCGCTGCGATTTTTTTTTCTTAGTGCCCCGAAGGTTTAAATTTATCGTTTCTGACAAAAATCACCGTAACAAGCAGTTTTTCGGTTTTTATTAATTTGTTCAACTTCGGAATGGTTTTATTTAGCAAGATCAATAACCAAGAAAAAAAATTTAAAAAGGAAAAAATCGAATAAAATATTGTTTTTCAAAATTTTTATTTCACCATGTTCACAATGCTTGATTACCTTGATTTTTTTACCGTTTTCACTTATCGCCGGTATTAGCGTTACCCAAAGCGTACCCCGTGGAGCTTGTTACGGTAAAAAATCAAGGTAATCAAGCATTGTGAACATGTTGAAAACAAAAAATTGCAAACAAGAATTTTTTGAAAATTTTTTTTTAAATTTTTTATTGGTAATTGATGTCTTTGAATAGAAAAACTATAATTATTGCTAAATAAACGATTTTGAAGTTGAACAAATAAATAAAAATCGAAAAATTGCTTGTTACGGTGATTTTTGACAGAAACGATAAATTTTAAACGTCGGGACACTAAGAAAAAAAAAATCGCAGCGATTTGCAACTTTAAGGGCTTTTTAGGGACACTTCGAGGTTAAAAAATTATCGACGATATTCTTCGTTCATGCGTTATATCAAAAGTTATACAAAATATTCTTAAATTCTCAAATTTTCAACTTTTTTCTCGTCCACATCATCACTTCGATTTTTTTATATCAACAGCCACTAATTGCATGCCATAGAGAATGTTTTGCAGTTTCCAAAACCTGACTTTCATTTTCTATACGATGATTAGTTCCCGAGTAATTAATAGTCAAAGTTAAAATGAACTTTTTTGCTTTGATCGACATTTACGCCGCGCCAAATCATCGTACGGAGCTCGTTAAAAGATCAAATTAAAGCTGATTAAATTGTCTAGACGAGTTTCATAGTCGCATGATAAAAAAAATTTGAAGTCCACAGACCATTTTAAAGACGAGCAAATATTTGGAAGAAAACAACTTTTGTTGGTTTTCGGATGATTACTTGAAAACCGTCCACGCTAAAAAATGTTACAGTCCAGATCTCAAAATTAGACACTTGGAGCTACAATTTCCTTTTTTTTTTTAATTTTCTGTACGACCATTTTTCTTCGAGTTATCCCTTGTTGAAAATCACCCAAAAATTTGGAATTTTTTTAATATCCCTTAATTTTTTTGGGTAGTGTATATATATATATATGTAGGATTTCCACCGATTCACGGGAGAAATAAGGAATTCAGATTCAGAAAATATGAAAAGGATAATTTAATTGAGAAATAATCGATACACGTCACGTCGACACACGTCTCATGTCAAGATCAGAAACATTCTGGTCTTCTCTTATTTTTTATATAAGATGATCATATAAAAGAAATGAGTAACGCAGCGATAGATCGATCGCTGATTGAACTCTCCCACATTCGGCCATTCCTGTCAATCTTCGGTCCCCGAAGAATATCCTTGATAATGTTTCATGTAATCAGCGGTTGTTGTGGTCATTTTTGGTCCTTCTCCGTCTCCTATTCTTATTACCTCGTATCTCTTATTTGGTTTAATTTGAGATATCTTGTATGGACCAAGGAATTTTGGTTTAATCTTCAGTCCCGAACCAAACTGTGTTCGCTTTATGAAGACTGAATCACTTTTTTGTACGATGTTGCGTTCTTACAGTGCCGATTATAAGTTTTCCGATTTTCTTCTTGGATCTTTAATAATTTTTTCTTTGCAAAAGGAGCGTAATTCGTCTCGCTTGTTGTTGAACAATTCAACGGATTCTTGTTCGATCAAAGATAAAGTATTGATGTCCTCCTTATGACGCATTATAACGCTAAAAAATACCTCAAACGTGGTCATTCCAATTTCACGCTTCGATGGAAAGAGCTGTTTCAACAACATTGCACTCTATCAACGTGCTGATACTACTTGTCAGGGTTTTCCAGAGCGAGTTTCGTCAGAATCGGTATAATAATGCGATTGGTCCGCTCGACCTGTCCGTTTCCTCTTGGAACTCCGGTTGTAATTGTAACGTGCTCGGTGTTTTGAGAGGAGCAATATTCTTTAATTTCCGTTGAGGTAAACGCAGGACCACGATCGCTGATTATCCGTTGAGGATTTCCGAATACGGCTTGTTGGATTGACAATCTTGAGATTACCTCTTTTGTATTTGTTGTTTTCATAGAGTAAAGCCATACGAACTTCGAAAAACCGTCGACGACAACAAACAAATGTTTATTGTCGTATTTATAATTTTTGGAGGTGGAAGTCATAGGTCCCTGATGATCCACATGGTAAGTCAACAACGGAATATCCCC
This sequence comes from Ophion obscuratus, assembly GCA_964007375.1. Classification (NCBI taxonomy): domain Eukaryota; kingdom Metazoa; phylum Arthropoda; class Insecta; order Hymenoptera; family Ichneumonidae; genus Ophion; species Ophion obscuratus. Next base: position 53,223,814 of record OZ023312.1, read on the forward strand.
CTTCGAGATCGGAACAAGTTCCCCCTCTTACTTTCCGTTTTTTCTTTCAGCCAGGATGCAGGGGACGCAGCAACTGACGAATTTTTCCAATTTTCCTTTCAATTACGGTATATAATAATCTTGCTTGATGCTTTCGCTCATCTTTCTTACACCGAAATGTCCGTTCTCGTGCGCTCGACGAATTGTATCGTTATGAAGACTAGAAGGCAGGACTACGACGTTTTTGTTTCCTACTTTCTTCATCAGGATACCACTTGCGAGGTGATAGTCTTCGTAGGGTTGTTTTTCCAAAATTTGTTTGATTACTCGTAATCTTTCTTCTTCGTTTTGATGTATCTTGATCATGTGAGAGATTGTGTCATCGACTGTCATGATCGGGTGTCGATTGAGCGCATCTACATGCATCAAGCGTGTTCCTGGGCGGTGCTCGACTTCATAGTCAAAATCCTCGAGCATTAAGGCTCATCTTCCGATCTTGGGCAAAAGATCCTCCTTGCTCAATGTTTTCTTGAAAGCTTCACAGTCCGTGACTAGCTTGAATTTCATTCCCAGAAGATATACGCGAAACGTTCGAAGAGCCTCGACGACCGCGAGAACCTCTAACTCGTACGAGGGTCGTTTTTTCTCTGCATCAGTTGTCTTCCGGCTCATATACAGGACTGGGTTAAAATCATCTTCGATAGAGTTTTGTTGCATCAGGACCGCTCTGTATCCTTCCTTGCTTGCGTCTGTATGGAGTTCGGTTATAGCATCCGGTCGGTATATACGTAACACCGGTTCAGTTGTGAGGACGCTTTTTAATGCACAAAACACGTGTTCTTGTTCGGTTCCAAAATAAAACTTTTGATTTCCTTTTAGTCCGTCTGACAGAGGACACGCGATTTTTGCATAATTCCGAATGAATTTTCTAAAATATCCAGTTAGACCAAAGAAACTTTGGATATCTTTTCGAGAATTGGGCCTCGGATATCCTACAACGACTTTAATTTTCGTTGGCGATGGACGCACGCGACCCTTTCGAATAAGATTCCCGAGGTATTCGACCTCTCGCCGTAGGAAAGAATATTTTTTCCAGTTAATCGTCAAACCTTTTCAGCTGCAACGTTGAGAGTCTCTTTGAGATTAAGAAATGCCTCTTCTTCATCTTTCCCTGCAATTATGAGGGTATCCATATAAGCTAGGACGATGCCACAGATCGTGAAAAACCGTGCCTATGAATCATAGAAATCTATTCGGACTGTTGCATAGACCGAATGGTGTCTTCACAAATTCGTATTGTCCTTCATGTGTGACAACTGACGTATATTTACGACTGTCGATCGCGACCAGTACGCGAAAAAATCCGCTTTTCAAGTCAAGGACAGAGAAAACTTGTGCTGTCGCGAGGGCGTCGATTCGGTCCTCGATGAGAGGCATCGGAAACCGATGGCGAATAATTTTTCTATTAAGGCGGCGATAGTCTATACGGACTCGATAAGAACCGTCTTTTTTTAGCCATCACAACTGGGCTTGAATACGTGCTCCGACTTGGTTGTACAATGCCATCTCGCAGCCATTCTTCAATTTGATCGTCCAACGCTCGTTTTTCTTGAGGAGATAAACGCCGAGGTTTCGAAAGAGCTGGTTCTTGGTCGCTTACAATTATTCGCGTCTCGATATCGGTTTGAACTTGTTTGCAAGGTTTGTGTTTGTCTATTAGTTTTTGAATTTTTTCTCTGTACAGCGTTGAGAGATCTACTCCTCCAAGTTCGATGCAATTTATCGAGGCCAACACTTCATCGAACTGTTCTTGATCATCATCATCATCATCATCATCATCATCATCATCATCATCATCATCATCATCATCATCATCATCATCATCATCATCATCATCATCATCATCTTTTGTTATTCTCTTCGCATGCTCGGCGGACATCATCTCTCTTAGACTCAAGTCCTCCAATTTTCGAATGGTCATTATTCCTCCTTGAATACGAATATCCATGTATCTCTGTACGTCTTTTCCCAAAGGCATTTGCGAGTCCATCGTACGTGCCGGTACGACGTATACCGTACTCGTATAAACGTCACCGTCGATCGTTGGTTCGGTATCAAAAATACCTATCGCCCTACTTTTGAAATTTCCGAACCGTTTAAAAACTCGCTCCGTTGATCGTAGGGCCGGACTTCCAGTTTTTCGATACACGTCTTCTCGCAGTAGTGTTTTGCAACTCCCTGTATCGAGCAACGCTGCAATTTCCTCAGAGACCTTTTCCTTCCGCTAACAATCTCAGAAATTTTTACGACGATCGTTTCTTCATTCGTCGTCACCAAATGAATTCTTCCCTCTTGATTTTGAGTATTTTTTGGAGGATTTTCGCATTTCTGGGAAATGTGGCCAAATTGGTTGCATTTAAAACATTTAGGCACTTTTTCTTTGCTCGGACAAACTTTGATCTCGTGGTCGGCCGATCCGCACCCAAAACGACGAGTTTTCTTCGATTTTGTGTTATCTTTTTCTGCGGAATTTTCTTTCGATGAAGAGTGAAATTTCTTTTTATCCTTCATTGGTTCGGTTTTTATTGATTTTTTCTTCAACGATTTTTCGCATATTCGATCGTAAGTCTCCAAATTTGTCCTCAGCTTGGACACCGTTTGAGCGTGGTATAATATTTGTTTATTCGATTCGTCATCAATTACTCCATCGATAATATATTGTATAAGGGCTTCTTCCTCAATACTTCCTTGACTAGCAATTATCTGCATCGCATACACGTACTGTCGAGGAGTTTCATTGTTCTGTCTTTCCGTTTAAAAAGCTGGGCGTCAACGGTGGATCTATTTACCTCTATTTAGAATTAGATGATGAGGGATTGTTTTAATGCTTTCCACGTTGTGAGATTTTTTTAGAATGCAATAAACTTTTTTGCAGACCCTTGCAGCATCTTTTTTTCTCCATATACAGTAGAACCTCGATTATCCGAACTAGTCTCGGGTTTATCGAAACGTGGGTTTTTTGGGACGAGATCATAAACAACATTGTTGTTTATGATCTCGTCCCAAAAAACACACGTTTCGATTATCCGAACTTTTGATTATCCGAACTAATTGGGACCGATAGTTCGGATAATCGAGGTTCTACTGTATCACCATTTGCAAATCGTTCCTATGAAGCAACGTGATAGTATCCTCGAACTCTGCTATCCACTTCTCCATTATCATTTTATCATCGCCGGAAAAGGAAGGGATACTTCCTTCAACATCTTTGATCGTGAATGTGCTAGCCATCAGCGACGTTGGGAGTGATTCTTGGTTGAACGGCCTATTATTATGTCTGAAATTCCTTGTTTGAAAATAATCAGGGTCTTGTAAAAAATCGTGATTATCTGTTCGATGAGGGATTTCGCTCTGTGGGTTATCATCGTTGTTTTCATCGTCCTCTTCTTTGTCTTCTTCATTGTCCTCCTCGCCATTTGTTACTTCGATATTTTTTCTGACAGCATTCCACAGTGGACTTATCAAATCTTATTTTCGCCCCTCCGTTGAGAGTTTCAATTTTCCTAACTCTTCCCGAAGTTGTTTTACTTTTATTGTACTCACGATTGTCCCGGGAAAAAAGATCATATTTGAACATATCTGAATCATATCTGTAGAATCAGATATGATCAGACAAGAGATTTGGTCATATCTGTTCATATAGTGTCATGACAGATCATGTATGCTTATATCTGAGCATATCTGTAGAATCAGATATGATCAGACAAGAGAATTGGCTATATCTGTTCATATAGTGTCATGACAGATCATGTATGCTTATATCTGAGCATGTATGATCATTCCGAGAAAAAATTATAAGATCAAATCACATCTGATTATATCTGGATTATATATGATCCAGATATGATTGATCATATCTGGATCTTGTCTAATCATGCATAAGAAAAATGGCCATATCAGAGCATACATGATTAGATTTGACGATATCAGAGCATGTATGATTAGATTTGACGATATCAGACCACCCGGGAAAAAAAGTTCATGCCTGAGTGGATATGCTCATATATATGTTTCAGATATTGTCATATATGTTTCAGATATCGTCATATATGATTCAGATATTGTCATATATGTATCAGATATATTTATATCTGACATTTTGCAGTATCATATATGATTAGGTCTGATCATATTCCACATCACATATGTTTAAAGAAGATCATATCTCATCACATATCCCGGGGAAAATGGTCATATCTGAGCAGATATGCTCATGTAGGTGTTTATCTGCAACATAAATGAATCTGATCTGATCATGCATGGTCAAAGATGAACATACATGTATTTTTATGCGCTCAGGGGTAGCTCTATATCTGGTCAGATATGATCGCGCATAAGTAAATATGTGCAGATATGAATTTATAGCTGAACATGTCTGCCCATATGTGGTCATGTCTAACCAGATATAGTAGAATTCACGACTACATTCGAGCTCACACATGAATAGACTTGAATATGTGCGCGCATGCATGAACATATCCAACCAGGTATGGATGAATACGTTCAAATATGAATCAATTGATGAAATATGAATCAATTGATTCATATTTGATTAGATCTGATCACACGTGGGCAAGCATGTTCATGCGATGATCATATAGATCCAATTGGATGAATTCGAGTATAATTCCATATCTGGGCAGATACAATCGTACATGGGCAAATATTTTCAGACCTGATCATGCACGAGTTGGGTTCGGTTGCGTATTCATCCATACCTGGTTGGATATGTTCATGCATGCGCGCACATATTCAAGTATATTCATGTGTGAGCTCGAATGTAGTTGTGAATTGTACTATATCTGGTTAGACATGACCACATATGGGCAGACATGTTCAGCTACAAATTTATATCTGCACATATTTACTTATGCGCGATCATATCTGACCAGATATAGAGCTACCCCTGAGCGCATAAAAATACATGTATGTTCATCTTTGACCATGCATGATCAGATCAGATTCATTTATGTTGCAGATAAACACCTACATGAGGATATCTGCTCAGATATGACCATTTTCCCCGGGATATGTGATCAGATCGAATCCCGCGTCGATAAAAGTCTTGGTCCTTGGAGGCAATCCAGGAATCGACCCAATTTTTGACTTCTTCGTAAGTACCGAAGTGCTGGTCAGCCAAATCGTGTGCCATTGACCGGAACAAGTGATAGTCGGAAGGGGCAATGTCTGAAGAATACGGCGGGTGGGGTAAAACCTCCCATTTCAGCGTTTCCAAGTACTTTTTCACGACATTTGCAACATGGGGTCGGGCATCAGACCTAATCATATATGATACTGTAAAATGTCAGATATAAATATATCTGATACATATATGACAATATCTGAATCATATATGACGATATCTGAAACATATATGACAATATCTGAAACATATATGAACATATCCACTCAGGCATGAACTTTTTTTCCCGGGGTCTCGTTTAGTTCCGGTATTATTATTATTTTTCTCCATGTTGCTACCATGTTGCTTGCGTGGTGTGACGTTCTTTCGTTTGAGCCCCCTAGTTGAGAAATATCGTTGACAACTTCTCCGTCACGATCGTTGTCGCTGCTCTCGGCTGAATTTTCTTCGCTTGGTGGGGTCCGTAACATCTTGCGATACATTTCTTGTTCGTCTCACTCGAAATGGTTCCGTCCTCGATCGTCGTTCCAAATTTTAAATTTTAAATTTGAGGAATTCAACCTCCAACTTCCGCGATCTTCGGCGTTTAAATCAAACAACATGTAAGACAAGCCTTTCGACGTATCGTAAGCGACTTCCAACTTTCAGACGCGACTTTTTTTCGTAATGGTCGACTTGCCCGCGTATGAAAACTTTTATTTTCTCAGATTCGTTTCTTATTATTCGCCAGTTTTCTTTCGGTTGTTATCCCGGACGAGCCCCCAAAATGTAGGATTCAAACCGAGTCACGGGAGAAATAAGGAACCCAGACTCAAAAAATATGAAAAGGATCATTTAATTGAGACATAATCGATACACTTCCGTCTTACGTCACGATGAAAAACATTCTGGTCTTCTCTTATTTTTTTTATATAAGACGATCGTATAAAAGAAATGAGTAACGCAGCGATAGAACGATCGCTAATTGAACCTCTCCCAACACACACACACACACACACACGCGCGCGCGCGCGCGCACACACACACACACGCACGCACGTACGCACACACACACACACACACGCATGCACGCACGCAAGTTGATATCTCTGTGAAAAAAAAAAGATATCCGGATTTCTGAGGGGGCATTTTAAAAGGGACAAATGAAACTTCGCTTCGCGTTTTGGAAAAAAAAATTTCGATTTTTTTAGACCCGGGGCGCCATTTTGAAAATGGCCGTTTTTTGCCTTTTTTGGCTGTTCAAAATCGGCTGCACGTCTTCAGGACATTTTTTTTGCATTTTTTTTAAATAACCTTAAAAGATAGAGCAATAGCTATAGCTTCCTTTTTTAGAAAGTTTCGTACGATTTGTTTTCACCGGGTTATCGCATTTTTTCCCAAAAAGACAATTTTGAAAAGATGCCGCTGAAATGAGAAACTTTGAGGTTTAGAGAAAATTGCCAAAAGGAAAAAAAGTTGTGTTATATCGTATTGAATCGAGAAGAATTTTTTCAAAATTTGTTTTTTCAGCATTTTGTGCTCCAACATTAAATTTAAAAAAAATTCAATTTTTTTTTCTCAATTTTTAGCCGCACAAAACATCCACCTCTTACCTCTTACCTCATCTAAACACAAGGAGCGGAAATAAAGCTTCTTGTCTTTGTTTACATTTTACCTTTGTGGAGCGTAAAAAAGATTCTATTTCTTGCGAGTCGATATTCCATTTCTTCCGTGTTCTTTTTCTCGCTCTCTTGTTAGCTCGCCGTTTCATTTTTGATTCTTTGGAATAATGTGTCCAAATTTTTTATTCTTTGCAATATGTGTGCAAATCTTTGATTCTTTGGAATAATGTGCGCAAATTTTTCTTTCTTAACGGATCAAAATGGCACGGAAAAAAGAAATTCCACTGCATAAAAAAGGGGCTATTGTCGCGTTGCGCGATAAGGGATTGTCGTACAGAGAAATAGCCAGACAAACTCGCGTGTCTTTGAAAGGAGTGCAGACGACCATCGGGAGATTTAAGAAGTCCAAGACGTATTTCAATCGCAATCGTCCGGGTCGACCCAAAGTGACAACGTCCTCAGACGATAAAAATATCGTCGTTACCAGCAAAAAAAATCGTCGATTAACAGCAACGGAAATCTGTGCCAAATTTAACGAACAAAGGAAAACCTCGATATCACTGACGACGGTGAAATGTCGTCTTAACAGTGCTGGCCTCAGAGTCTGTGTCGCCGTGAGAAAACCTTTGTTGCGACCGGCGAACAAAAAAAAACGATACGCATGGGCCCTGGAACACAAAAAGTGGACGATTAATCAGTGGAGAAATGTACTCTGGACGGACGGGTCAACATTTTTAATCTTCGGTAGTCGTCGGCGCATTTTTATTCGAAGAATTCCTTCGGAAAAAATGGCACCACAGTGCTTGATACCAACTGTCAAGCATAGCGGTGGCTCCGTTATAGTGTGGGGTTGCTTCTCCGGTCATGGTGTCGGAGACTTTGTGAAAATTGAAGGCGTAATGAGAAAAGAAGAATATAAAGAAATTCTCATTAATCATGCGATTCGATCGGGGCTGAGAACGATCGGGCGTGGTTTTATCATGCAACAAGACAACGATCCGAAACGCAGTTCCCATGTCTGTCGAGAATATTTGGAGAACGAGGCTAAGAAAAAAAATCGTGAATACGGTGTGGCCGCCACAATCACCCGACCTAAACCCCATCGAACTTCTCTGGGAAGAGCTCGATCGAAAGATACGAATGACCTCCCCTACATCGGCCGAAGATCTGTAGCAGAAACTGCAAGCTGCGTGAAGATCCCTCAGCTCAGCTCAGCTGGATTCATTAATCGATTGGATGCCACGAATCGTTGATGCAGTGCTGAAAGCTAGAGGTGGGTTTTTCGACGTAAAGGGCGTTTAGATGAGGTAAGAGGTAAGAGGTGGATGTTTTGTTCGGCTAAAAATTGAGAAAAAAAGTTGAATTTTTTTTTATTCAATGTTGGGGCAAAAAATTTTCAAAAAATTCTGCTCGATTCAATACAATGTAACGCAACATTTTTTCCTTTTGGCAATTTTCTCTAAACCTCAAAGTTTCTCATTTCAGAAGCATCGTTTCATAATTGTCTTTTTGAGAAAAAAATGCGATAACTCGGTGAAAAAAAATTGTACAAAACTTTCTAAAAAAGGAAACTATGGCTATTGCTCAATCTTTTAAGGTTCTGTGGAAAAAAAATGTCCTGACGACGTGCAGCCGATTTTAAACAGCTAAAAAGGCAAAAAACGGCCTTTCTCAAAATGGCGCCCCGGGTCTAAAAAAATCAAAATTTTTTTTTCCAAAACGCAAAGTGAAGCTTCATTTGTCCCTTTTTAAATGCCGCCTTGGAAATCCGTGTAAGTTTGAAACCTTATCAAACTTAGTCTCCCAGTCGTGTACATCACGGATCTGTTATGTACACGACTAAAGGAGACGTCGAGTAGAGACAGGGCACAGGGAGCGAGACATTCGCGCGTTAGCCGTCATACGGCATAATACTACGATACCGACGATTGTGTTGATTCAGGTGCGGTGCTAAAGTTAATGTAATATAAGACTGTAATAGAAGTTACTGTGATACCATGCTAGTGTAAACGTCATTTTGTAACTTTGTGAATTTTAATTACAGTTATTTACTGCAACTTCACATGTCGTGATTGCTCTACCTTTCCTCGACTTTATCAAGTCTCTGATTTCGAGACTTATATCCGAATATCTTTTTTTTTTCACAGCGATATTAAACTTTTAGTGCGGCGCGAAATTTCTCTAGGTGTATCCATACTTTTGGCCGGCAGTATATATATATATATATATATATATATATATATATATATATATATATATATATATATATATAACGACGTTTAACGTTATAAATTATATGATATGCGTACATGTCAGTTATACTTTCCCCAAATGAATACAAATTTTCTATATGAATAGGGTTGCTCAAAATAAGAGTACGTTCACGCGTCCGCAAATTGCGATTTCTTAACATTTCGAACCCCTTCGTTGAGATTGGTTGAGTTTGAGCCACGTAATCTATTTTCCTCGATCTTATAGAATGCTGATTGTATAGAGTGTGCGGTCAGACTTTAAGAAAAAAAAATCGATATTTATTTTGGGACTCACATCAGAAAGCCTTGATGTGGATTGCGAATTTTCTATAGTCAATAATTCGCACCGTAGTACTCTTCCGCGGTTAACTTTGAACCACTCGTGATCTATTGCAGACGGGAGATAAAATTGTCTCGGCAGTACGACACCGTCACACATCGCACGTTACTCCAGGTGGATGCGAAAGGGCGCCCGAAATAAATCGAAATAACGAGTGACTTTTGGAGAAAAACCTCGTGGTGGGACGTCGTTAGTGCCCCATAACTTTGTTTTTTTCGTCCTTGGTAGGTTCGGTGTTGCAGGCCTTGAAGTATTTCGATTGCGTTAGTGCATTCGAAGGGGCGCGCGCGCGCGCGTCCACCTGGATGGTCTCGCGCCAAGATATCCTTTGTTTTGATGCGGCAGGACAGCTGAGTTATCTGCCCGCGGGGAGTATGGTCCGCGCACGATCGACCGCCTCCATGTCGGCGATTTACATCGTCTCAGAGACGACGACACACTTCTCTCGAGGTACATGCAGGGCTTTGGATATAAAGATATATTAGGACGTTGAATAAATTCTGGCTGTTTTCAAATAGATGGCGTTACCAGAACTGCGTGTGTAGGGGTTGGGTACGACCTCTACTAATGAGTGTCACTCGCTGAAAACAAGACTATAATTCAGATTTCATTTCTGTTCCGTAACACTAGAAGAAAAATACAAAAAAGGTTGCTTCGTGATCGACAACCGAATAGTAAATTCGCGAAGCCTCGTCACTTCGTCGTTAACAACACGTTACTAAGTTACAAACGAATGAATGATGACCGACTCATTTGATTCAAACAAACCGCCAGTTGCCTGGGGAAACTAGCACGCCACATCGGTGGCGGCGATGCTCGCGTGTATGGCCGCAGCGCTGAAAGTGGACAGCTCTCGGCACAGTGGTAAGTTCCTTATCGACTCGCGTAAGCCTGTGTACCCACACTACTCCCCCCGAGCGGATGCGTAACGAATTGGACGATTTTCTTTGATGGATACGTTTTGATCTTTTTCTTCGGCCCAGCGGGTACTAGTTCCGGTGTGTTTCAAACGATCCGTTGAAGCGTTGATGTTTTAATTTTTACTCTAATCGTAAAGCTGCAATCGTTGTCCTCTCGACAATGTGGTATGGCCCGGAATATGGTAGTTCGAGTGGTCTTCGAACGGCATCTTCACTTAGGAAAACGTGAGAACATGTATATAGGTATTGATGAACGAAAAGGCTTTTCTTTGAATGATGTACGGTGGGCGTTTGCACGCAATTTCTGCATGTGCTCTCGAAATTTGTCTACAAAAATCTTCGAGTTGCTAGGTATCTCTTCATTAGTGAAAAACTCTCCCAGAACCCGTAGCGCGGTGCCATAGATGAGTTCTGCTGCTGAAGCTTTTAAGTTCTCCTTGAAACACGTATAGAGTCCAAGTAAGACAGTTTGAAGTAATTCGACCCAGTTTGTTGAACCATGACACATTATGACCGAAGTGGTCCAACGTCATTGAACTTTGGACTTCTGGCGCGGAATGCACGTGCGAGCTCATTCTAAAACGTCTTTTCGCATTCCTGGTCAAACGAATTTTGTTTTGATTAATTTGCTGGTGGTTCTCCAGCTCGGATGTGATCATCCGTGAACGACGTCGAACATTCGATTCCGTTGACTATTCGGGACGAAAGGGCGCAGGTTGGTGACCTATCGTCCCGGTTGACGTATCGCAGTATAACTTCTCTTTATCGTTTAACTCGAATTTTTTAGTATCAACGATGTCGGTGATCTTAGCAGTTGCTACAGCTTCTCGTCCTTTTCTTGTTCAGCTTGAAGTTCTTGAGTTCACTGTAAAAAAATGATATGAAATTTACAATACATTTAAGATACAAAGGAATTGAATTTTACGAACTCAGTAGATGAAATTAAATTTGAAACACTTGTACCGTAAATTTAAAACAGGAATATGAAATTCTAACGTGGATATAGAATTTAATAGACGCAACATGGAATTTCAAAAACAAGTTTGTAAATTTGTGGAAAATGTATTGCATTAACCCGTGTCTCCTTTTGAAAATTACTACAGATGTATAATAAATCAACTATAAACAACAGAGCATTGAAAATACAAAACAAGTTTGAAATTTATTTACAGTTGCCTGAAAAATATAATATATGTGAAACTGAATTTTACGATACGTACAATGCATGATCACAACAGATTTATTTAAAAAAGCGAAACTGGAATTGAAAAAAATGCATAAACGCTGATGAAAATAACATGAATCAATGTGAAAATTATATTAAATTTACACTACATTTAAGGCACAAAAGAATTGAATTTTACGAACTCAGTAAATGAAATTGAATTTAAGACACTTGTATCGTAAATTTAAAACAGGAACATGCAATTCTAACGTGGATATAGAATTTAATAGATGCAACATGGAATTTCCAAGACAAAAGCCACTGAGAATAACAATTCTTTGTCAAAAACAAATCACAGTTAAGTTAAAATTAATGTGTTCGTATATTAATATTGATGAAACATTTCATGATTTTCATAATTATTGACCCGGACGATATCTCAAAATCATATGAATTTCAAATACATGCGTGCAGTGGACGGAGATGGGCGCACGGTCGGTGTACGGGCTCGGCGGTCACTGAAGTTAAGCAGCATTGGAGACTGCCAATACTTGGAGCGGTGACCGCTTGCCCGTGCACTGGTTTGCGCGTCAACCTCTGAGTGGGAGGCAGTTTTTCTGAGTTTCTAATGGTAACAACTGAAACTCAGCCGAATATAGCCGCCTGTATCGGCCTAGGTTTTCCGCAGTTTCCCTGGGCCCTCGTGCAAATGCGATACAGTAGTGGATTAGGAAAAAGTGGATGCGGTCAACACTCTGGGGGGGGGGGGGGGGGGGGGGCTCTGGAAGGAATGTAGAAGGAACTGTGGAAGGATTGTGAATGATGGAAGGAATAAAGGAGGTGATGGTTAAAGGGGAAGAGGACACCGTGCCTTTGAGGAACACATATATAAGGAAAAAAAATACATACGTGCAGTGATTTCACTGCATTTTAATTTTATTATTCAAGTATTCAATATTAATTACGGGACAAAGCTGCGAAAAAATCATATACACAAGTATCACGAAAGCGTCATACAGTACATGAATTGAGTGGTCTTAATTTGATAATTTTTACATAAAAACGTATTGCAATTATCAATTTCTGAAATAAACTTAATACTTAGGATCAGTAATTTTAATACACACCCGTATATTAATATTAGCAAATGGTTCTTGAATTTAATATACACTCGTATTTTGATATCAGCAAATGGTTCTTAATTTCAATATACTTGGATGTGATTATTTCTCTACACGTGCATTATTTTTCAAACGCACAAGTATATTAATAGTAACTATGAAGTACATACTTTCCAAAAATATTTTATCAAATCGTTTGAGTGCTCATGACTTCTCTATTTCTGTACTAGAATCACCTGTTTTGCTTCTGAGCGATGCTCCAGATCAATTTTCGGAGAGGCCCCAAGTTCACGCGAGCAGAAGTATTTACATATTTTGTTTTGGCTTAACGTTTTTTCTCTTACAAATATAATCATTATAAATAATGTATGTGTATTTTGCTTTCAGCACTATCTTTCTCGGGCTGCAATTCGGATAAAGCATCATCTTCAAACACTCACAAATTGATTGAACACGAACAAGAAGTGTCAAATGAAGTAACCGATAAGAAATCTGATCAACTCGAAACTATTATCGAAGAAAAAGTTTAAAGTGAAGAGATTTTTTCAATTATTCTCCGGCTTATTCTCCATCGGAATTCATTAACAAAAGCAACATGAATAAAATAATCTATAATAATTATTTCTTCCTTGATTATTTATAACATTGTTTTCAGATGCACTAGATTCTACGACACCTGGTCAGATGGTGCAGTCTTTTTTTCAAGCAGTCGAGGCATCTGAGAAGAGACTGCAAACCTTTATCAAAAACCGTATCAAACGTTTACAGAGTAGTATTGTTTGTTGTCTTAAAAAAAGGATCACTGAACGAAAAAATTCAATGACTCTGAATTACGGTTTGTCAAATCTTGATAAATATTCGGAGCTCGATGAGGATAAATTGGGAATTTCGTTACCGGCGTAAACATTAGAGGAGTACATGAAACTGGATACAATGATAAATGACGAAACCCATGAGGAATTCTTTGTAAGTCAATTACATTCCAAATTGCAGGTTACTCACAAGTGCTGAGCATTGTTGGACTAATCGGTACAATTTTTGTTTTTTATGGCAAAACGGCTTCATACTCACGAAAGCTACAAATGCTGAAAATCATAAGAAAGGAATTGCTTCTGTTCTCGGTGCTTTAATGGTTATAACCGTGCAATTGCAATATAGCGGCCAAGGAAAATAAACCAAAAAATCATCCAAATATAATTTCAGCGCAACATCTCTGTATAAAAAAATGCAAGGTAATTATAGTTAATTATTAGACGTATTATTTTTTTATTTCGTTAAATCGTCCAAATAGAACTCTATTTAATTTATATGAATCATCGGTTCTGTCTTCGCCAAAGACAATGTGAAGCAAAGTGATATCCTCAAATACACGGGTGTTTGGTTTGCAGGGGCAAATGACCGTGAAAAAGGTAGACGTAATCGAGAGACAAAGGACTTCAGAGACGTTCTCATTCGCTGTCGGGAATGAGATTATTCAAATTTTTTTTAGCCTGCACGAAACGGTTTTTATTTCTTTTCTATGAGTTTTTTTTCATTTATATTATTTTTTTCATTTCTATGATTATTTTTTCATTCGTACTTTTTTTTGTTATTGTCTTCAGATATTATATAATATCTCATGCTGTGAATATTAGCCCAAGAGTGAAAGGCAATACATACATTCAAGTACTTCTGATAATATTTAATTTACTTATAATGAGAAGTATTTTATTATGTTCCATATATTAATATATATGATTTATTATTATATACATACAGATATTATGTATTGAAAATTAAAAAATATGAGTTTCCCAATATATATGTTTTAAAAATAATTTTTTTTTTTTAAATTGCATGTACCATCATTATTATGCTTAGAATAAAACAATATAAAAACTGAACATGTATTCTGAATATATTATGTAAATGAAAATTATTGGGTCATTTCCTAACGCCAGAGTCAACCTAATAAATCAAGTCGATGTAGAGATCCTTGCAGAAGAGATATTGGTACAATGTCCGCGAACTATGGTGGTCCTTGATTGAGTCTATTGTGGCTCGTTTCTCATGGGGAGATAGTTCATTGAGGAGTAACCCACACAAGGCCGAGTGCAATCACCAATATTGTCGCTACAATACATTTAATCACTGGCCCAATAATCGTTTACTCTGTTGGCCGACTTTGGCCCGTTCCTATCATTTCTACAAAAGCACTTTATTAGTTAAGACTCACGGCCCACTATTCTAGATAGACTATCTTCTAGATAGACCGACTGTGAAGGCCCATCATAGACCCAGCGGTCAATTTCTACATAGGCCCTTTAAGAGGGCCCACATAGGGCCAAGTGCAATCACCAATATTGGCGCTACAATGAATTAAATCATTGGCCCAATAATTGTTGGTTCTGTTGGCCGATTTCGGACCGCTCTTATCATTTCTACAAAGGCACCTTATTGGTTAATACTCACGGCCCAATATTCTAGTTGCACTAACTTCTGCATAGACTAACTGTGAAGACCCACCATAGAGCCAGTGGTCAATTTCTACATAGGTCCTTTAAGAGAACCCACATAGGGCCAAGTGCAATCACCAATATTGGCGTTACAATGAATTAAATCATTGGCCCAATAATTTTTGGCTCTGTTGGCCGATATCGGGCCGTTCTTATCATTTCCACAAAGGCCCCTTATTGGTGAATACTCACGGCCCAATATTCTAGAAGGGCTAACTGTGAAGGCGCGTCCCAGGGCCAACGGTCAATCTCTACATGGGATCCATTTGTTTGGCAGATTTCCCAATCGGTAGCGAACCCAGTAGTATTATCGATCAACCTTTTTCTTTTGAGGTCAATAAGAAGATCGAAGTGTACAAGAAAATTAGCCTCGAACAGTGTGTTTGATGTATCGGCAATGATAAAAGCCCCATCGATGAGGTATGATTGATACATCGGATTCCGAATCCATAGGAAATGCTGTACCTTTTTCCTATCAATGAGATGCAGCCGGAACTTGAGTGGAATGCCATCGTTGACCGCGCTGACTGACAGCGACATCTCTAGTTTTCCGGCGTTGCTTCGGTTGTTGTCTGGAACGCACATGGCGCTAGACATTTTTTTTGTAGCTCGACCGAAACGTCGGGGTAAATAACAAATATTCACGTCTCGTGAACGACTCGTTGAACTTGAGCGGAACCTCGTTCTTTCTTTGGGCTTTGAATTGGTCTCGTGGATGTCGAGTATTCTATTTGAGCAGTGCCGCTAACTCTGCGAGCCCTCGTTCGCTCTGGGATATTTCGTTGTCATACTCCGGTGCTTTGTAATTTGAAGGTTTGCTGATTGCGTCAACTGTGGAAATTTGACTGTGTGGCAGTGTCGTAACCTCGATCCTCCTGCCCGCAATCGCGGCGAGCTTCGTCAAATGAACATCTTTAACATCTTCACTTGCTAAGAGAACGCAACGTATATCGGGTGGCATACGTTGCAGCCTCAACGTGCGCAATGCCTGTGCCGAAATATTGTTGCCGGAGAGCATTTTCATTTCGCGATGCAATTGTGATGGTTTTTTGTTGCCTCATTCCATCTCTGTTAAACGTCTATTTAGTTGATTTTTTTGGAATCAGAGAATCTTTCAATTAGGGCTCTTTTAAGGTTGCTGTATTTGTCCGTGTTAGGAGAAGACCCGGCGAGATCGGCAACGTGTTGTAGGATGTCAGTATCCAATTTTTGCGATTACCGCATAGTATTTTGAAGTGTCTAAAGTCACACGCTAAGTGAGGAATGGACGTCTACCTGGGCGGACCATAAACCTGGATTGCGAGACCCAAAAGGTGGAAGCTTGATTCCTCGGACATCCATGGCTGCGCCGGCCGCGTCGGGCAGATCGTTCGACAAATCGATAAGCAATGAATTATGTCGCTCTTGTGCGTTATGCGGTTGATTTAAAATTCTTTTTTGAGAGTCAGGGTCACTCTACACGAATTGTAGAGGTTGGGTACTTTACTAATGAGTGTCACTCGCAGGAAAAGAGACTATAATTCAGATTTTATTTCTGTTCCGTAACACTGGAAGGAAAATACGAACACGTTTGGTTCGTAGCCGACAACCTAATAATAAATATGCGAAGTTTCGTCGCTTCATCCTTAACAACACCTTGCTAAGTTAGACACGAAAGTATGATGACCGACTCATTTGATTCAAAGAACCCGCCTGTTGCCTAGGGAAACTAGTACGCAACATGATTGGCGGCAATGCGCGCGTGTACGGTCGCAGCGCCAAAACCGGACACCATTCGGTACCGTGGTAAGTGAGCCATGTTTCTTACCGACTCGTGTGAGCCTGTGTCCCCACACGTGCGTTTAGTGTAAGATGGTAAAGCATCTATAAAGAGGTATTATAAGCAAGCTTGAAATTCAGTGCATGTCATTTCGCCAAAGTGTAAACAACTTTTTTTTTCTCATAGCCTTAACATGTCAAATTTCGTGCCAAAAAAAGTATTCGCGGGGAATTTTACTGCACTGCTTTATTTCAAAAAATCTGCGGATGGAACAACATGCAGAGATTGGTTTCAATGCTTTGAAAATAATGATTTTGATGTGTTGACTTGGAGGCGTTACTTCATGAAGGCTCATGTCAGACGCTAGCTGAACTTGCAGAATCAGTAGGTGTTGATCACACAACAGTTTCGAAACGTTTAAAAGCATCAGGAGTTATTTTTTAAATAAAGCATTAATTTTTACGAAAAAACCGCGAAAACTTATTCAACATCCCCATACCTGACTGGTATTATAAAGTTGTAGCATATATCCGTACATTCGCTTTTTCAGGCTGAAATGGAGCTGGAATAGTTGAGGGGTTCGGCTACAGTGAAAATAACGAACTCCAATTGAAGAGGAAGGTCTAACATATGACGCAGGAATCGCAAATTGATGCTAAACTTATATAATTACAATGATAGAACTGCTAAGGTGGTCGGCCCAGTGGTCGCCGGAGTCCTAGTGATCGTCATGTTTACACATTAAATGAGTATTTTAAGTTAAAAATCAATCGTTCCAGCAGATCTGTAATATATTAACGTCCAAGAGGTATTTACTATGTTGTATTAAATTGTCACAATCGTAAGTATACGTATTGAAGAATAATCATATCATATATATTCACCTGCGGCGTCTATCTGCGATGTCGCCCAAATCTTCCATTTGGAGGTTGAAGTAAACCGTGTCCCATCTCAAGTGATTTGAGAATTCCTGGAGACTTGCGTGAGGTAAGTTTGTCTTCAAGTTATAAATAAGAATCTTATTTTTGCGATTAACATAGAAAATTATAGTTTTGTGCTAATTTCAACGAGTTTTCATACATGACAATGTAAACACGCTGCCGATTAATCGCCACGGCTGTGGATAACTGGGACAAGGCAGTTGACAAGGATTACTAGACCAACCGTCATCCCGACCAACGGGCATGTTGATGACCCGTATAATAGCGGCGTATAACCCTTACTAAATATTTTCTCAATAACTGTACCAAGCACGAGAATTTCACAACAGCGCTTTTTTCGTCATGAAAGACTGATTAAGAATTACCTAAAATAACTTCTATTTACTTTCCAAGTTGGGCTATATAAATTTGCAAGGTTGAGCGATCTCCTTGAGGTAAATTACTGGGCCAACTACCTTAGTAAAAAATTTAACGGGTTTTTCTCGAAACTATGTTTTTCAAACCGGTGTACACGATATCTCGCTATCTCGTGAACGGATTGACTTGAAATTTGTTACTCATTCAGTGTAGTAGGTTTAGTCTTGAACGACTTTTTTCTGCTTAACATTTTTTTCAGTTATTGACAGCAATTATGTCATTTTTCCTCGAGAACTCGAGTTTTTTTTTGTTCCAGGTCATCCAGGTGGCCAAAATTAAGTACACCGTCCAGCCCTTCACTTTCAAAAGTCCTTCACGAGATTATTCATAACTTCTTTAATTATTGATATTTTCTAATAAAATATTGTACACAACTTTGTTAATGTACTTTCAAATAAATGTCCAAACGATTTTGCTATCATTTTACGTATTCCATACATTTTTTTGTTAATTGGGCTTCATTTTTGGGCCGTCACAGTAAGCCTAATCTGTCCAGAATGAGTTTTTTTAATTGTAAAATATTGGTAAACTACGAAGTTAGCGTTTTTAAACCAAGGGCTGCCGTTGCTGCTGTGATGAAATGAAAATACTTTCTTGAAACTTTGAAAATGACTAAGTTGACAAGCTATATATGAAAGGTTCAGTTTTCAAGCACAAAAAAGAGTTTTAGGAATTCGTTATTAACGAATGAACAAACATATCAAAACATCAGACAGAAGACATGACAGAAAATATTATAAACTATGCTGTATTTGAATTCAAAGTGGATCCAAAGAACAGATTTTGGGATACGATGTAACTCCGTTTCGTAAAACACACTTTCGAGAAAAGATTACAAGAAAAACGGGTAAAAGGGAAGCGGGGTGGTTCGCTGTAGCGTAGTAGGCGATCCGGCCTTTCACGAAAACGTCATAACTTAATCAATTTATGAAAATTTAACAAAATCTTGGCTGCAAATTGGAGTTAAGTCTCTAAGTTTAAAACTATGCAATAAAAAATGGTGTTTTTTTTTTGAATATTAAGCTTTTTTGAGACCTTTTCAAACACTATGCTAAAACGATATTTATCATGATTGGACATGTTATCGATCTGTTGAGCGAAGTTGACGTAAAAAGGGCTCAGGCTATTCGCAAAATGTTCGAAAATAGCAAAAAAAACGTGATTTTACTTTTAAGATGGAATGACACCTCATCGCGGTCGGTATGGTAGAACAATTATAGTTACCCAAAAATCTCTGAAACGGCTCTTGAGATCCCATCGAAACTTTACCAAACGATGTCAAATAGATAGACGAACAGCCGTCCGCCCCTCAATTTTTTTGAATATGAGAAAAAAAGGTAGATTGTCTTATCAAAAGGCAATCTACGTTTTTTCAGATATGTTTGGGTATCTATAATTGTTCTACCATACCGATCGCGATGAGGTGTCATTCCGTCTTAAAAGGATAGTGCTCCGCGATACCGTTTAGCACTCATAAAGCAGCTCTTCAGTAAGCACCCAATATATAAAATACCTAAATCATCTGACTCAGTTCGTGAGTTAATTTTTTCTGATCACGTGATCATCACGTGATCACGTGATGCAAGTAGGTATCTCGCCATGACCCAGCCATCTATGCGGCTGTGCACCTCTAGTCACTGCCCAGCCGATCTTGGTCACAAATGATAAAGGGTGGTTATGTGAATACGTATACCCGCGTAGAAATTTCTTAGGGTTCGCCTGACCAAGGATCAGGCCCCGATCGGGGTTTAATAGGGGTAACACCTATTACGGAAATCCTGATCCGGCCCCGACCGGGCCGGAAGTATTTAGGCCCTAGATCAGGCAATACTAACATGGCCCTACTATGGCCGTCCCTAATAAGATCCTGCTAAGGCTTTTCCCGATAGGGCCCTGCCAAGGCTTGCCCTGATAGGCCCTACTAGGGCTTTCCATGATAAGGCCTTACTAAGGCTTTCCCTAATGAGGCCCTATTAAGGCTTCCCCTGATAAGGCCCTATGCAGGCTTTCTCAGGTAAGCCTCTACTAGGCTTTCCCTGATAGGGCCATAAACAGGCTTGCCCTATAACTGCCTCAGCAGTCGATGCCCATAACCTCTTATTTTTTACGTGGAACCTCCGACTCGACAGCATCGTAGCTTTTTTTTTGGTTTCGACGTATTTTTGATTTATATTTTTTTTAAAGTGTTATGGACTCTAACAATAAAAAACGTTACGCCACTCGGATGCGTGTTCGGAGATTTCGGCAGTTCCGTGAATCTCAGAGTGCAGATCAAATTGAAGATGAGTCATCGTCGTCGTGCGAACAAGGTATGTATAATCTATAACCATGTTTGAAACATCACACTTAAAGAAAATGTTTTTTTTTAAATCGATGTTTTGAAACATCTGACTGCATCTTACCCCGTAAAATCCCTAAATAATATGCGTATTTATCATCTCCCTTCGATGCACCATGATACGTTGGCTATATCCGTTTTCGGTTGCCAACATAATGCAAACTGTCAACGTTTCCGCAACACTACAGCAAACAGTCTCGACCATATTCAAAAAATTCATCACGAGAGATGTTATAATGCAACACACGGCCGTCAAAGATACTGGGAAAAAACCTGTCCTCAGCAAAACCAATTTCTATGCTTGCGTTCAAGGTATCGGGAAGGGATCAATATGTATAACGCTTAATGACGGCCCCAACTGTATGTACCTAAGAATCATCATATAGCACGATGTTCATTTTATAGGAGCCATCATCACGAAACACTCGAACGCCGAGAACGCAACGCCGATCTACTCAAAAGATGTTGAGCAAGCGGTGGGAAAAGTCATCAACAATGCCAAGGACTGGGAGGGCAACCGCACGTATAGAAATAAAAATACCACATAAAACGCAGGCCAAAGTATATATATGTTACTATACTACTCAAAATATGTAATTAAACAATATTTAAAAATAAAAGTATTTATTAATATGTACTACTATAATTACTAATAATTTGGTACATATTATTACTACTGTAGTAATATGTACCAAATATGTCCAGGATTTGAAAATTATCCTTATATGTTCCGTGTGAGGGAGAATGACCTAATCAGGCAGAATTATAAATGCCTGATCGGGCAGCCTGATAGGGGCCTGACAGGGGACAGGATTCGGTAACCCGATATGGCCCGATTAGGCAATCTGACAGGGGCCCGATCGGGCAACCTGATCGGGCCCATATGTGACACAACGTTACATTTCCTAGTAGGGCCCTTTCAGGCTGCCCTATTAGTGCCCTACCACGGCAGTCAGGCAACCTGAACGGGCCCTGATCGGGGCCCGATCAGAATTTCTACGCGGGAACTATAGTTCCATCGAGCGACTAGCTTATGGTTGTTTAAGTCATTTGAGTTACAGATGACATTGCAAATGAATAAAAACCTCAAGTCGGTATATCGCGATGACCTAGCCAACACTTCCCAACTGCGGCCGCACTAGCCGGAATAAATGATCGGACAAATACAATTTAAGGCTATGTTATTCTATGCGATTAATCGCTCTCAATGCGAACGCAATTGAGTAATTGATCCGATAATGTTACTTATATTTGTTAATCCACCCATTTTTCAATAATCTGACATTGTGTAGTGTAACATATGTAGACGATAAGAAAATTCAGAAATTAAACAAGTAGAATTGGCTCAAAGGACAACGTTACAACTCATGACCCAGAGGTCCCGGGATCGAAACCACGTTACGGCACAAGCGTTTGTCTGAGATAATTAAAAATTTAACTATTAATATATTTACAGCGGAAATATCATAACCGTAATTAATGAACAACGAAGAATATCGTAAAAGGGTCCAATTATGTAAATAATGTGCAAAAAAAATCACGAAAATATTTTTATCTAATCGCCACCCAATTTTGGTTCCCAGTCGCTAGCTGAAAAAAACTAGTTCATGGCTAGGTCAGAAATATAATACAGCCGTGGGATATTTCTTTCTATCTAGTCACCATCTAATTTTTTGTATTCAGTCACTAGAGGGCCAAAGCGTTACGAGGCTGGGTAGTCAATCGCTAAGACGGCTAGCTAATCGCGATTCGAAACATTATTTTACTAGCTAGTGGTTGGGCGGTGATGAGTTACGTTTTCCACTCGGGAACGAAGCCACGGACAAAAGCTATTATCTTATAGAAATTCAGAGGACTTGGAAGCCTGGAGGAAAAATCCTCCGAAACGCGAATTTTCGCTGTTGGTTAACTTGCAGCTCCCTCGAAGGAGATCGTCTCTCTCTCTCTCTCTCTCCCTCTCTCTCTCTCTCTCTCTCTCTCTCTCTCTCTCTCTCTCGCTCGCACGCCCACGGTTCAATCGAGAGAAGGGCTAGT
>OZ023312.1:53246578-53274078 GCA_964007375.1 Ophion obscuratus
GGTCAACCTTTTCAGCATGCGGGCCAAATATCAAAAATAATATTTCTCATACTCCCATAGTAATGTTGTATGATACGAACGCCTTATGATGTAACGTTCTTTTGGTGATATGTACAATAAAAGTTAATATTTATGCTCATTTGACCCCGCTCCGCCGGCCACAATACGACCCCAAACACATCCATGGTCTAAAGAGTACTCAGTGAAAATGTCAATTCAAAATTGGAAGAAAATGTTAGGGGAGACCGGGGCAAAATGGTATAGCGGGGCATAATGGGACCGGGGCAAAATGGGACCGGGGCAAAACGGGTTTGGGGCAAAATGGAATAGTGAAAATCAACACTGCTGGAAAATACGTCATTGGGGCAAAACGGGACTGGGGCAAAATGGGCCGGAGAAAATCAGGTTCCTCAGAAAGAGGCGGTTGGGGCAAAACGGGATCGGGGCGAAATGGGACAGTGGAATAATTCGATGCAGAAACGAAAGAAATGCAGGGGTAAAAAACGAGGGGTAATAAATGAGTGAAAACAGGTTTTAATGAATGTTACACGATATTTGGGCCACACTCTACTTACGATACTATAATTTAACGGTGGCAATGTTTAATTTTTATTGCTTGTTTAACTAAGCTAATTTTTATCGGCACAATTGTCGCAAACGTACTCGATTAAGTTATCGTCAGCATGGGCACATGAATAGTGGGCCCATTTCTCGCATGAATTACAACGAATCCAGGATTCCTTGGATTTCGAATATAAGCCCCCGCAGAAAAGGCATAATGCGTCATCGTCGGTTGTTATCGACGCCGCTGGATTTTTCTCACGAAGTTCTCTGTAGTACGGAGAATTCGTAAGAATGCCACTTGTACCTTTTCTTGATGTCTCCTTACGTTTTGATTTTTTGCCTGCCGATATCGGAAGCAGCTGGGATGGTGATATTTCGAAGGACTGAGTCTTCGAAGAGCTCGCTACGTTTTTTTTTTACGGGAGACTTTAATTTTTGTGGTGAATCGACGACTGTTTCAGAAGTGGTTCGCATTTTCATTCTCGGATTTCCATTTGTTTTTTCTTCCATCGTGGAGCATATAATATCGTGATCTTCTTCTGATTCGAAATCATCGAGAGGTCCAGTGTATACGTGTCCTCGTTTTCTCATGAACGAATTACTGTCGGATCCACTATCAAACGATACACCTGATAACACCATATGTTCGGCAGCGTCGATTCCGTTTACGTCTATGGATACACTGTTTGAACACTCAGCTTGAGGACTCGTAATTCGATTGAAATTATATACGGCAGAGCACCTTGTTTCGTCAATTGACATTTGGCTCAAAACCTGACTCAAACTGTCGGAACTTTCGTCAAGGAGATTTTCTGTGGACGAAATGTTTTGAAGAGATTCGATAGAAGTGATTCCCGGTCTGTTGGAAGTGATTTCCTGGTTTTGCTGGTTGCTTGCGGAGCATCCCGGATTTGAATTCGCCGGAAGATTTTCGCCCACGGTGGTCGAGGGTTCTGCGTTCACGTTGGACGACGAAAGCGTATTTGCGTGTGCCGCCGCGAAGTCACGATCCGTGAAAACGTCTCTGTTAAAAGGCCATATGCCAGTTTTTTTGAACCCGTTAACTGCGTTTGATAGCGATGCTGCTTGCATAAACGCCTCACCGAACAGCTCGGCAATTTGCGACAGGGTAATAACACACCCAGCGTTATTGCGTAGCCACTTCTTAACGGCAGCCGAATAGTAAATAGAGATTGGTCTCATCAAGCTCACATCTAGCGGTTGCAGTCGGTGTGTACAATGAGGGGGGAAACACAAAATAATGACCCCACTCTCTCTAGCCAAATCCAGGACGTTTCAAGGTCGACTCGTTCGATTTCGTTGAAATTTGATTAATCGTAGTAATTTAACATTAAAGAAGACGACAATTTTTATTTGTTAACTCAATCACTTAAACAATTATTATTATTTTTGACTTTACAACAACAGTTCGTGCTCGGCTCGTCAGGATTCGTTGAATCCAATAAATTTAAGTACTTCAACATTCAAAAAAATACTAATATTTCATTTGTTATTAAAGTTTGTTAAACAATTACTTTTGATTCTGCGGTCAGAACTGTACCAAGCTTGACGTAAATTGTTATTTGAGCCTTCTTATTCGATTGGTACAATTTCTTTGTCGTTATTAATTATTTAAATACTCAAGTAATTTTTATAATCTGATGCGTGCAATTTATGGTTTTTTTTTGTTTTTATCTTTCTTTGTTTTTTTTTAGTAGTGGTAGAAAATTTATTTTCTGCCAACTGCACGTTACTGATACTGATTTTCAAGCCATTGATGAAAATCTAACTCTTGTCAATTTTTACGTAAATTGTTTTATAAAACTAGGACCGCCGCTGCCCATGAAATCGATGGATATGTATCGACAAATATATCGGTCAGTTCGTATTATCTGCGTATATGTGGACTGAAACGAACCACAAGCACCATTTAGATTAGATTATGTTTCAACAGCTCTTTCATAGAGCCGAAGCATGAATTTTCCTGTCATCCCATTTTGCCCCAAATTCAGCGGGCTGCGACACTTCATTTTTGTGTGTCCCATTTTGCCCCGATTCCATTTTGCCCCAATTTGATATTCCACTCCTCTCTGTCCCATTTTGCCCCTATCCCATTTTGCCCCAAATCAAGCACCAAGAAACTTCATTTTTTGCTATCCCATTATGCCCCGATCCCATTATGCCCCAGTGCCGTTTTGCCCCGGTACCGTTTTGCCCCGGTCTCCCCTACTGAATATTGCGAAAATTCTGGAATTCCGAAAATGTTCAATTGTTTTCAGGTAATGTAGTCAATCTTTATCAAATTTCGACAGAACGTGGATTTTTTTACAGCAATAGAGTACCACGTAAGGATTATTTATAAAAGAAAAATCCCGCAAATTCGAAAATTACACCTCATTATTTTGCTTCGCAGGCAAAAATTCTGTTGTCTGACGAATGTTTAATTATAAATTGCTTTTGGAAAATATAGTAGACGCTGTACGTGGATAAAATTACGAGTGAACGTGCCATTTTTTTCCTTCTTTAAGGGGAGACATCATTGTGACCGGTAAAAACATGAATTTTGTGCATTTTCTCAAAGTATACATATTCAAGAGTGTGTGAAAAAATTTCGAGTCAACATATTGAAAATTGACCAAGTTAAAAACGATTTAGTGAGAGCAGGTAGTGGAATGATTTACGTATACTCAAACTTTCAATTGACGTTTTTCTTGACCTGGTCGGAATCATAACTGTCCGATTTTCAATATAAAAAAAACTGAAACTTATATAATTGCAGTAGCTGTCGTTGTACGTAGCCGTTTTCCCTTCTTAATTTAGTATTTTTGAAGCCCCCGAATATAAGTAAAAATTTGGTCAGTTACACTTTTTTTTAATAACCGCCATTTTGTGAAAATTATTGTATTCGAAAAACGGCTTCGTACAACGAGAACTACATTCATATAGATTAGAAAACTTTTTTTATTTTTATTTTTCGGATTAACCATTGTCAAGTTATCGATCTGGCCGTTGGACAACATTGTTCATACAGAGGTTCTATTATACCTCAATAAGGTTGTTAATTCTTAATTCTTCAAAATAAAATTCACATAAAATACGTCCAGTTTTGACCCGTCACAGTGCTGTCCTTTCACAATAGAGTTAAAACAAAACACGCGAGAATAAATTACGTAAGTGATTTGAAAAGTCGTGAAAATTAGACAATAGCACATCGTTCGCTATCCTACTTTGCTCGAGCTACCTCTATGAGGGAACCAACATTGAATAACCGATTTGCTCTTAGAGGAAACTTTGCCACCAAAGTGAAGTAATGACGAAGCAATGTGTTAGTTTCTAATTTTTTCATCTTTCAACAATAATACATCAGCAGGTGTGCAAAAATTCATTGATTTACCTTTTGCAGTTCCCCTTTGCAAAGATTCACCGAAATCGACGATTTATCCGCCCAACAAAGTAGGGACGTTTCTGAACAGCGCGGTGTAACAAGTTCGATCGAGATTCGTAACGATCAACGATACGTCAGCAACGAAATACTCCCGTTCTATCGTCGTCGAGAAGCCTACTATTCCCTGTATAGTGTCCGATAGAAAACTCGGAAGATGCCGCGAGCTACCAAACGGTTTTCGCCACCCTAATAACTCAGCTTGTACGACTAGGCCGCATCAACGACGATATCTCGGGATCAACCGGACGAGCCAACGTGAAAATCAATCGCTCAACCTAACAAATTATTTTAAGGAAACGTAACCCACACACACGTCGACATGCGGGATGATCGCCGAGTCGTATATTATAAAAACGATGGATATACATGTCCGAAAGCAGTCGCAAAGGTGTGCGCGCGTTCGACATCTGTCAGGCAGTCAGTGAGCCAGTCAGTCAAACCGCTTGTGAGGAAACAGATGAGCGAGAGAGAAAGAGAGACCGAGAAACGACGACACACGCTGCGCGAGACGAACAAGATCGCGACGAGGAGAGACGTTATCGTAGCGAACATCGACACCCAGCTTTCAGCATTTGTACCGACACATACATTATGTCGATCACCTATTTATATATATATATATATATACTCTATATATATACTATATATATACTATAAGTCAACTCCACTTCTTTAAATGGAATGGTACATTTTTTTCCAGCCATCTTGTGGAGCCGCATTAAAACATTAGGGCGTCGATCAAGGTCTTTTAAGGTCAGCATCGATGATACAAATCTAAATATCTTGGATCACTACCAAATATTTGGTAGTGATCGGAGATATTAAGATTTGTATTTCACTTTAACAGGTGACCTTGAATGATCTTGAACGACTTTGACCCCCGAATGTCTTTTATGTGGCTCGAGGTGCTCCACAAGATGATTGAAGAAAAAATGTATCATTTCATTTTAAAAAGTGGAGTTGACCAGGACGTAGCTTCAGCGCCTGCACCGATAAAAAAATAGGCTGGTCCAGTATGACGGCCTTTTCGAACACTTAAACTTTTGTTTGAAACATTTTCGGATAGGATCAATAGTTTGAGTGCTATTGCTCTGTAACACTTTATGTGTCTCACCCTGTATATACATATATATATATATATATATATATATATATATATATATATATATATATAATTTTAATTTATTAATAAAACGTATTATTTATTTGAAAAGTACGCATATTTTCATTTTAATATACGGTACATACAAACTCTTTTGATGAAATTTTTACAACAGCATTTTGACATAATTGCGGACGAATTTCATTAATGGTGCGTCCAATTGCTTCGTTCAGCTCCGGAATGGTCTGTGGATCAATGGCATGCACTTTTTCTTTCAGAAAACCCCAAAGAAAGAAGTCCGATGGCGTCAAATTGCACGATCTTGGTGGTTAATTCACATAGCAGCGGCGGGAGATAACACGACCACGCAACTTCGTCTGCAATAACTGCATTGTTTCGCCCACAGTGTGATAGGTAGCGCCATCTTGTTGAAAAATATGTCTTCCAAGTTCATGCCGTTTATGCCATTTATCGGACATTATGTTCCACACATATGCTCCATGATTGTGCCTCATATTAAAATAAAAATATTCGTACTTTTGAAATAAATAATACATTTCATTAATAAATAAAAATGTCAGGTTCTTTTGAAACACCCTTTATATCAATCGGAAATACCATCGGATACGATATAGACTTCAGGACGACTAGGCTTTTTGAATATGGCAGCCCGGAAATCTACTGCCTTCAAATTGTTGGTTGTCGCAAATGTTGACCAAACTTCGCGCACCGCGCTCTTAAGGTAGTACAAGCGCGCGACCTCGATTTCTATAGATTGTGTTCAGATTTCAACCACACATTGTTCATATCATTATGCATGTTCGAGTGAAATTTCAGAACAGTCGAATATTTAGATTGGGAGATAATGGGTTTTAAAATTGCAACTGTGAACACTGCAGGGTTTGCATCGAAATTTAGACAGAATAATTTACCGTAAAAAATATTTGTCCCCTATAATAAGAAGACGTATGGCAACACTGGAGAACAGTATTGTTCAATATGTCGAGAAAGAAATAATTTACGTGTTCCTAAAGTTAAAAATTTTGTCATAAAAAATATTTGCATTATAAATATTAATATTTAATATTGTTTATGTTGTCTTCATTAACAAATAAAAGTGTTGGTACATAAGTAATTAAACATTTTGTTCGATTAAAAATTACTTCCAAATGAAAATTTGTGTTGCAGTATTATTTTAAATATGCTGCGCAAACTCACGTCATTGGATACGTGGAACGATGCGTCGCTGCCATATGGCTTCTTATTATAGGGGCAGATATTTTTCAATGCAGATCCTGCAGTGTTAAAAGTTGCAATTTAAAAACGCATTATCTCCCAATGTAAGTACACTCAGAAAAATGTAATACCGACTATGTATATTTAGTTGAAGCAATGTTGCTTGGAGCAACCTAATTTTACTCACTTGAAATACAATTCGATTAAAGTGACAAAGACAATTTAGTTAAAACAACCAAATTATCATGTCAAAATAGCAATATCTCCCTGGCCATATAATGGGTTAGATTAACTAAATCGGAGTTCACACAAGTAATCCGCGTTTTATTTGAACTTTATATTTGGTCGTTATATTCGCCAATAAACTACATTTTCCAACTGAATTGATTATTACGCAGAAAGCGACTGATGGTTGGTTCTACAATTGAATAAGTTAATTGAAACAAATGATTTAATTAAAGTTACTTCGAGGTGTTTCTTCGAGACCGTGTTTTCTTTTTTCTACGATGTGCATATTTTTCAGCTATTGATTGCTATTGCTTCTTGAGTTCTTGTGGATGCAATCGATCACTTTTTTCCCGGCACGATTTCTAGATAACGACTTTATTTAGTAAATCAGACCACGTGCGCGCTCTGTTCGATCGCTGTGAGCGATTAGTTAGTGGAAATCGCGAATTAGTGTAGTTTCAGATGCATGCACGAACAGCGCTACGATCGCCTTTTCGACTTCCGGCTGTTCACGTCTTCTCTTCTGGCTGTGACGTGCATCTCCCCTGTGAGCGTGTACAAAACTACAATAGTCATTGTGATAAGTTTTGTGAGACGATTTACATCGAAAATATAAAAATGTGCGTAGTAGAAGACATCTTGTTAGATTGGGGACTTCAATCGCTTGATGCTACATTTCGAGATAAGTGTACGATCGTCATTTCTTTTTGTCCGCCATTGCTGTCACGCTGCGTGCTATTCTTCGAGAAAAGCATTGTACGGCGTCTCTCGGGTGTTGATAGTAAATTTATTGGACGCCGGTGAGTTTCATTTAACGTTGCGTGTTCACCAAGTGCATAAGCTTTGAAGGATTGCTAAGGGAATCGTGATAGAGATTTTCTTGCGGGCACGAGCCATTGTTCTCCCGTAATTTCAGATATCGATTAAATTCGGTAAATCCAACCACGTGGACACTCGGTTTACGCCCCTTATGGATTGACTGAAATATGCTCTGCAATTCATTAAATGCACACATGTTTCATTCGACTGTAAATGTTTTTCGTTGAACTATAATATTTTGAAAATGCTTTTAAGGGAGAGATTACCGACCCAACCGTTCAGTATGTTGAAATAAAGTTTGGTTTCAGGACACCGGAATTAGAATTGAAAGTACTCTGTGCGGTTTTGGATCAAGAAGAAGTTTATTTGCCGGAAATAAATATATATTTGTAATTCAACCAAATCTCGCAGTCAATTGAATTGTTCATATCGTTTGCCATCCGCAACTGCAGGATTTAGTCGATTCAAACCATTTTTTATGATGGTACCAAACGTTTTTCTGAGTGTAGTCGACTGTTCTGAAATTTCACTCAAACATGCATAATGATATGAACAATGTCTGGTTACAATTTGAACAATATCTATAGAAATAAAGATTGCGCGGTCGTACTACCTTAAAGCAGTATTCTGTCTAGAAATTAAAAAAAATCGATTTCTTTTGAATTTTATTAAATTATACATTTTTGAGAATTTGTACTCAAAACGAGTTTTCAAAATTGTCAATATTTACGCCAACAAATGAGACCAGAATATGTTCGATCGGTCGGAGCTATAAACTTCAGAACTGCTCGCAGGAAAGAACGAGTCATAAAATTAGTTCTATTCAACCGATTGGTTTCAAATTTGGTATAAACCCCCAGTTTATATCTGTCTATCGTCCGTATTTCGGGCATTGCGAAATTATTATTATTACTATTAATATGAAACATTTTACTCCAAAAATACCGTGAAAGATTTTGTTTTCGGACAGTCGCCATTTGAAAAAAAATTATATTTTGTACTTGCCATAATGACATTCTTATTAATTAAAGAACCGGTTGTCTTTCTGTTTCTGATGAATGGGAGCTTCGGAATAATGTCAACCGCCGCAAGCCTTTTTTCACAACTTTATTTAAAAACCCATAACTTTTTCAATTTTTTTTGCACTAATATGTTTTTGTAAGTTCTTGAAACATCAATAAATAGACTGTAAAAATATTTTTTTGTCAAGCCCGGTAAAACGCCCGTAATTTAGGGCTCCCGACTACAATACTACCTTAAGGCGAGTTTCTACTTTGTTAGGTAGAAAAATCGACAATTCTTGTTAATTTTCTTTCAAATAAAGAGTGTGGAATAAAAATACACGCATTCTTGAATGTGTTGAGGTTTATCATCGACCAAAAAATTAAATCCTGCACATTGCTTTCTCATTATTTCACTTCGCGCGCAAAGTTTCCGCTATGAGCAAGCCGTTTAATGATTATTTCGGTATAGAGGAAACTTTTTTAACGAGGCAAATTAGTGAAGAAGCAATATTCATGTTCTCAATTTGGACGATTTTTATTAAAATCATTCTTGTGTAGA
Organism: Ophion obscuratus; assembly: GCA_964007375.1. NCBI lineage: Eukaryota > Metazoa > Arthropoda > Insecta > Hymenoptera > Ichneumonidae > Ophion > Ophion obscuratus. The sequence continues at coordinate 53,255,536 of OZ023312.1, forward strand.
CCTTAGCAAGTTGACTTGATATATATGTGTACATATATCCATCCATCCATACATACATCCATACATACATACATACATACATACATACATACATACATACATACATACATACATACATACATACATACATACATACATACATACATACATACATACATACATACATACATACATACATACATACATACATACATACATACATACATACATACATACATACATACATACATACATACATACATACATACATACATACATACATACATACATACATACATACATACATACATACATACATACATACATACATACATACATACATACATACATACATACATACATACATACATACATACATACATACATACATACATACATACATACATACATACATACATACATACATACATACATACATACATACAAACATACATATATAATATAACCTATAACCTATAACCTATATACAGCCAAGAAACTCTTATAATCCACGTAGACAGTACGCGTAAAATCGCGTGAGTTAAGCTTTTTCGTTTATTATATGGCGGTTCTTTCCAAAACACCGCAATGAGGGAGAGCGGGGGGGGTGGCAAAACGCAAATAAATTGTCTTTACTTCTTTCTCCCGAAACTTATGGAGTAGCTTTAATGAAATCGAGAGAAAAATTGTCCAATCGGTTGTCCACCACTCTCTCCCTCGCTCTCCCTCTCTCTTTCTTGATGTTTCCTTTTTTCTGGGCACAGGATCACGAATATACCGACGCACCCACGCTGCGTTCCTATAATGGGCCCTTTTCTTTGGAGCTAAGCTTCTCTAATTCCTCGCTTCTCTCTTCGTTGTCATCTTCGCTTCTTTCTTCTTCCACCCTATAAATGTTATGTTGGTCCCGCCACCTCGTCATTCTTTCCATCTCCCTCTCTCTCTCTCTCTCTGTATCCTTTCTTCCCTCTTTCTCCCTTTCCTTTTACCGTCCGTGATATTTCTCTTTCTTCCTCTGAAGAGGCTGAAAACGCGCGCGCCATCGAGGCCCGCAGTGAATCCTATAGATTATTAATAGAATGCTGACCAGCCGTTCTTTCCCTTTCCCTATATCTTTTTCTCCGACTCGCCCGCTCTCTTGACTCGATCTCCACTCATGCCAGGTAGACGGACAGTGCTCCGCCCTTAAAACCTATGCGCGCGCGATGCCCATCAGCCTTTCCCGATGCACCCTGAGCTCCTCTTCGATGTAACATGTATATCCCCATATATCTATGTTTATGTGTGTGTGTGTGTTCGAGATACGTATATATGGGCATACGAATGGCAAGGATACAGGCAATTCTGCGTGTAATTGTAGGTATATAGTCGCTAAGCTTGGCTATCTACGGACAATTAGTCAGGCAATGGAATAAAATATTATGTAACGAAGTTTTTGGTATTTCTTCGTAGAAGTCCGTAGCTACTACAGGGTCTAGAACTTCGTTATGTACGGCAGTCCAACTGCGACAGCAGTCTTAGCGTCCTACGTTCTCCCGTCTATTCTCGTCAAGGCTTGACACCACTGTGATGCATAAGGAAATCGATTTTTTTGCATTTTCTTCAAGTACACATACTGAAGAATATGTGAAAAAATTGAAGTTAAAATATTGAAAATTGTCCATGCTATAGACGATTTAGTGAGAGCAGGTAGCGCAACAATATACGTATACTGAAACATTCAATCGCGTTTCTCTCGAAACGACTTCTCGCGACCTGGCCGGCATCATAACTGCCGATTTTGAATTTAAGAAAACCCAAATTTCTCAATTGCAAGAGCTATCGTTGTACGTAGCCCCTTTTTTATTTAATATTTATCAAGTACCCGAAAATAAATAAGTGTTGCCATTTCGTGATGAAAAAAACGGCTACGTGCAACGAGAAGTACATTCAGATACATTATAAAACTTTTTTATTTTCATTTTTCAGACCGACCATCGTCAAGTTATCGACCTGGCCGTTGAATCATAGTTTTTATACAGATGCTCAATAACGTTGTTAATTTTTAATTTTCTTTTAAATAAAAATTTACACGAAACAAGTTCAATCCATGCTTAATATTTTTTTTTCAAATCTTAAATAAATAACCTGGTAGACAAAATAAATACGGGAAAAACGACCTTTTTCGGCCCCTCAAAGTGGTGCCCGTCCTTAACAATAGAGGGGTACTTTTAAGAAAAATTGTTGCTCATACCAGTAAAACAATTTGTTTTGGAAAGCTAAACCTAAACGTTCCTTTAATTTGCCATCATCAACGGTGCAAGATTTTCGACAGCATTTGGAAAACGTTCTCTGTCAAATATTCCTTGTCCACAGACGGCACAGTCACTCGTGTGACACGCGATGCCCCATACATAAATAGTTGTGTGTGTATATACATATATATAAGCATGGCCACTGTGTCGGCTCGATACGTATCTTTGTGGGTTTCGTTCCACTGTACCTCCCCGAGTCGCCGCATACCTGACGTTTGATCCTTGTACTCTCTAGCAGTAATGTCGCGGCCGCAAAGGGGGGATGGAGGTGGATTCGACAATGAGACGAGATCGCTAGATCTCGCGGGGGCCCGAACTATGACGATTGCATGGCATCATATACGTCGTTTTCCCCTTCTTCTTCAAATTGCTTCCTTTGAATTTGTCTTCGTTATACCGGACAAACCACGCTTTATTATGTACCCTCTGTGATAATTAGATACTACGATGAACAATAATAATGATTATCGCGGCCGCATGAAAAGAAATTGAGCGTGAAAAAAGGCGAGGCTATACAGCGAATTAATTGGGAGAAAACCGTATGAAAGTGATATCGAGAGGATATCGCGGCGTCTTAGATTTGCTTATTTCTCTCGCTCTCTCTCTTCTCTTTTACTCTCTCCCTCTCTGACTCTCTCTCTCTCTCTCTCTCTCTCTCTCTCTCTCTCTCTCTCTCTCGTTGTCTGGAAAGGGAGAGCGTAAGAGAACGATGAAGAGGAAACTCGGAGAGAAGCGTTACCCCGTAAAGTCGTGAATATACACGCTCCGGAGGAGCTCGTTACCGGCTCTCGCGCGCGAAACGAAGTAGCGAATGAGAATATATCCTTGAAAAGCTCTCACTCTTTCTCCCCCTCTCTCTCTCTCCCCCCTCCCCCTCCCACTCTCTTTCGAGGGAGAATAATAAAATGTGAAAAAAATTCGCAAGCAAGGTTAAGGAAGCGATAAAGTAATCGTTCTCCGTCTGCTTTTCTTTTTTTTTCATTCTCCTTCGATTACCTGTGTGCGTATGTTTTTTCTTTTTTTCTCGTTTTTATTCTTCACTATGATGTGCAAGATGAGTTTGCGCCTCGAATCTCGCGGTTTGCGATATTTACGGATACAAGGCGGCGTTCTCCGCGGCGAATACCCTTACACGGGTGCGATATCGTATGTGTGCATATCCGCGAATACATCGTTTACTCGTGTTGCCGATGTATTGCTGAAATAAATTGGAATAAACAAGAACAAAAAACATGTTGCACGTTATTTACTGAGGGATCTTTCACTCCTCGGTCTTTGGTGACGCGGTTTGTTATTTTGTTTATCGGGTAGATATATATATATATATATATACACATGCATAAATAGGGTGTCCCTCTTATCTCTAACACTCGAAATAACTCGGTAATTATCGACGTCGCAAAACATGTTCCAGACAAATTCAAGGTCAGTATCGATGATACAAATGTAATATCTCGGATCACTACCAAATATTTGATAATGATTCGAGACATTTCTATCCGATTTTCATCAATACTGACCTTGAATGGCCTTAAACGACTTTGACCCCCTAATGTTTTTATGCGGCTTGCGGTGATCCACAAGATAGTTGAAAGAAATGTACCATTCCTTTGAAAAAAAGTAGAGGTGACCTTCACTGTGCGTCAGCACCTCCACCGGAATAAAAAAAAATTGGTCGCATTTGATGGCCCCTCTTCATACCGGACAACTTTTGTCTGGAACATTTTTTTGTGACGTCGAAAATTACCGAGTTATTTTGGATGGCAGAGATAAGAGGGACACCCTGTGTGTGTGTGTGTGTGTGTGTGTGTGTGTGTGTGTGTGTGTGTGTGTGTATACGTGCTAGGTCTTATATTTTCACCTTTTGATTTTTCAGTTCGTAATGGGTTACACCTAGCTTGTGGTTGGAAAAAGAGCAATTTTTGTAATGTGTTCGTGAGAAAACGTGTAGGAGGACTCGGGGCCTGACGAATTCGCGGGGGAAAGATGAATCATAAGCCTATCTACTAAACATAATCCAGTAAAAGAGACGAAAACCCAGCACTTTTTAGCGTAGAATATGTATTTTTGACTAAAGGTAGATGATTGCATACTGAAAGTAAGCCCAATAAAATGTTGCCCCTCAACTCGCCCCAACCCTAAGAAATAGGTGTTGAAAACTTAAAAATCACCGTATCTCGATAATTAATAGCGCGATCAAAAAAAATTCAAACAAAAGTTATTTGGAATAATAAAATAGGTATAAAGTTATCCGACGTCCAATTCCTTGTCATTGAACATAGCGGCACAAAAACACGAGAGCACCGCTGACCCCGACAAGGACGCATTGAAAAGTCTACTCCGCTTGCACACGCATCAACCCCGAATTTTCTAATCGTTTGTGTGCCGCTATTTTCAAAGATAGGGGCATGAAGACGGATGGCATGGCGGCGCCACCAATGCAAGGACATCGGCAGCGGTATGGAGGCTATATGGACCAGTCAATAACAAGCGGGGTCGCAATTTAAGGTAGTACGTGCACGAACGTCCTTATTAGAAAAAAAAATGAATTTTTTTGTATGATGTAGTAGAGACTTAAACAATGACTTCCGCGAAAACTCTGCAGGCCTTACCGGCTAAATACAATAGTAATTCATTCGCGAAATCAATGCATATAACCCGCACCATACAGGGAATCCGTGCGGATCGAACTTTGGAACGGAAATAATAATAGTTCCCGGTTAGATCGGAACTATGCGAAAAGCGACGAATAACAAGAAAACTGTTGCGGTCACATATGTTCCACAAAAATATCGGTTACGGGACATTTCGAGCAGATATCATCGATTCAATCGACTCATTTTTGCGTTCGCTAGCCACGTCTGCCATCTTTCTTGTTACAATATGCACATTACACATACACTGCTACACGCGATTACACATACGGTAAACAAGCGAATGCTTGACATGTATCGAAAGCATCTGAATACAGCGTTGCCACGGATATTGCCAGAATTATGAAATGGCAGCCTGTGACAACTCAAGTCAAATCTGATTGCGATTTTACTTCACTTTCCAAACTATAGTAGAAACAGTTATCACATGCACTTCTCAACTAATTATTTCCTGTATCATGTTTATTATTATACCCAAATTCATTATATTTTGCTTTTTCAGATTCGCTAATTTATAGATTTTCTGTTGACTAGTCAATCCGCTAGTACTACCTTAACGGGTTACTACCCCCACTTGCGTTTTTGAAAAAATCTATTTTTTTGATTGCATTTTTTTGAAGTATAAGTATCTGAGAATATGTCCTGAAAATTTCAAGTCGATCCGAACAAAATTGACTGAGATATGAGCGTTGAAAGAGAAGAATCCGTTGTGTAAACGACCGGCTAGTGAATCTTTAAACGCGTTTTTCTCAAAATGGCATTTCTGAAGTCGGTGACCAAGATTACTCGAACATTAATGAACCGATCTTTTTGAAATTTTGCAGGCTTATTTAATACATAAAAATGTAGTCTTTAATCGTTCGATTTTTTCGAAAAAAAATGGCCGTTTTTCTTCGTTAAAATCGAACCATTAACTTTAACTGTCCGCCATTTTGTGAAAGATGAATATTTTTTAAAATCCTTCGATTAAAGACTAGTTTATACTTATATTTGACTAAATCCATGCGCACTTTTTTTTCAGGTGATCCACTTCGCCGCAATGTTGGTCACAGCAAACCGTGTATATAAAAACATTATTTCATTGACGGCCATTTGCCACTAAACAATGTAATATTTTTCAATAAAAAAATTACTGAAAGTTCTTCAAGATGTGTTCTTTAAGATGGTATATTGATCGATTAAAAAAGTTTTGTAGTTTTCTTTAAAAAAAAATCATGAAAAGGCCTTTTTTTGTGCTACCGGGTGGTAACCCGGTATACGTATTTAATAAGGGTGTATTAATCTCCGTGTGGTAAAAATAGCGTAGTCGGTACCGCACTGGGCTCTCATTCAAACATCCAGGGTTCGAATCGAATTGATTTCTTTTTTAATTAAGGATTAAATGATTGCTCCGTTGTAATAATATCATCAAATTATAAATAGCAGGTAGAAAAAAAGTACCAGCCTTATATATCAATATATATATATATATATATATATATATATATATATATAATCTATATATATAATAATATATATATATAATATATATAAATCATTAAATCATAAAAATATTATGATTTAATGATTTTAACACAGACATCAATATTACAACAATATATATACATATATATATATATAGTTGTAATATTGATGTCTGTGTTAAAATCATTAAATCATAATATTTTTATGCTGCAACTGTTTTATTTTTATACGGTGACATGTACGATTAAACGACCATAAATTTGATTTGTGTTACTGCTAAAAGAAAAATAACACAATTAAATGGAAATAACGGCACTTACCATATTTTTTTTCATATCGTTTAGCAGTGTAGTACATAGATTTTTTAATCTCAGAGTTGTGCGATCGCTTAAGGTAATCCTATGGCTTCACAGTGGTCGTACCACTGATCATACTTGAGACTTGCAAAATTAAAATGTTGAACATATGGGTCATTCCATGTCAAATCGACAAATTTTTTACCTGACCCCCTTTGATTTCGCTGAAAATTTTCTATCTTTTTCTACCCCCCGAAAGTTATTTTTCAGAATTTTTTCAAATTTTTTTTCCCGACTCAAAAAAAGTTATGAATTTTTGAAAAAAACCGCTCTTTTATTTTTAAATTGCCAGAACTTTTTCAAAAATTGACCGTTTGGGAACTTTTTTTTTTCAAAATTTTTGTTTTTAAATGTAGTTTTCGAAAAAAAATATGAAAAATTTTTCAGAATCCCAGATATATGAAATATTTTAGTTTTTTTGAAAAAACCGTAATTTTCTCAAAGTCCGACCGTTTTTTTTTTGTTTTTTTTTTGCTCTAAAAATACTTCAACTAATTCTGCAATGATCCCCGTTAATCAAAAGATGTGACGACAATCGCTTCTAATTTTTTTTCTTGATTATAAAAAAAATTTTGTTGAATTTTTGCTGATTTTATATAACTTTGTTATGAAATTTTTTTATTTCCTCGTGAAACCTCAAAGTTGAAAAATAAAATTTTATTGGAGAATTTCAAGTGATTATCGTCCAAGAAATTGTTATTTTTTTTCAAAAAAGTAAAAAAAAAGGACTTTTCTTACTCTTAAATAAATTCACCGTCTCTTAACATCTTTAAATAAATTAAAAACATTTTTTTGTATGTGTTCAAATTATATTATCTTTTATTTAACTTTCATCAGAAGTATTGTCAACAGAGGGCTGAAGCATTTTTTTATAACATGAACTACATATTCGCTCATCAGTCGACAAATTGTATCGAATTGCTAAATGCTCCGGTAAATTTCGCAGGGATATTATTTTTCTATGCTTCTCCAAATTAAATGGATTGCAACATCGATCAAAAAACTTCGGCATTGTAATCACTCGTTAACAAAATATAAATTAACAGCACTTTATGATAAATAATAGGTACTTTATTTAGCAATAGTAAGTCTACGTGACACGATGAACACAACGACAATGTAATTATTCTGAAAACATAACCTCCATATTATTTAAATGAAATGTAGATGATATCTTTTTTACCGACAATCGATAGCTCTTAAATTATCACATTGTATCAACTGGAGGTAACTTTTAAACCCATTGTATTTTTGAAGTTGTCATATTTCAGTACCAAAAAAAAACGTCCATAAGAGTAAAAAAATAACGTCAATGAGAGAAAAAAATTTTTTTTTTTTTTAAATAACAATTTCTTGGACGATAATCACTTGAAATTCTCCAATAAAATTTTATTTTTCAACTTTTGAGGTTTCACGAGGAAATAAAAAAAATTTCATAACAAAGTTATATAAAATCAGCAAAAATTCAATAAATTTTTTTTTATAATCAAGAAAAAAAATTAGAAGCGATTGTCGTCACATCTTTTGATTAACGGGGATCATTGCAGAATTAGTTGAAGTATTTTTAGAGCAAAAAAAAAACAAAAAAAAAACGGTCGGACTTTGAGAAAATTACGGTTTTTTCAAAAAAACTAAAATATTTCATATATCTGGGATTCTGAAAAATTTTTCATATTTTTTTTCGAAAACTACATTTAAAAACAAAAATTTTGAAAAAAAAAAGTTCCCAAACGGTCAATTTTTGAAAAAGTTCTGGCAATTTAAAAATAAAAGAGCGGTTTTTTTCAAAAATTCATAACTTTTTTTGAGTCGGGAAAAAAAATTTGAAAAAATTCTGAAAAATAACTTTCGGGGGGTAGAAAAAGATAGAAAATTTTCAGCGAAATCAAAGGGGGTCAGGTAAAAAATTTGTCGATTTGACATGGAATGACCCATATGCAACAACAAAAAAATTTCTTATACCTAAAAAATTTCACGTGTAAACTGTTTAATGAATGTTCACATGCTTTCGGAATTTCCCATTCGCACACATTTTCAGGCGCACGCAATTACAACGCATCCCCTATCCCACCCCTCTACGCTGCCTTTCCGCTGTAGCGCGCACCTGATTGGCTATTGATTTTAATTCATAATTAATTATCTATGCGTCTTATCAAAAAATGACTGAGGACTTTTTTCTCAGAATTTTTTTTTCCTACCAGATGCTAAAAGGACGTACGTTACTTCTGGGACACCCTGTATACACTTTTGTAGCGACCGGAAGCTGGGTTTTTGTATGCCGTCTCGGAATTCCTTCACAAAAATATGCAATTTTAATTTATTTCTCTGTAATTAGGTCGATAACCGACCCTGCCATTTTACAGAGACGATTATTCAAAATATTTAGTGGATCTCGACAAAAAAAATTATGAAAATCCTATGGATTGAAGCCGGGCGATAGGATTACCTTAAGACGGAATGACACCTCATCGCGGTCCGTATGGTAGAACAATTATAGATTCCCAAAAATCTTTGAAACGGCTCTTCAGATCCCGTCGAAACTTTGCCAAACGACGTCAAATAGATAGACGACAGCTGTCTGCCTCTCAATTTTTCTGAATCTGAGATAAAAAATGTAGATTGGCTTATGATAAGACAATCTACGTTTTTTTTCTCAATTTCAGAAAATTTGCAGCAGTACGGCTGTTGGGAAGGAGGGAAGTGGACTATTTCTTTAGCTTTATTCACGAGGCCGAACATACTAATGGAAAGTCATCTTGAAAAGAAGGATTTCGAATAGAAATAAATAAGAATTTTTAAGCGTGGATAAATTAATAAACAAAAACGAAACCAACTAAATGAATTTAACGAGTTCAATTGTAATTTTGATTCGAATTCAACGTGATGATTCGACGAATAAATTCAAACATTGCCGTAGCTCGTATATTAAGTAGACGACACAAATCGTTTACTTCATGTAATTCACTCTAAAGGAATAAAGGAAAATAACTTTTGAAAATGTTATAGTTTCACATTTTATTTGTATGCCACAATTATTAATTATCGGTCACGATTAAAAGTGGGGTTGTCGTGAAAGAATTTTGCTTCCTTTCTTTTTTCTCGGACGGAGAGATGACAAAAGATCTCTAACCTTCCTTGAAAGTGTTGTTGACAGCTTGTCGAGTAACATTACCGCAAGTATTCGCTTTTGTTGCGACATCATCTGCTGCTGCTACGGAATTACAAAATCTGATAGATTCAGGCACATGCTTTTCTATCGTTTGACTCTTGAAAAAAAGAAATCATTTATAAGATAATTAATATAAAGAGAAAAATGATGAAAGAAACAAGCAAACAGCCAAATAAGAAAAGTAAATGAATAATCAACCGAATAATAATCAATAATAGAAAAAAACATTTTTTTGAAATAAATTATAACTGTCTTTTCAGCCTCTCTCTCGCAGCACTGATTGTATAGTGATGTAAAAATTAAAGGTATAATAGAAAAATTAATTACTATAATCATTAATACTATTGTATTTACATTATTATTATTACATGTATTATTCTATTAATATTGCATTGTATTGTAGTAATTAATTTTTCTATTATGCCTTCAATTTTTATATTACTATACAATCAGTACTGTGAGAGTGAGGCTGAAAAGACAGTTCTAATTTATTCCAACTTTTTTTTTTTCTTCTTATTATTGATTATTATTCGTTTGATTTTTTATTTACTTTTCTTATTTATTTTACAAATAAACCTGACTCTTTTTATACATATTTTTCTAATCATTTAAGCATGGTTCGCAGCTGTTTGGCAGCCTTTTTTGCCTTTAATAGCCTTTAATTTTTATTAGGGCTGTGCGGGTACCACTCGGGTACGTATCTATTATTTATATTTATTTTGATTTTTTAATTAAGTGTATCAACTAAATAATGGGAGAAAACGAAAACGCGAAGGAGACGATAAATTCAAAGAAGGAATAAATGATAATATTGTAAAAAATATTTTTTCGTCTCACTTTTCTATCGTGTGTGTGTGTGTGTGTGTGTGTGTGTGTGTGTGTGTGTGTGTGTGTGTGTGTGTGTGTGTGTGTGTGTGTGTGTGTGTGTGTGTGTGTGTGTGTGTGTGTGTGTGTGTGTGTGTGTGTGTGTGTGTGTGTGTGTGTGTGTGTGTGTGTGTGTGTGTGTGTGTGTGTGTGTGTGTGTGTGTGTGTGTGTGTGTGTGTGTGTGTGTGTGTGTGTGTGTGTGTGTGTGTGTGTGTGTGTGTGTGTGTGTGTGTGTGTGTGTGTGTGTGTGTGTGTGTGTGTGTGTGTGTGTGTGTGTGTGTGTGTGTGTGTGTGTGTGTGTGTGTGTGTGTGTGTGTGTGTGTGTGTGTGTGTGTGTGTGTGTGTGTGTGTGTGTGTGTGTGTGTGTGTGTGTGTGTGTGTGTGTGTGTGTGTGTGTGTGTGTGTGTGTGTGTGTGTGTGTGTGTGTGTGTGTGTGTGTGTGTGTGTGTGTGTGTGTGTGTGTGTGTGTGTGTGTGTGTGTGTGTGTGTGTGTGTGTGTGTGTGTGTGTGTGTGTGTGTGTGTGTGTGTGTGTGTGTGTGTGTGTGTGTGTGTGTGTGTGTGTGTGTGTGTGTGTGTGTGTGTGTGTGTGTGTGTGTGTGTGTGTGTGTGTGTGTGTGTGTGTGTGTGTGTGTGTGTGTGTGTGTTAGGGAGGAGTGAAAAACGGTTTTTCGGCACTTTCGGCGGATCGTATCGTAATAGCGCGAGAAAGTTGCGTTTTGGCATCACTAAAAAGTGTGCGAAAGGAAAACAGGTACAATAAATATATTCTGTTCCGGCGAACGCCTTAAAGTTTTGAATTTTTTAACGTGGGTTTTAAATGGAGAAAAAACCCAAAAAGACCAAGATTCAACGCCTTGCGTTTATTCGAAGCAAGAAGAATGTAGCTTCCATTTGACATTTTAAAATTGAAAATATCTTGATTAGTTTCAGAGATATAAGCGTTTGAAGAACAAGTTTTACATGGAAAAAAAATGACAAAAAATTAAATTAAGAAGAATGAATCCGAAAACCGAAATTACCAGTTAGCACTAGACAGAATTAATGAAAATTCGACGAAGAATCTTCCTTTTATTTAGTTTTTCGACATTCAAATATCTCGATATTTCCTGAAACCTATCGGCGAAGGGTGGAGAACATAAAGCTGGAGTCCATTTCGTCCGTTTTGGTACGCTTCCGTGGCGCTATCTATACTATGAAACAAATTTTTTTTCCCGCGACACGACTTATTGAGTACCCGATGTAAGACGAGTACTCGAAAAACTCGAGGACTCCATAAAGTTCGAGTATACCCGTCCGATGACGGGTACCCGAAAAACTCGGCTACTCGATCTGATCATAGTGTAATTACCCGAACCGACTCGACCAATTCTGCTATCCGCACACCCCTAATTTTCATATTTTATTCATTTTTTAAATTATTTTATTACCTTTTTATGGACCGCGATGGGCACAGCATGTACGATGAGCGAATGTTGGATGCGAGGAATTATCATAGTTTTCCCATCAGCCATTATAATACGACCTCCTCTGACTACGGTATCATCAGAAAAGTGAAGTTCGCGAACAAAATCAGTTTGGGAGAGACGGTGTCCGATGGCCTCGTTCCATCGTTGCAGCATATTCTGCAGACAAAATAAAATGCATGCAATTGACAAAAAAAGTAAACTAAGCAGGTTGAAACTTCATATCTACCAAGTCATAGAACTAGCATATTATCTTTAACAAATAACTTTAAATGTCCCTGATGTACTTTGACTTCAATATTAGGTGCGTTTTCGACAGCAAAGCACTTAGCGGCGCTTCTCAGCGATTTTTCGCTCGACAAACGGATGACGCATACTGTGAAAAACGCATCCATTTACACAAAAAATCATGTTTGTTGCCTCACCTAATTGGCAAGAAAAAAAGGTAGAGATGACGACTTACTTTTGGAATATTGAAAACCCACAGTCGCCGTAATCCCATGCGCGTACGTTTCGCCCTGTCGGCGGTTCGCCCAATGCGACACCCCGTGTATGAACAGGTTTTGCTCATTGCGACGAAGCACTCTGCAATAAGTAATAAGTAATAAACTAGTATAAAAGATAAGTAATAAACCTATTATGGTTTTTGTAATTGCCCGTGGAAATATGAACGTTAACCTCAATTTATTAAATTTATGAATTACAATTGCAATATATTACTGAATGTCATGTAATATGTCATATAATATTTTAAAAAATAACGTTTTCTTACCCGCTCTTTATCTAATATGGGGCAATCGGCTCACTACACTTTTTCTATAAGCTTTTACCTCCACGGAATTTTTTTTATAAAACTTGCGTTTGTGTGAAAAGGCGAAAAACAAGAATTGCGTATTTCGCCGGGGTCTATATCAAAGAAACCTCGAAGTTTGTTTGCTGTTCACTACGTTGTATCACCAACGTCATACTTCATATTGATATCCCCGCAACACAAGCGCTTGCCGTGGCTGAATTTCGAAGTAATGTCTTTCATCACTTTCATATATCACTTTTTTGACGATTATGTCATAAGCGTGCGGGCTCCTTTACTCTAGTCTTCATGAATAGGGGGTTGGAAGTCAGATAACTTTATACGTATTTTATTATTGCAAACGACTTTTGTTCGAAACCTTTTTTGATTGGGTTATTACTTATCGAGATACGGTGATTTTTAAGTTTTCTATGTCTATTTATTAGGGCTGGGGCGAGTTGAGAGGCAACATTTGATTGGGGTTACTTTCAGTATGGAACCATCGACCGTCAGTCAAAAATTCATATTCTACGATAAAAAGTGTTGGTTTTCGTCGCTTTTACTGGACTAACAGTGTGTGTGAGCACAGTGCTCCCGTTGGATTTTGAAGTGACGGCGGGGAGGTGAATGAGTGTGAAAGTATCAACTGTGGCCGAAGCAGGCGTCTCGAGTGAGAAAACAATATCGTTCTTTTGACAAAACGAAATCATTCTTGGTGAAGTTTGATATTGTTTCATGAGGAGACGGCACGACCGTGGGGTTGAGGATTTGGCCGTGAAACATTTTTTTGTGGTGAAAGAGGATCCCTAGCACCTCACATGGTTAAAGTAGTAGGACGCGCTACTCGGAAAATTCTGAGAAAAATCGATTCAAAGTTTCTTAGGCGCCTTATGAGTTTAAAATGTCAGGCACTTGTCGAGCCTAGTCTAGACGATTAGGGCTCGGTCTTTTGCGCCGGAGGACTCGGGTTATTTATATAAAAATCCATTCAATAATTCACCATCAATTAATCGTCACCAATATTCCGAGACATGATTCAATCCGCCTGGTTTGCCTCAAGATCATCAGTTACTAGAAACATTTTCATGAAGGCTAATGGGACATGTTTTTGTACGGATGTATGGTAAACTCCCTGCGATTGTAAAAAATCCGCTTTTATATGTTGCGCAAGATGTCGCAAAAATTATTGCTCTGTTTGTTTCTACGATAATTACCACTGCGGTTTTTGTATATAACTATTATATGAATAAAAATTGAATTTTTCCTAATCGTTTTTCTTATTCTCATTAAAAACTCAATGTTCCTCCTCATATACTTTACAATGAAAAATAAAAAAACCCACCGTTATGAATTGTTTGATTGGGAGAAAAAATAATTATAAAAAAATAAAAATAAAAATAAAAATAATGTAAATAAATTTTCAAAAATAATGTAGGGAAGATAAACGTTTTAAATAATTTTTGAGATGATAAAAAAAAATTCCAAGGAGGAATCAAACCCGAGACCTCCGGCGCAAAAGACCGAACCCTAACCGTCTAGACGAGACGACGGCTCGACAAGCACCTGACATTTTAAAGTCATAAGGCGCCTGAGAAATTTTGAATCGATTTTTCTCGGAATTTTCCGAGTAGTGCGTCCTACTATTTTGCATAGAGGACGCACTAGCACCTCACACCACGTGAGGTGCTAGGGGTCCTCTTTCACCACAAAAAATTCGGCCAAATCCCCGACCCCACGATCGTGCCGTCTCATTGTCAGTTCATTTGAGTTGCTGATATTGACTGGAGACAGGTAGGTAAACACAATGGACGTAGTAATTATGAATATAATAAGATCGGTTTCTCAGACATTTTCAAGGTTATTGCGTAATTTGTTGTTAATTCGTTAACCATCTAATGGCGTAAGCTGAACACAAGCTATCGCAAAGCCGCTATAATTTACAACGTACCACTATTTACTTTAGAAAGGGTGAAATTGAACTAGTAAAGCCTTTGGTTCCTCTTCAACCGGTGTTTTTACCAGGGCAAGTAAAAGAACTTACAAATGCGATTAAAATGATATGGAAGCAAGATAATTCGGACTCAATACTACAGAATTTAGACGATTGGCTTATCAAATTGCTGGTATTGAGAATGAAACCACTTTTATATGCGAAAGATGCCAATAGTTCGTGTCCCATCATAATCCCAGCGCTATTTAATTTAGCCCCGCATACGGGGTAAGATGGGGAAAATGAAGGTTTGATTAAAAATATATATTGTGTGGTAAAAATCAGAACGACTGATTTTTATGCTCTCAAAGTTAAACGATTAATAAATGTTGATTAGTTTAAAACAACAAGTGAAGTTAACTGACTCATATATGTATTATTTTATTTGAACATGATGAATTTATTATCGTAATCATCTTGCCCCTATTTCCCCTGCAGGTATTCAAATATTGGTTTTGTTACATTGAAGAGTATAGCTTTGAGAATCTTTTAAAATTTTCATACTGAAAAATATTTATACGTGCGGTAGATACAATGGTTTGTACAGACCGCTGTTTGAAAAATGTCCTTCGCGGTGATCACTGCTGCTCGAAAACGAATCATCAGCAATATAAAAAATCGAATGCATTTAGTTTTTGCATTAAATTGTCCAGGGCTTGAATGCAGGATTCAATAAAGTATTATTTTTTTTTAATGGTAGCAGTTCAAATTGGAAGTATCGATTTGCGGTGAGAAAAACGCTTTATTTTCGTTGGTAAAAAAACTATGCATCGAAAAAAAGGATTCCTACCTTCAAACACTGCTCTTTAACGTGTGCAAGAAGCTTGTAAAATTTGAAGTTGATCGGTGCAGTGATTTTTTAGATACCGTGGTCACCGATCTTGGAGAAGCCACTTTGAGAAAAACGCGTTCGAAGTTCGCCGGTTCGCAGAACCTACCTGTAAACGCTCATAAGTCCATCAGTTTTGAACGAAATGACTTGAAATTTTCAGAGAATATTTTTTAAATGTTACATTTCGAGAATGCGTCGAAAACCAGGAAGCGAGAGCTTAACAAAGTTTCGACTAGGTCTAAGCCCGGGAATTTAGCAAAGAAAATCGAACGCATCAGGGATGTTCGTAACTTCCCTTAGCCAATCGGTATTCACGAAAACTTCGATATTATTGACCTCAATTTTTCATCGCGCAACGATCATTCGTTTGTAAAATTTCGCTGAACGGAAGAGGTTTCACATTTTACGCATGTCCGCAATTGCTGTTCGCAACTATTTTATGTTGACATAAGACGCCACTGCGCGAACTCTCGACCAGGGCGAACTCTCAGTATGCAGATTGATTTTGAGCTCTGCAAAGCGTACATTTGGTCGGCAACTATGTATGTTTGTAAGATATTTTTTTTGATGTGCGGAGAGTATATATGTGAGCCCCTAACCTTATGTGTACGTGAAGCGATGTCGATATAGTAGCCAATTTCCCCATGTCCAATATTACGCAAGCCCCAATGTCTTCCGTCCGCCGACACACACACACACACACACACACACACACACACACACACACACACACACACACACACACACACACACACACACACACACACACACACACAGGCGCGCGCGCGCGCACACACACACACGCGCACACACACGCACACGCACACAATCTTTATTCATAGAATTGTACACTTTCCTTTACTGCGTCGCGACTATAAAAAAATATCTCTTTCTCTGTCTCTCCGGAATCCACGATGCCAATTCAACCACTGGTCCAGAAAAGATAAATCGGTTGTTTTGAAATCAGCCCTCTCCCTCCGGGCGTCCTTTACAGCGTTTTTGCAGGAGCTATACGATATAGTATATACGTGACCGTATGAGGTGTCGCGATGGTATAAAAGAGTAAAAGGTTTTATATCTCACATACACACACACATACATACATTTATATATATATATCTGACTTCATTCCGGACGGAGCGTAGAAATAGAAAGAGAGAAATAGCGGTGAGCGGGACGTAACTGAAACGGTGAAAAGCGCGGCGCTCCAGTATTACTATTTACGGGATCTCAGGAAATTAAATTGGAAATCGAAACGTCGCGTCGTATTCATCGCTTCGTCGCTACTGTGAAATAAATTCGTCCGACATAGGACAGGTCTTCCCTTCGTCTCGTTTTTTGCCTCTCTCTCTCTCTCTCTCTCTCTCTCTCTCTCTCTCTCTACGATCTTTTCGGTACGATGTCGTAACGAAAAGCTTTTTTAAATTATTCGATCCATTATCCATCGATAAGCGTGAATTCATTGTTCCGAGATCGGAAATTTTGAGCGCGGTCAATCGATCATCGATATAATTATTTAAACGGAGCTTACTGTATCCCCATGTAGGTTTCGCCAATCGAACCGTAATGGCCAATACTTGGACCAATGTTGGCGGGACGAGGATCGATTTACCAATTGTACGCCAATGCTCGGCTGAGTATTGACTAGCCAACATTGGTTTGCTGATACGAGGCCAATGTTCGGCCAAATATAGACTCGCTAATCATTGGATTGTCGATACGAGGCCGATGTTTGGCTAAGTATAGACTCGCCAATCATTGGTTTGCCGATACGCGGCCAATGTTCGGCCAAACGTAGACTCGCTAATAATTGGCTTGTCGATACGAGGCCGATGTTTGGCGAAGTATAGACTGGCCAATCATTGGTTTGCCAATACAAGGCCAATGTTCGGCCAAGTATAGACTTGTTCCTTATTGGTTTATCGATATGAGGCCGATGTTTGGCGAAGTATAGACCCGCCAATCATTGGTTTGCCGATACACGGCCAATGTTCGGCCAAACGTAGACTCGCTAATCATTGGGTTATCGATACGAGGCCGATGTTTGGCGAAGTATAGACTGGCCAATCATTGGTTTGCCAATACGAGGCCAATGTTCGGCCAAGTATAAACTTGTTCATTATTGGTTTATCGATATGAGGCCGATGTTTGGCAAAGTATAGACTCGCCAATCATGTTTTTGCCGATACGAAGTCAATGTTCGGCCAAGTAACGCATGATCAAACCGCAATTCGTATATTGACGATTCATTGTTTCGCGTTGAAGTCATTGAGAGACGAGACAAATAATTTTTACGAGTTCATTGGACATTATTCTTAACAAATATACTACCAAACCAATG
The DNA here is from genome assembly GCA_964007375.1 of Ophion obscuratus. Lineage (NCBI taxonomy): Eukaryota > Metazoa > Arthropoda > Insecta > Hymenoptera > Ichneumonidae > Ophion > Ophion obscuratus. Next base: position 53,273,734 of record OZ023312.1, read on the forward strand.
CACTCATTGTTGGCCGATTCTCGAACGAGCTCATACGCGATATTCTGCCGATTTTTATGAACCATCCTACACTGACAGAAAAATTCTATTAATATTAACTAACCGAGTCTATGTATTTATTTTTTATTTGAATTAACTAGATTTTTCGTGAAATCAAATTTTTCCTATTGCATTCCATTATTTGAATTATTCATTTTAAATATATTTATTTATTCAAATTAAACTTGAACCAATGAACTAATTGTCTGTCTTCATTGCAACACACATATTAACGGGTTGTGGGGGTAGAGAAGGTGAAGAGAGAGGAATTATATATATAGGTTAGGTTTGAAAATTCTATACCAT
>OZ023312.1:53279078-53290736 GCA_964007375.1 Ophion obscuratus
CGGAAGCTTGGTTGGGAGCATCTTATGCATCTTATGCTTAAGTGATTACCACCTGTTTCTGTCTATGGCGAATGATTTTGCTAGTGAAACATTTGCCTCAAGAGAAGCTTGTGAAAATCGACGGTCCCATTTTTTTGCCAATAGGGACGAGGGTTTCTATGAGAAAGACATAATGAAATTACCTTCAAAATGGTACCAAGTTATCAATCAGAACAGTGCATATTTGACCTAAATCGAATCTTTCTAACTATGCTAAATAAGCCCTTCAATTTCATACAAAAATAATGGATTTCTTTTTACTACACCTTATATATACAATATATACATTGCCGTTTAAAAGTTTGGATACACCAGTCGACATTTATTGCCACACTAGAAGGTACATAGCTACGTCAAAAAAAAAAGATAACCAAACTTAGCGAACGGCGTTTTGAAAGGAACAAATTCAGCTTTTTTGAAAAAAAAATTATGTTTTTTTTTTCGTCCCGGTACGCACTTTTGTACGTGACTGTTATTCGGCTTTTTTTCGACCATCGAGAATTGGGATGACTTATGGAGAAAAAAATTCGTTATGTTTATTCATGATAAACTTTAACGGGGTAGCATGAGCTCCATTTTCGTATTTAAAAAAGTTTCGTACGACCTTTTTCCCAAAGTTATTCCATTTTTGGCTAAAAGAGACGAATTCTGGAAAATGCAATGTAACTCAAGAACTATAAGGTTTAAAAGTAAATGTCAAAGATGTAAAAAGTAGCGTAAGTTTATACTGGATAGCCTGGAATTTTTGAAGGATTTTCCTGTGGGATTTTCTCTCACACGAAAATTCAGAACGCCCATAAATTCGATAGAGTTTGAGTAAGCCTGTATATACGAGCAAAATTTTATGAAACGCCTATAAAATATAATAATAACAAACCCATATTGAACAAATTTGATTAATTTCGCATATTAATATTGCAGTAATAATTTGATAAGGTGACGATGTAGTTTTTATTAATTGTGTAGTGTTTATCCATCATCAGATAATGCATATTTACCTGTACCGTTCTTCGGCCGATAATCAGGGAAAACGTATTATTTTCGTCATCGAACGGGTTACCGATCAGGCCACAATGGTGATGATGGAGGAGATATCGAATTTGGGCCGAAAGCAGGTTAGGTGGGGTCGAGGCAACGGTTTGAGACCAAAAGCAGGTTAAGGAGGCCTGTGTTTTGCACGTTTCACTGAAACTGGGGGTCAAAACAAGGTTTGGGAGGACTAACAGAGGCTACACTGGACCAAGAGGAGGTCTCTTCATGGCATTGAACTCGACAAATGGGGGTTTGGTAGGTTCAAGGAGGCTGGCGGCTTGTGTATTACAAAAGAAATGTTCAGACGAGACTAAATTTGACTCGGGCTGGTAAACTATTCGAATTAAGAATTAATCGCGTTTGAAAGCCTTTCGATATATTTTTTACTGTCGCAGAAGGTACGTGACGTAGATATGGTATATCCTTTATTTGAGTCAGGGAGAATCAAGCCTTTCATCAATAAATGTTAACGCGGTATCCCTCTCTGGAAGCCTAATTTGAAGAGTCAGAATGATGCATTTTTTTTCAAGCAACACATTGGTAGGAATAAATCAATTATTTCCCAGCTTTTGTACACATATTAGTGGTTACAATGTAATTTTTTCTGAAAATCTTTCAAAGTGTTCGCTGTGCTGCAGTTGGCGTTGCAGTCCTCCAGCGGTAAGGCCGGAAACGGCGGGATCTCAACCAGGCTCAATTGTAATCTGAAACGAAAACAAAAAATGCTTTATTCAAATATATCCACCTGGTTATGGGTTCACGAACGACTTTTCGAAATTTGGAAGAATACGAAAAACGGAAGCTTCTCCAGAGAAAACCTCATTTTTTCTTGAAAAACAGCATGTTGAAGTGATTGTTATTAACAAATGGTTGATCCAATAAAAAAATGCGATCGTGAATCGAAAATTACTACTATTTGAACGCTATCTGTGCAAATTCAAGTCAATAGTGTAAAAGTTACTCAAGATATCAATCCCGCCGTGTCAAGATATGTAATTTCGAGATAAACGCGTTCAAAGTTTTGGTCCATATTTTACACGATCTTGTGAAATATTGTCGTCTTAGCGCTAGCCAGCAATTCCGGCATCATATAAGTGTTCTTCCTCATTATCGAGATCGTGTTGTACACCTAATATATGCAACCTGCGGGCGGTTTGGGTCTCTTTTGAGTGTTCTGGTGCTTTGTGTCCGAAGGCGGACACCCTTCGTCATTATAAAGAATTTCGGGGTCCGGTTAGTTTTAAAATATTCTTGAAAGTTTAAACTATAACAGTATGCAAAACAAAACGATTTTTTTCAAGTTTCCAGAGAAGGATATTCCCTCAATAAAAGTTCAGTTACGAAGTTCTGGTAAGTGCCACTACATCAGGTGGGAGAAAAAAAATATTGATATGTATACCATTTAAGGGCACGTACAAGTACGACATAACCTTACAAATGTTGCTACCCAGTTCTCTCATAGATGGTCAAGTTTCTGAGGAAAACCTAAGCATCAGGGTCTGGCGAATTGCCTGACGCAGAGTATGACGATTTTATTTTGCCCTGAATGTTATTAATCTTCGAGAAATCTCTCGAAAGTGTGAGTTATCTCACTGGCACTCACGTGTCTGGTGTAGTACACCTTCTACTTCGCCGTAACATGGGTTATTATGGAGACTCGCAAATTGAGCTGGAATTCATTGTCAATGAGTGCAGTGAATACGTTCAGCAAGAGGTATCAACTGAGGACAATTCATGATTTTCGATTAAGTAACATCTGACAAGGTATATCACTTAAGTGTCCGCCATTGATTTAGTGTAAATGCATATATGTTGTAAAGCAATGAATACTATTTAGACACGTATTTTTTGTGATGGCGAAAAAAAATTTCAATAGGGGGATACCACCCCTCAAAGAAACGCGTGACACCCCTTAATTAGTTTTTTTTTCATTACTTTCATAGTGGTTTTTCTTATCGCTTCGCATTAGAAGAACTTTGGTTTTGATTTGATTCAAATCGGTGGACTGTGTGTGGACGAAACTACAAAATTGCCCCTCGACACGACTTTCTTTGAGGGGTAGTTTCCCCCCTTGTAACCGTTTTTCTGCCTATAAAAAAAGACGTGTTTAATAGTTTTCAATGCTTCATCACATATACGAGTTGCAACAAAATCAGGGCGGACACTTCTTGAGCGATGTGCCTTGTAAGTAGAAAAAAATGTTGGTCTGGTTTTTTTATTGGCTGCTATGCGAGAGGAATTGTACGCGAACTTTTTTTTCAATATTTATAGCTCATTATCTGAAGCGCCCTGAGCGCTCTAAAATGCACGAATCAGCCTAGACGGCGAAATAGTAGCAATTTGGAGTAGTTTAGTTCATTCATCTGTAAAGAAGCACATACGATTTTCATGATTCACCATCAGTCTCGTTTTTATAACGTTTTAAAAGCTTTTTTTCAGCGACTTAAACAAAATTAAACTGATGCTATTTTGTGAAAAAACCATATTTTCAAATAATCGTGTGTACTGCTCTAGCAAAACTAATGTAAATGACGAAATTGTGTTTTCTTATTGTTCTAGATGCTGATTCGTAGAAGTGTGCGTCTTCCCGCAGATCGCCTAAACAAAAAATGCTCTGTGTAGCTTCTACTGAGCCGTCATTTTCTATATTTTTGAGATTTTTTTGTTTTCGTTTAGGTCAACACATGTAGAATAAACACTGCAACTCTCATTTTGATTGCTTTTCTGGTATTCCAATAATGAATTCCCAAAAAGTCTAATTTTTCGATGAGTTACATAAATGTAACGCCTTAAAAAACTGTATAAAGTACTCTCAGAAAAAATATTTATTATGTTCTAATAAATTGGCACATTAGAACATAATTTATTAGAAATTAATAAATATTTACTCGTATGGAGACAGTTTTCATGTGATTGTAACTACACATTTATTTGGCGGCACTAAATATGTTTTTTTACGTGCCGATTTTTCACATAAATTAAAAGCCATATTTAGAATAGACCATTTGAACAAATATTTCCTCAAATCAAATAAATACTATTTTCCAATCACGAAAACCTCTTATTTTGCGACTATGATACTAATGCGCGCATGCGCATTTTGTCCGATGTAGCTCACGCATACGCTTGCCAGCTTCTTCCTATACTAATGTTTTGGCACAAGTGTCAGTGTTGCATCTCGGAAGTGAGAAACTCGGAAGAGAGGAATGATTTAAGTTTGAGTAAGAATATAAAATGCGACAAAAACCTTCAAGTGAGAAAGTAATGAGGGGCGAAGTGACAACCGACAATATTTGTCGGATACAAAATACCTATTTCTTCTAACCTATATATTCTATTAGATGTTAAGAAAAATTCTTAGTAAAATCCCGCGTAGAAATTCTGATCGGGCCCCGATCAGGGCCCGTTCAGGTTGCCTGACTGCCGTGGTAGGGCACTAATAGGGCAGCCTGAAAGGGCCCTACTAGGAAATGTAACGTTGTGTCACATATGGGCCCGATCAGGTTGCCCGATCGGGCCCCTATCAGGTTGCCTAATCGGGCCATATCGGGTTACCGAATCCTGTCCCCTGTCAGGCCCCTATCAGGCTGCCCGATCAGGCATTTATAATTCTGCCTGATTAGGTCATTCTCCCTCACACGGAACATATAAGGATAATTTTCAAATCCTGGACATATTTGGTACATATTACTACAGTAGTAATAATATGTACCAAATTATTAGTAATTATAGTAGTACATATTAATAAATACTTTTATTTTTAAATATTGTTTAATTACATATTTTGAGTAGTATAGTAACATATATATACTTTGGCCTGCGTTTTATGTGGTATTTTTATTTCTATACGTGCGGTTGCCCTCCCAGTCCTTGGCATTGTTGATGACTTTTCCCACCGCTTGCTCAACATCTTTTGAGTAGATCGGCGTTGCGTTCTTGGCGTTCGAGTGTTTCGTGATGATGGCTCCTATAAAATAAACATCGTGCTATATGATGATTCTTAGATACATACAGTTGGGGCCTTCATTAAGCGTTATACATATTGATCCCTTCCCGATACCTTGAACGCAAGCATAGAAATTGGTTTTGCTGAGGACAGGTTTTTTCCCAGTATCTTTGACGGCCGTGTGTTGCATTATAACATCTCTCGTGATGAATTTTTTGAATATGGTCGAGACTGTTTGCTGTAGTGTTGCGGAAACGTTGACAGTTTGCATTATGTTGGCAACCTAAAACGGATATAGCCAACGTATCATGTTGCATCGAAGGGAGATGATAAATACGTATATTATTTAGGGATTTTACGGGGTGAGATGCAGTCAGATGTTCCAAAACATCGATTTAAAAAAAACATTTTCTTTAAGTGTGATGTTTCAAACATGGTTATAGATTATACATATCTTGTTCGCACGACGACGATGACTCATCTTCAATTTGATCTGCACTCTGAGATTCACGGAACTGCCGAAATCTCCGAACACGCATCCGAGTGGCGTAACGTTTTTTATTGTTAGAGTCCATAACACTTTAAAAAAAATATAAATCAAAAATACGTCGAAACCAAAAAAAAAGCTGCGATGCTGTCGAGTCGGAGGTTCCACGTAAAAAATAAGAGGTTATGGGCATCGACTGCTGAGGCAGTTATAGGGCAAGCCTGTTTATGGCCCTATCAGGGAAAGCCTAGTAGGGCCTTACCTGAGAAAGCCTGCATAGGGCCTTATCAGGGGAAGCCTTAATAGGGCCTCATTAGGGAAAGCCTTAGTAAGGCCTTATCATGGAAAGCCCTAGTAGGGCCTATCAGGGCAAGCCTTGGCAGGGCCCTATCGGGAAAAGCCTTAGCAGGATCTTATTAGGGACGGCCATAGTAGGGCCATGTAAGTATTGCCTGATCTAGGGCCTAAATACTTCCGGCCCGGTCGGGGCCGGATCAGGATTTCCGTAATAGGTGTTACCCCTATTAAACCCCGATCGGGGCCTGATCCTTGGTCAGGCTAACCCTAAGAAATTTATACGCGGGATTTAAACATAAACTTAAGTAAAAAATGTTCTTAGCTGTTAATAAAATCGCAGTAGGCCGACATACGAATAAGAAAACTTATTCGCCGGGAGACAAACTTCTTTGTCCTTAATACACTTTTTTCTGAGTGTACTTAGTTAAATTTTAAACTCAACTCAAGGCGGGATATACATTTACAACGATAAAAAAATCGATTTCTTTTTCTTTTCTTTGAACGATAGAACTATATATGTAAAATATTTTCCCAAAGTTTCAAAACGAAATTCGAAAAACGTTAAATGTTACAGCCCGTCAACGCTGTGCCGCGCCGCTGGAATTCGGAGCGGGCGTGAACTTCAAACGCGTTTTTATCAAAATTGCATTATCGAAATTGGCGTGGAGGATTACTCAAAAACTATTAAGCCTATTGAGTTGAAACTTGGTAGAAATATTGATAATATTGGTATCTTCTAATTGATGAAAATTGTTTTTGAAAAATTGGAAAGAAAACTCCTTTTTGCATCAACATTTTACAGAAATGTTGCGTGAAATATTGATATTTGTTTGTAAATGCGTGACATTTTCTCAAATTTGCATTTTCTTCATTTTAATTACCGTCACATAGAAACTACACATGTTCAGACTGAAAAAAATTTTGAACTTTTTTTCAAATCAAAGTCGACGGGAAGCTAGACTGCACGCCGATTTGCAACTCCCGCGGCGACCTTCCTGTAACACTTTGCCACAGCCATTGACACCGCCATTTTGATGATGAATTTATTGAAAAAATATGTTTCGTATACTAAAATATACTATTAAAGTATACCTAAAGTTTGATAATTGTAGAATAATTATTTCTTAGTTTAAAAAATCGCTCAATATTGCTTATTTTTTTCTGTCTAAAAGTATATCCTACCTTAAACTGCATTACTTAAATGTGAATTTTTAAAATGGTCAGCAATTATACAATGAAGCTCGTTGAGAGTTGAACGTTTTTTATTGGACCTATCTGCATCTAAAAATATTAGTATTCCTCAACGTTCATCAGTGAAATGCTGGAGCCTCCTTAAAAATGCAATTTTGGGTCGGCATAGATTTTCCACATCGATGGCTATGACGAATTTGTTCCGTAATGGATTTCGGGCACGATAGCGTGATCTCCAAATTCACAATGCCCAAAAAACCCTAGTTATCTTTCGACTGGGGAAAAGTACCTCCCTATAGTTCCTGTTGGGGAACTGAAGGTCAAGGTTCCTGGTTCATTCTTGAAGGACAATACATTCAGGGACAATGCTAGCCTGCTGGCTTTCGTGAGACTATTCGAGTTATAATAAATAATCGATGATGTACCGAAAGCAATCGATAACCCATGCCAGTGTAAAATTTTTGGAAAATCGTTTTTTTTCATCATTCACAAATATGAACTTTCATAAACATGCTATTAAATTTTCGTCGCGAAATTCGAATTATTCCGGTCCCTACAGTGTTTCTTAGAAAAAAGGATTCGACCAGCGGGGTGAGACCTGGCGCAGACCTGGTGCGCCAGGTCTGCCGTCTCGAGACGCCGTTTTTCAAAGCGGTGGAAGTTTTTAAACAAAGAGTGTTCAAGCTATCAATCTTAAATTTTACCACCTCATTCTTCACGTCATTCCTTAACCTCGTAACGAAGCATTTTTTTATTTGAAAATTTCCCATATTTTTTTTAACGAAAAAATGCAAAAAAGCTCAATTTGACACTTAATTTTGAAATGGCCACAATATTGTTAATTTGCATCGAACAAAACCTCTCCTTACGCCTCGATAGTTTTTTATACTGATCAATATCATTTGCTTCATTATTCTTTTCTTTGAGACAATTTTTGGACGAGCAGGACTTGCTACCGTCAGGCGCTATATTTTAGGCATCCTTTTGTAGTGGCCAAAAAAAATATATAAAAAATAAAACTAAAACAAAAAATATTTTCATGTACAATATATGTCATTTGAATAAACGAAAAAAATCGCATTGATTATCGAATGTGATTTAAAATAAAGCATGAAAATGAGCAATTTTTAAACCAGTCCCACTGCAATGGTCCCTTAATGTTTGTATCGTACCGGACAACGGGAATCAACTCTCATTAAGACTTTGGAGCAGTTCTCGACGTTTCTTTTTCCAAATAAAACAACTCGTTCAGAACCGTACGCGCGACATACTGAGTTATTGTTAAAAAACAAAATTACCGAGGATTTAATCATTATAAAAAAAAAAACTAAACTGATCCTTGTTCAGAGGCGAATGGTGCCTGTGCTCGTAACACACTCCGCACTATATCCAGAAAGCAGAGTCCCGCGAGGAAAAACGATACCGTGCTGCCATCCGTTGGCCGCCGTCGCGAGATGCTTGACGAAAGTTTCCGTCGGCAATCGACGCAACGCGGTTCAGTTTCCACGGGAACCGAGCTTTAGCGCGTCTCGACCTTATCATTTCAGGGATCCGAAGATAATACGAGATCACCCGAACTCCGTCCTTTCCGAGCGTCGCGGCAATGATATTCGATACCTTTTTCCAACTCGTTTTTTTTTGCAATTGCAAAAAACCGAGTATACGCTCGTCAGTCGAGTTTTACGTTAGAGAGTCTTGTCAGGATAATATCTACTCAGGATAAAGCCGCCATAGTTTTTATCCCTCGATATATTGATAACGACACTTTAACTGATGATAAATATTGCCTAATCGCTCGCTTATCAATTCTCTTATCGCTGATGTCACCTTAATAGGCCAATGACGATTAAAAAATAGCATAAAAGCCTTTTTGAGAAGCGTGAATTTCTGTATTCGTTAATGTGCTCCCACTTTTTTACTCGTCCTTTTTGCGGCTCTCTTTTTCTCTCTGACGTTCTGTCTGTAGCTCGAAGATATTCCATCGTACAACGAGAGCCGTGTTTCACTCACACACACTCACATATATATGTACATATCAGTAAGCGTAAAATATTCATAACATTTTACGAAAGCCGTCAATATGCAAATGGGAATGCTAATCGCGCCTACATATACGTATCATGGCGACTGTGTCCGGCGTCGAGGTAGTCGCGGTCTCTCATCGTGTTTTTTTTTTTTTGGAAGAGCGAATTCCAATAATCCGCGCGTTCGATGTAATTATGACGACTCCGAGACTATGACGAAGTCTATCAGTTGCGTGAATCTATCGAATATATATATATATATGGCCGCGGTTCTTAATTCCCGCGTCAAAAGGCCTTTTTCGACACCGAAAAACTGGTCGAAATAGATTTATCGAGGTTGTAATGCCACAACAGACCACATAGTCGAATGAGAATTGCATTTACGAAGTGTATATAATAGGGGACTCGAACATTTTTAGCTCAAAAAAAGGTCATTACGATGATTTATCGTAACTGTAATTATTTTACGTGCACATGCTTATCAAGCATACTTGAGCGCGCATGTCAAATGGCAGTATCATTTTTGCGCATGTTGGACTCACGTTTGAATGAAAACCAAAAAAGACTCCATTATTTTTACTTGCAAACATACCACGATCAAAATAACCATTATGCAAATCACAAAAATCTTTTGCTCTTTGAAATCTCTTGCGGAAAAGAGCTTCAGGATTGGTGAAAAAGTAGAACATAAAAAAATAGTGCGAAATCCGACCGGAGAAAGAAAGAATATATTATATATATATATATATATATATATATATATTATGTGCGACCTTTTAGAGACGACGAAAAGAGCCGCTAAAAAATGGCCGGTATAAATAACACTCGCAAGCTCGAAAAAGCGTTCTCGGTATAACGAAAACTTTTAATCCGGGACATTCGTATCGTCCAGTCGACGACGACTGTGCGACGACGACGGCGAGGGCTGTGTGAAGTCGCCGTTCCTCTCGTCGAAATCGGGATTTGGCGGTCGGTATATCGCTCGAGATTGTGGCAAAGGTAGCCTGGAAAAAAATATATATACATACTTAATATCCTTCGTGCAAGGAGTTCCACGCGAATCGGCACAATTTTTAGCGGTCTTGTTATATTATTCTTTGATTGCGCTCAATTTGCGAATGATTGCTGTGCCAGAGGTATCGAGAGCAATGAATCTTCGAGAGATTTGTTTCGTTTCGGCTGATGTACGCGATGATGAAATCACAAAAAGAAAAGATAATTACATTCTTTGCGGATAAGGAAATATTGATAACAGTTCATATATATGTACATATATATAACATGAAATTGCTATTAATACAAGGAAATTTATTCAAATGATAGCCAGATTACGTTTTGCTGACAAGGAACATCACTCAAGCACCTGCCTTCGATTTGATTGAAACTCATATTGCTTTAGACACGTACGTTTTTTACTTACTTTTTGCAACCCTCAAAGAAAGACGTATCGAGGGGTGATTTTGCAGTATCACCCACAAGCAGTCCATCGATCTCATTGAAATTGAAACCAAATTTGGTTTGAAATTGAAACCAAAATTCTTCTAATATAAAGCGATGAAAAATCCACTATAGAAGGGTTGAAAAAAAATTAGGGGTGATACGTCTTTTTTGGAGGCGTGGTTTACCCCCCTAAACGCGTTGTTTCGCCGATAAAAAAAAACACGTGCATAACAGTTCCCAATTCTTTATCACTTGTATGAATTTCAACAAAATCAAGGGCGGACACGTAGTGATGCTCCTTGTGAGTACGATAAATCCGTCCAGTTCATCCGAAAATTCCCATACGTATATTATATACAAGGATATGTGGATGAAGTAAAATCCGGGAGTTTGGAAAGCGAGGCTGCAGAGAACGCAAGTGGAGCCTCCAGGCCAAAAAGTAGGAATGAAAGAAAGAAATCTACGACCGTATATTCTCGTCTTTTTCCGCAAATAGGTGAGCTCGATGGTGCTTGCAAAGCGCAAACTCATCAGGACTTTTACTACGATATCGCAGTTGCGGAAAACCGCAACTCGGCGTCTCTCTCTCTCTCTCTCTCTCTCTCTCTCTCTCTTCCTCTCTCCATCCGTTTCACCTTCCACTTCTCTCGATATTTCTCTCTCCGTGTGCAGCAATCGCACTTTGTATATATATAGAAAGGCGTATTTCAACGACGTTACTCTCTTTAATTGAACTTTCGCGGCCTCGAATAATTAGGCGCTACCGATTAGGGTGATTGAATGGGGTTGGCCAGCAGACCAGAAGAGCAATTAGCTAAATTGTCACTTAGCCCGTTTCTAGCCGTTCTCCTATATTGCCTCTCGGTGTTTTCCACCAACCCTCGGGCGAGCATTTGCGATTCTTTTTTTTCTACCCCTACCCGAGATCGACACGCGAAAGCCACGTCGTGAAAATTCGCAACGCGAAATTCAGCGCGGACGCGCTGTGTAAGTTTTCGCACGGGAGGTAAGGTTGAAAACCCCGCTGAATCGCTGGAGATACAGATAAAATGGAATTACCGATTTATCCTCCGGTTTTGTTTCTTTTTTCGATCTTTTTTCTCATCCTCGATGTATCCGGGATGTAGGATAAAAGGGCTTACGAAATAAATCGTTCGGGATCAATCGATCTATCGCACGCTGAATCGTTGAATAAATCTCGA
>OZ023312.1:53290936-53328988 GCA_964007375.1 Ophion obscuratus
ATTCGAGAATGTTTACAAAATGTTTCGAGATAGAATATTGTAAATTGACCATATAGTATAGTATATATAGTATATAGTATATAGTATATATACGTAGTATAGTATCTATAGTATACTAGAACTTTCAATCGCGTTTTTCTCGAAACGACTTTTCTCCACCTGGCCGGAATCATAATTCTAGCTACAATTGTCCGATTTTCTTTTTTTTAATTGCATAGTCGTTAAAAAAAATAGTATTTTTTAAGTCCCCGAATATGAGTAAAAAATTGGTCCTAATTACACGATTTTTTGTACACCCCTCATTTGGTAAAAAATGTTGTCTTTTTCTTAGAAAAACGCACAACGAGAACTACATTTGTATAGATCATAAAACTTTTTTTTAAATTCTTTAGACCAATCATTGTCAATTAATCGATCCGGCCGGTGGACCACATTTTTTGCACAGCCCATGTAGGTTTGGCCAATCGAACCGTAACGGCTAATACTTGGACCATATACCAAAATACTTTTGGTAAAGTATGGACTCGCCAACGTTGATTCGCCAATACGAGGCCAATGTTCGGCTGAGTAACGCATGATCGAACCGCAATTCGTATATTGACGATTCATTGCTTCTCGTCGAATTCATTGAGAGACGTGATAAATACTTTTTACGAGTCCATTGGACATTACTCTTAACTAATATACTACCAAATCAATGCACTCATTGTTGGCCGATTCTCGATCGAGCTCATACGCGATACTGTGCCAATTTTTATGAACCATCCTACACTGACAGAAAAATTCTATTAATATTAACTAACCGCGTCTATTGATTTCTTTTTTATTTGATTGAACTAGATTTTTCGTGAAGTCAATTTTTTCCTATTGCATTCCATTATTGGAACTATTCGTTTTAAAAATATTTATTTATTGAAATTAAACTTGAACTAATGAACTAATGGTCTGTCTTTATTGCAACACACAAATCAAAGGGTTGTGAGGGTAGAGAGGGTGTAGAGAGAGGAATTATATATATATAGGTTATGTTTGGAAATTCTATAACATGTCATTCGATAAAACTCTCTAATTATCACAATGATATTGTAATTGATATAGTTTCTGTGATACAAATAATTATGAGAATCCATTTGGTCTCTTATGCCATATCTGCGATTCAGATATTACAAGCACTCGGTAGGAAAGGGGCAGCGTGCGTAGCTATAAGTAGGTAGGTTCCAGGTTCGAGTCCCATATAGGTGAAATACTTTCTTCGAACTAATCGTTTCAAAAGACCAGGTAATGTCGAATTACAATACAAAAATAATTTTTTTTTTTTTTTTGGCAGTGCAGGACCAATTTTGGTGATCTATATCGGGTCACAATTATCCGCCAAGACTCGGTCGATGATCGGGCCAAGCTCGAGTGCCAATGATGGCAATCTTGACGGGGACTTATTTTTGGCCGATTCTCGAATGAACTCCTACGCGATACTCGGCCGATTCTCATAAGCCATTCTAGGACCAATATTGATTGCGAATATCGGGCCGCTCTTATCAGCCGAGGCTCGGTCGATGATCGGGCCAAGCCCGAGTGCCAATGTTGGCAAGCTCGGCGTCGAGCATCGGCCAATCGTTGGCCACTACCGATCACCCTACATGGGAGTGGTTCTATTAGATCTCAATAACGTTGTCAATTTTTCTTTTTAATAATAATTTACTCCCAACAAGTTTAATGTACGCCTCATAACATACCTCCTTTCCAAATACCAAATAAATAATCTAGTAGACAAAAAATCGGATCAAACGATTTTTTCGGCCTGTCACAGTGATCTCCCCCCTTAAGGACCGTCGTGGTGTCAAATGAACGATATGTAAAAACAAATGTTAGGTCGACCAGTAATGTCGCTGGATATGCTGATATTGACGGACTGCATGGTGGATAAAAAGATTCAATTATATACATGTATCCACCTACATACATAGGTGGATAACAAAAATTAAATTTTCCCAAAATAGTTTTATTCGATAGTATCACCTTTCAGTTATATTCCCAAAAAACTTTAGTAGAACATTCCTAAAATTGAACGAGCTACAGTCGGCCGGGCGAGCGGTAGCAGGACCATACATCAAACTTTCAACGCTTTTTTCTCGAAACACTATTTTCAAAGTCGGTGGACATGATTCTCGAGAACCATTTGATGGATTATTTCCAAATTTACAGGAGATACGGTGAGAAACATTTGAAGGTAGTTGACAATCTCACTTTTGACAAATCGATTTTTTTAAAAATAGTTACGTAATAATGACGATTTTTAAATCTATTTTGTATGTTCAAGTTTCAATTCATCGCCACGTTGTTAAAAAAAATGATTTTAAAAATCGACGATCGTCAACGACTCGTATTTGTTATTAACTTGAATAACCCGTTTGATTTTTGGATTTCAGATGGAACGTTTAAACTGGAGTGTCCACCGCCAAACGTCGCGAAAAAATTAAAAACATTATTGTTAAAAGAACTGTTTAAAAAAAATGCGTTTCGTTTCACTAACCGTTTCCCAGAAAAGCAATCAGAATTTGGCCGTATTTTCGGGCCTCTAGGTAGGTGTGGCCCCTTAAGTTTTACATGCATGCAATGAAGTCCAACCGACTTTTCCCGTATATACATTTACATTGTGCATTGTTATCTCTTGCCGAAGATTTCATAACACACTAAACTGGTAAGATAAAAAATACATGGTTAATGAGCAACGATGGAATTAATATTGAAATAAAAGGGCTAATAGCATTTCGATGTACCGACAGTTTGCCATCCTTTTTTCTTGAACATCCCCCTCTTTTTTCCTGTGTCCAGAGATGCGCTCATTCTTCTATTCTTTCCGCCTGTTCTTCCTCTCTCGCGTCCTTCGTATACACACCGTTCGAAGCCTTTCGCAAGTCTTCCTGTTGGTGCTCAAAGGGTTCTCGCTCATCTGCATAAACATCTCGCTCCGCTCGCAGTAGCAAACCCGCGAGTTCCTTTGGCTCGCTATGTAGACCGATGTCAACGAGGAGGAGAAAGAGAGGGACGGTAGTTTCATTCTGTTCGTTTTTCTAAGGTTTTTTTTTCGTAAAGAAGACGACAGAAGAGTATCGCATGCAGGTACACTCACTGGGGTGATTCCTCGAGTCTGCGTGCGTATGCGCTTATATCCGCTCTCGCTCTCAGGAGATCTACATAAACCTCTGTCGGGAGTAAACGGACGATGTTCTTTCGTACGCTTCGTCGTCTACGTCTCCGAGACTCGATTGGCTCTCTCTCTCTCTCTCTCTCTCCCTCTCTCTCGCTTGCTCGCTCCCTACCGTTATATATCCTTCTCCGTTCATCTTCCTTCCCTTCCTAAACGTAGTGATGCTCTTCTGCGCTTCTCCAGCATCCGCGCATTCTTCCTTGAGAAGCGTAGAAGATCGTTAAGGGTCTACATCACGACTTCACGAGAGAGGTCGCGACGATTGCTTTTTGTATTTCATCTCTTAACATCGCGAAGGCCCCTCTTTTCGCTGTTCCCCATCAAAAGCAGCCGCCATTAAGACAAGATGGTGCCCTCGTGGACTATACACCCGCAGGATTTCGATTTTTTTAATTGCGCACTTCCGCAATACTCTGAACAGCTTTGCGATGAAGCATTCAAACTGAACGCCGGCGGAATTATCCTTATCGATAGTGGCAATAATTTGATTTTGGAGTATGAACCCGAAGGAAAAAATATTAGTAATAGCTGAACGAATATTCAGTAGCGATGCACCAATAAAAACATTATTCATCCTTTGTTGCACAACTCATTCTTGGTTATAATTTAAATATTACAAGTACCATAAAGTTGAAGCGTCTTATCGTAGATAGGCTCTTCCAGGCTGAAATAACGCTGACAGGGCTAGGATACGATGCTGAGATGGTGTAACCTGTGACTTATGAAATTTTGGCTGTTCGTTTGATGGAAATTGACGTGGGTATGGCTGAAGCGTTTTCCTGAACCTTTGGTATATGAAAATAAACGCCTCCGGATTATTCCCGCTTTTTGTTTTGATTAGATTCCGTCGAATAGAACCTGGGATGAGCGATTTTTTCTTTGCGAAAACAGTGGCGCCCAATACCCTTTAGTATTTGTAGCAAGGCCCTACACTAATTACTTAAAGTGAAAACGTTTTACATTATATCTAAATCGGTTTTTAAAAACGATATTGAAAACGTGTTTTTCATGATAGCCTCACTAATATTGAGCTGTCCGTCTAAGCTTGAAGAAAAACCACGATTTTTTATTGTTTTGTTCCTATAGCCTCGGGTCTTAACTCCAATTGATGAAAAATTGATAAAAATTCAAGCATTGACTGGGTTTTGACGATTTTTGTGAAAGGTCAGATCGCCTACTGCGTTACTAACCGCCGTGCTGTGATTTACCCGTTCTTTTTTTGTGTTTCTCTCGAATTTTTTTTTTCTGAAATGATGTATTAACTGCGCATTCAGGTTGACATGTTTATAACATTTTCT
Source organism: Ophion obscuratus (assembly GCA_964007375.1). Lineage (NCBI taxonomy): Eukaryota > Metazoa > Arthropoda > Insecta > Hymenoptera > Ichneumonidae > Ophion > Ophion obscuratus. Next base: position 53,295,443 of record OZ023312.1, read on the forward strand.
ATCGTATAACCGGATGATTTTTTATATGCTTATCCGTTTGTTAGTAACAAATTATTAAAACTGTTTTTTTTGTTGTCAACAATCGAACTACTTTTTCCACAACTTGGGATTTGCGTAATTTGAAAAATTTCAAAATAATATCCAGTTATACAGAAATTTTAATATTGTGCTAAAAGAAAATTTTTCATTTCTCATTTCGGATCACCCTAGTTTCCAAAACTACCTATACAGATTAGCAATGCAGCCACAGCGGCACTTTGTTTGAATAAAAATAACTTGACCGTTGATCATTATAGAAAAAACTCGAATTTCGATTATAGTCTTGCCATATTCGAGTTTCGAATATACACTACCGTCCCAAACTTTGGAAACACTCGCCCCGGTTCCGAGCCAGACAAAAAGTTTCATCGCTCTTTTGAAAATGACGAAATCTTAATTTACCAAGCGGCTTTCAAAACGGACATATTTAGCTTCATAGCTTTTTTAAAAAAAAAACGGGTTTTTAAACCTGTTACACACTTTGAAAGATGGTCATTTTTTGGCTATTTTTGGAGGTCGGAATTTTGGCGCACGACTCGTGAAAAAAAATTCAACCGTTTCCCCATGAAAAACTTAAAGCAGCAAGTAGAAGCTTCAATTTCGTTTTTTTTTAAAGTTCCGTACGATTTTTTTTGCATAAATATTCAACTCTTTGCAAAAAAACGATCATATTTACAAAATGTAGCCTAATCCTGAAACTCCTAGGTTTTCGTGAAACTACTAAGAGGGTAAAAAGTTACATACAATCATTTTCGATTTACCAAAAAATTCAGGATTAAAAAAAATCAAAAGTTCGTCAAAAAAATTCAAAATGATTTCTTAAGTCAACAAAATATTTCTTTATCTTTAAAAATCGCGTCTCTTACCTCATCTGCACGGCTTTTTCATCGAAAAAGCCGCCTTTCGCTGCGATCACAGCTTTCACAAGACGTGGCGTCCGCTCCATCAATTTGTCGATTTGACCCCGCTCCAGACTGGCCCAAGCTTCTTGCAACTTTTTCCACCAACCCCCGGGAGATGTGGGACGAGTTGTGCTTTTTTTTTCAAACGTTTGAAAATCATTTTTTTTTTTCAAATTAAATTTTTTTTTTAATTCGGATTTTTTTTGGTACATCCAAAATGATTGTATGTAACTTTTTACCCTCTTAGTAGTTTTACGAAAACCCAGTAGTTTCAAGGTTAGGTTACATTTTATAAATATGGTCGTTTTTTGCCGAAAGTTGAATATTTATGCGAAAAAAATCGGACGAACCTTTTTAAAAAACAAAATTGAAGCTTGTACTCCCCGCTTTAAGTTTTTCATGGACAAAACGGTTAACATTTTTTTTCACGAGTCGGGCGCTAAAATTTCAACCTCCAAAAAAAGCCTAAAAACGACCAACTTTCAAAGTTCAGAGTTCAGTTCTTTCAGAGCTCTAGCGATCTCCGAACCAGACTCCCTGGAGATTAAACTAGAACACCTACGAAAAGCTTTAGGAGGTAATAGCCACAAGCCAGGCAACATCGAAAGAACGATTAAAAATCTAAAAAGACAAATAGCTGATCCGAAAACGGTTACAGCACCTGATGGGGAGAATGAAGGACAAATAACCGCAACAACTTCTCTTCAGCAGGGTCCTTGGAAAACATAACATGCGAGTCATCTTCAAACCTCAGATGAAACTAGCACAAGTGGTTCTGAGTGCAAAAGACCAAAGACCACCAATAAGTGCACTAGAAGTGTACAAGATACCCTGCTCATGCGGTAAAGTGTACATAGGAGAAACCGAGAGGAAGATCAGTACACGGATCAAAGAACACCAACGGTGTATCAAATATAGCCATATTACACAATCAGCGCTGGCTGAACATTGGACGGAGACTGGTCATGCCATTCAGTTCGACAAAGCCCAAAGTCTGGCCTCATCAAACAGCTATTTTTCCAGGAAACACCGAGAAGGCTTGGAAATCCGAAAACATCCGGACAATCTAAACAGAGATGGAGGATATCACGTCAATCTTATTTGGCCCTCCGTCCTCCCGGTTTTTTAATTGACCAGCTGATCAATTAAAACATCTGATTGGCTGGTGCAGCGATTCAAAGTGTGTACCGGGTTAAAAAAAATCGTAATTTTTTTTTGAAAAATTCTAAATGAAGCTAAATATGTCCCTTTTGAAACGCCGCTTGGTAAATTAAGATATCCCCATTCTAAGACTCGTATCAGAAAAATATATACACAACCGACCTCTCTCGCACAAATTTGTTGGAGTCCCCAGACCTTACCGCATCCCATACGGATTGACAGGGACGCCGCACGTAAGGAGTCCACATTGGAATCCAAGTGGATTCCGCGCTATTTCCCGATTCACGGTAAATTCCGCTCGAGAATTGCAAATGAAACATTCTTGAACATTTGCCATTCTCGAGCGGAATTTTTCGGATCTGCCAAAAAATATCGTTCCGTGATCCCGTCCACGAATTTGTTGGGGAGTCATGAGATGCACCCACATCTCTATAGGGATTTGTTAGTGTCACCGCACATAGGGAGTCCTCATTGGGATCCAATTGGATTCTGAACTGTTATCTGCTGAATGCCGTTTGAGGATCCTTACCATATTCGAATCGAAAGTATGCGAAAAGTCACGAGAAAAAAAACTCGCCGTGCTGAAACATAACTCGCCCGCTTCGTGAGCGTGTACAGTGTGTCCTGATATTATGTCAGCGTACAGTAAAATAACTATAACGATAATTATAGTGATTTTCTGTAATGTGGTTAAAATCGATTTAAAAAAAATACTTTTTTCGGCGCATTATGCTTTTAACAGTAAGATTTATACTTTCTTTTATTGGGAGGTTGAATAAGTTGTCGCTCTTCTTTCGTGAAAATTAATGGTTTATTTAAATAAATCATTCTTAATGCTTTCAAACATTTCGTAACTGTTGTGTGATCAAATCCTAATGATTCTGCAAGTTCAGCTAGCGTCTGACATAGGTGTTCATCAAGTAATTCCTCCAATTTAACAGAAAAAAATAATTATTTTTGAAGCGTCTAAATCAATGTATGCATGTTGTTTCCGATAGAGCATGGTTGCCGTAAGTCTCAACAAGAATTCTGTGTGCTTCAGCTGCAATTTTTTTCTAAATTAAGTTGTGCAGTGAAATTACCCACAAAATCTTTTTCTGACACGAAATTGTACATGTTTAAGGAGGTTGGAGCGTTAGCCACAATCCAAGGTTAAATTGAATAAAAAAATACATTTTATTGTTTAGATTATACTGAGTCTTTACTAATTTTTTGAACTTTTTCCACCACCAAACACCAGAGATAAAAAATACTTTAATGTATGTCATTTAACGTGCGGTTAGATGGGCAAGACTTTCACACTAAAGGTTACGTCATTTTTTTTTGTTATTTGGCACCAAGATAAACCATTTCTAACAACGAATTAACGCAAACTGACCCTTTGTAAACATTTAGAAAAAAATATCCTCATCTTGCCCATCGTAAACCATGGGCCAATAAGCTCGTGACGTAGATATAAACAAGCATAATTATAAATTACTCAAAATTTCATTGTGAATTGTATAAAACATTCGTTGTCGTAGTTTTTTCATAACAATCCTCGATAATGTTATACTTTTTCAAGTTGGTAGTAACACAAAAGTTTTTCTACTTTACATAATAAAAATATTAAAAGGCATAATTTTGCCCTTTAATGATATATTTTTAAAAAATAGCATATACAGAATGAATCTGTACCGCGTATGCATTTTTTTGAGGTTCATTGAAAAAAAAAATTAGTAAACCGTCATTTGACTCAATTGAAGCGCTCCAACCTCCTTAAGGAGTAAGGCCACTGTACATTTTTTGAAATATCGATTTTTTTTATTGGCTTAAAAAATAGTTTAAACTTCGCAAAACTTTAAACGCGTTTTAAACTAGTTTAAGATTCGCGTTTTAAACTAGTTTAAGATTCGCACTTAAACTAGTTTAAGATTCGCAAAACTTTAAACGCGTTTTTCTCGAAACATGGTTTTTCAAAATGGCACGCAGCATAACTCGAACAATTTTCATTTTTTTTACTTGAAATTTTACCCAGATGTGAACATTTACATTATCTTGAGAATGTCGATCGGAATTTTCAAGAACTTTATTTATTGATTTTTTATTAACAAAAAACTTGCCGTTTTTTTCGTCAAAAATCAATTTTTTTTTTCAAACGCACGCCAAATCCACAAAAATTGATACTTTTTAAAATCCGATCGACATTCTCTAGCTATAGCCCTCTAGATTAATGGTTTTTTTTTGTTTTGTTCTAGATTCAAAAGTGCACCAGCGGTGCTGCGTGCCGCGGAGCCCTGGAAGCAAAACATGTCCCGGGAAGATAGCTGTGGAACCGCCATTTTGTTTTTTTTTACTGTAAACAAATTTTATAATAAAGTTTAATGTATGCCCGATAACACCATTAAAAGTTTTTTTTCAAATACCTTCAATTTCGGGAGCAAAAAATTAGTGAAAAAACCTTTTTTTTTGGGCCGTTACAGTGGCCTTACCCCTTAAGGCGAGATATACATTTATACGGCAAAAAATTAAGAAATTTTGAGCAATTTTTAAACTAAGAAATAATCATTATACAGTTATTCAACTTTAGTTGTACTTTAACAGTATATTAAAGTATACAAAACAATTTTTTAATTTCATTTATCATCAGAACGGCGTAGACGTGGCAGAGTGTTACAGTAAGATTCCGCGGGAGTTGCGAATCGGCGTGCAGTCTAACTTCCCGTAGACGTTAATTTGCAAAAGATTTAAATATTTGTTCAGTTAGAACATGTATAGTTTCTACTTAAATGTAATTAAAATGAAGAAAATGCAAATTGAAGAGAATGGCACGCATTTAGGAAAATAAATCAACATTTCACGCAATATTTCTGTAAAGTTTGGTTTACAAAAGGAGTTTTTTTCTAACTTTTCAAAAACAATTTTCGTCAAGTGGAAGGTATCAATATTTCTACCAAGTTTAAACTCAGTCGGCTTAATAGTTTTTGAGTAATCCTGCACGTCAATTTCGATAATGCAGTTTTGAGAAAAATGCGTTTGAAGTGTACGCCCGCTTCAAATCCGAGCGGTGAGGCACAGTTTTGACGGGCTGTAAAGTTTGAAGTTTTTCGAATTTCGCTTTGAAGCTTTAGGGAAAAATTCTACACAAATAGTTGTATCGTTTAGAGAAAAAAAATCGATTTTTTATCGTTGTAAATGTATATTCCGCCTTAACAACATGAAAAACAAAGTCGTTTGCACTTAGGCGAAATAACATACAATGAATTTCACGTTTGCTTATAAAGGGCGTCTCAAAATGACCGGACATTTTTATTTATTAATAAAACGTATTATTTTACGTTTGTTCGCAAACCTTCACTCTTGTGACGAAATTTTCAATAACATTTTCACATAATAGCGGACTAATTTCATTAATGGTGCGTCCAATTGCTTCTTTGAGTTCCGGAATGGTCTGTAAACCATTGACACACACTTTTATTTTCTGAAAAGCCCAAAGAAAGAAATGCAGTGGCGTCAAATGTTGGCCAATTAACATCGCTGCGGCGCGAGATAACACGACCATGAAACTTCGCCGGCAATAACTGCATTGATTCGCATCTTGTTGAAAGATTATGTTTTCCAGTCCATGCCCTTCAATTCATCCCATGAAAAGTTGGTTATCATGTCCCGATAACGAACCCCATTGACGATAACCGCATTTCCAGCAGCATCCTCGAAACCGTACGGCCCAATCACTCCTCCAACCAAAAGTTCGCGCCAAACGGTGACTCGCGGTCAGAATGGAACCACCAACCTCAAATTTTGTGATTAAATTCGCCACTGTGTTACGAGATGGTGCGTCATAATGACCAAAAGACGTGCGGACTTTTCGAACCGTCTTTACAAAATTTTCACCATTTTTGTACTGAATTTTCACAATTTCTATGCGTTGCTCGATCGTGTGACTAAACCTCAATACTTCCTGATTCCAGTTATCATAGATGAGTAATCTATGTTCGCCGCAAAAAAATGGCGCGCAATTAAAATCGCCAGGTCATTTTAAAACACCCTTTAGTAGTTTTTTATACATGCGTTACCATCTATACTGCGTTACACACGCAGTTCTGGTGACGCCATCTGTTGAAAAACAGCGAGAACTTATTTAACGTCCCAATAAGATTAGATCCCTATCAGGAAGTAAGGACAAGTATGAGAATCTAATTGGATCCCTACGACAATTTCTGTACGGGTTGTCTAGTGGAAGCTTATACAGACCTCTTAAAATGATATGACCCTCAAGCCCATTCCGACATATTATGCAATTCACTCACGCATCCACAACTGACGCCGCGAGCATGAGCTAGTCATTTATATAATTAACGTCTATACCGCCGATTGACTATCCTACAATAACAAACAAAATGTTCGTGTTCGGCCCAATTTTTGGTTTCAATACAAACGGTCGTACCGAAATGAAGGAAATTTGTTCTCATTTACCACTAATTTATATCCATAATGTTTTTATAAAGAACATTGCATAGAAACGTATTAATAGTCCGGAACAATTTCGCTAAGGGAACTGCCCGTTTGGGAAAAAAGTGAATTCGCATGAGAAAGAGACAGTGCACTTTTGTGGGGGCCAGGTCGAGATGTTCGCAGACATAGTGAACACGGTAGAGAAAAGATAGCGCGTTAACCCGCGGGGGCCACGGTAGCACGACGGGGGATTACGTTTGTTTTACAACTGGCGGTAAAACTGTCGCGAGCCTCGATCTTTCTCTCTCCCTCTCTCTCTTTCTCTCTATCGATGTCTTTTGCAGTCTCTTTCTCTCTTTTGCTCCTGTTTTATCATTCTTACACGACTATACACACGAAAACTCACGTAAATATACCGATGCCCCTATACAGCTAAGCTTTTTAAGAGGTCTTCTTCGCACGCGAGCCCAAATGTTTTATGCTCCGAGTTAGACTCAACGTTGCGTTCGTAATATTCGTACGCCCGGATAGATACACACATGCACACACATCATTGTAGCGCGCACACGAGTTATATATTACACGACTTCTTTGTCGTACCATGCATGAGCGTGTTTTTTTAAAATAGATATATACATTTACAAAATCTTGCCTCTCTCGGCACGGAAGCCGTCGTCAGTTTTACTCGCCCGAGAAAAAGAAGCAGCCAGACAGAGAGAGAGAGAGAGAGAGACAGAGGAGAGAGAGAGAGAGAGAGAGAGAGAGAGAGAGAGAGAGAGAGAGAGAGAGAGAGAGAGAGACAGACAGACAGACAGAGCCTGAGAGGGCGAGAGATAATGAGATTATAAAGTCCGAAGGTGAGTTGTAAAAAAATTTAATTAACCCATTCGAGATAAGACGCGAATCATATTCAACGTTACGCGACACGTAAAACTCGCCGAGCATACATTTTCCGGCGCTATTAATCGAGAACTTCTCTGTAATTTTCAGGACGATTTAGCCACAAGTCGTTCGAAATGTCCACCGCGTCCGTGCAATGAATCCGAGAATTGCGGATCTGTAAAGTTAACCTTAAAAAATCAAAGTTAATCTCATTCTGTGCAATTAGGCATAGTTCGACCGGAGACGATTTTCTTTCAATCTTGGTGTGAATTGGTAAATAAAATATATACCGCATTACAGACTAGCGGTATAACAGCTAGACTCGTGAGACTTCGTTTTGCAGACGTAATTTGGTACTTATTGTATACTAGCTTCTGGCCGCTCCTAACGTGCGTATGTCGGAAATTCAGTTCAGCATCGGAAATGGATTTTCGAGTCATATCGTATTAAGAGTTACTACTAAATGAAGACATTGCATTATAAATATACGACACGTTTTCTATACTGTTAAGGGGTTAGGCTACTTTGAAGACCCGAAAATCAAGATTAGCCGAAAACATTTTTTTAAGGAATAAGTTACATGATTGAAAAATCGTTTACACATTAATTTGTATGCACATGAACAACGTTGTGTATCCAGTTTCATTTAAAATGATTCATAATTAAAGAACTTATAGACAATCTCGTAAAGGATCTTTGAACACGACGGGCTCAACGGCTTACTTGATTATCGTCAGCCGGTTGATCTGAAACAAAAAATGAGGTTTTCTTAAAATAGATAATATTAGTTAAGGAGGTTAGAGCGGTACAGTTGAGTCAAATGATGGTTTGTGAATTTTTTTCTATGAACCTTAAAAATCCACAAGAGGTATTCCGAGCGTGATAATTTTTCATAAAATATATAATTAACCCTAGAACGGAAACCTGGGGTGAAAAACCATCCCAGGCGAGCTTAAATCTCGCGCCCTTTACGATTTTTTATGTTTTTCACCCTTTTATCTAATTTTTAAACTAACTTTTCCTACTTCAAGCGAAATCACCATAGGCCTACGTGATTCTGCATTAAAAAACGAAGAGAATGAGATTAGAGTTGAACCCTTTTCGTGAAATTTTACCAGAGATATTAAATTTAAAAAATTGGGGTGATTTATCACTCCAGGTTACCATAATAGGTAAAAATTAAGGTTACCATTCTAGGGTCAAAGTGCAAAATTATGAATTTTTATATTTTTATTGCGTGAATAAGAAGAACTTTTATGTTACTACCAACTTAAAAAAGTATAACACTATTGATGATTATTATGAAGAGACTGCGTCAGTTAATGTTTTATGAAACTCAGCCAAGATTCGTAATCTTTTATCAAATCTTGGTGGCTCAATATTGAATATATCGCTTACGACGGGCAGGATGGGGTTTTTTTTCTAATTGTTTACAAAAGTTGAGTTTGCTATAATCCGTTGTTAGAAATGTTTCATCTTGGTGCTAAGTACCCAAAAAAATTACATCACCCGTAGCGTGAACGTCTTGCCCATCTAACCGCACGTAAAATTTCATACACTAACCTATTTTTGTTTTGGTGTTTTGTGGTAGAAAGAATTTAAAAAAATCGTAAAATCTCAATATAGCTTATAGACAATAACATATATGTATGTAAAGGGTGTCTCAAAAAAACCTGACATATTAATTTATTAATAAAATGTATTACTTATTTGAAAAGGTGGAATATTTTTTATTTCATATAAGTTACAAACATGGAGGTTGTGTGTGGAATACAATATCCGATAAATGGCCGCCTCGCCCCTGTTTGCAAACGTTCACGCTTTTGATGAAATCTTCAGTAACATTTTGGCATAATTGTCGAGTTTTTTAATTCATAGTGCGTCCAATTGCTCCCTTGAGCGCCGGAATTGTCGGTGGATCATTGGCATATACTTTTACTTTCAGAAAACCCCCAAGAAAGAAGTCCAATGGTGTCAAATCGCACAATCTCGATGGGCAATTCACATCCCCGCAGCGCGAGATAACATGACCATGAAACTTCGTCTGCAATAACTGCATGACCAAAATACGTGCAGAGTATTCGAACTGCCTCTGCAAAATTTTCATCATTTTTGTAGTGAATTTTTACATTTTATTTGCGTTGCTTGATCGTGTAATACTCCATGACTAAATAACAAAATAGCGCGCAATTTAAAATGTCAAGTCATTTTGAGACACCCGTCATCTATATTTTGAGTCTTGAATTGCAGTTAACGCTCCAACCTCTTTGAGACTTGACTGAGATTTTTTGTTATCGTGATTCGCTCATAAAGAAAAACAAAATTTTAGCTTCTTTTTCGATTTTTGAAGGAAAATTGACATCTTCATTGTTAATAACTAATAGACAAAGATGTTACGAAGAAAAATGTCGGTTGAGACTACGCTACTATGCCAAAGGTGGCAGTCGACGTCGGCTTGCTTTCCGCATTGCCATGTTCCAAGCTTATGCAAGCGTGGACTCTGCATAAGCTTGGAACTTCAAAACAACGATATTGTTTTTATTCGATAGTTTCATAACCTAGGGTCTTGACTTTAATTTGCAACGAAGATTTTATACAAATTACAAAAACTGACCGAGTTATGATGATTTTTGTGGAGGGTCAAATTGCCCGCTGTGCTAGGGTGGATTGCCCTATTGCGATTTACCCTTTTTTCTTTCGAGTTTGTATATGAGACTATATTTTATTAGGGTGCAGATCGTATCTCAAATTCTATTCATCCGATTCATTTCAAATAAGGACAGCGTTCGAAAAAATTTATAACATTTTCGACAGTTTGTACAATTTTCTATTGCATAACCGTATGATTTGTTATATGTTTAGCTATCTGTTTTAAACAAATACAAAAAGTTCTTTTGATCGAAAACCGAACGTTTTTGCTACATCTTGCCGTATTGGCAATTGTGAAAATATCAAAAAAGTATGCGGTGATACGTAAGTTCTATTATTATTCGAAAAGTAAATTTTTTAAATTTCAGATCACCCTAGTTGCCAGGACCACCTACGCCGATTGGCGTCGCAGCAATGACGACACTTTGTTTCAATAATAATGACTTCATACTTTATGAATGTTTTCCATTTGAAAAACTCCATATTTGGAAAGACTGTATTATTTGTGGCGAAAATCCCGATCTCGTCAGCCTTATACTCTCATCACAAAGAAAACTATAAATCGACCTGTTTTTTGGGTCCAAAGCTTGACGGCTAAAAGAAAAACCTATTTTCTATACAGCGTAATCCGCACTCATTATTACACGACTATAAGAAAACCATGGAAAATCGAGCCAGATAATTATTAGAGCTAATGAAACGATTTTACATTGAGTATTCATTTAATAGCTTTCTTATAAGTACTGTAGGTTATTTTTCGCCACTGTGCCTTGAAAATAGGACTCGCATAATTTCAGGATCCCCTCAAGGAATTCAGATAACGCAGTGTGCAGGAACGAATTGACATATGTGGTTTCAGCGTCATATTCTAATCTTATCAGCTTAATTTTGAGCTTAAAAAACAAATGTACAGACACACAATAATTGTATTGTATTGGTATAGATTTGGCTGCATTCGAAGTGACTTTAATTGAGAACGATTACGTTGAAAATTCATTAATTGATCTTTGCTGCCTGTGGCCCTTTCAATCTTGCGCTTATGGAAAAAGAGAGATCATCCTTCTGCATTATTCACGATCCGTTGTATCCGCTCGTCGGATCAGCATAAAAAAGACTGAAAAGACACGAGAGAGAAAGAGAAATGACAGCAGGTGTTCTTTCGCACCTGTAAGAGCGAATATTCTCGTTTAATTTCCATAAACTTGCAAGACTTCTTATAATCGAACCCCTGATCGCGCTTCAAACAACTTGTATTCCACCCACTCCATTGAAAATGTTCTAAAAATTGTTTCTCTTGTTTTGGTGTTTTGCGGTATTCTCTAATTGTTTCTCGGAAATATAATGATACCATTATTCCTTTCCTCCATACATGGATATGCATGTGAACATTGTAATTCAGCGGCTTGTATTCAACACACACACAAACACAAACACACACACGCACACGCGCACACACGCACACATATTATTGCATAACCTGTTTATATCTATGCAAATTACGTGTGGATCTTTGGTAGTACATATTTCAATTTTGCTTCCTCAGTTGATAGTCTCATCGTTTTTCCTCTCGAAAGATTTTGACCAACCTGCACACATAAATGCAGCTAGTATACGCGGTTTTACTCCGTATGTGTCTCCTCGGACAAGCCTCTCTTCTGGTCGATGATATATGTAAAGTGACGGGGCGTTTGGGGGGCGGGGGCAGAAAGGAGTCGCGGAGGCAGTCTTTCTCCCAGGATAATTCTGAATTATGTTTGTTCTCATCTTACAGTCCCTGTAGTCGATCGTGAGATTCTGTCCTGCATAAATGTATACGTATGTGTGTATATATATATACCTTTTTTTCATTCTGTCTCCTTTGGGCCTCGGTCTCTTGCCGCGAGACCTTCTCTCACACCTTTGTCGCATGTTATTTCGATCTCTCTCTCTCTCTCTCTCTGCCAGATTTCGCTGACTCTTTTTCGTGCCTCCTGTCGCTTTTTTTTTCATTTCCGTTTTTTACCGGCATATTTTTTAACCCATTCTGGTTTTCCTATCCATTCTTCGTCTGTGTTCTCTCCCTCTTGCGCTCTTTCTGTCTCTGTCCCAGTCCCTCTCTTCGGAAGAGATACGTCCAGGTCGTTCTCGTTCTTAAAATTCCGCGCTCACGCCCCCATCGATTCGAAGAATATCGCGCGTGCGCGTGCGTGTGTGTTTATGTGTGTGCACGCGCGTATGTGTGTGTGTGTGTGTGTGTGTGTGTGTGTGTGTGTGTCGGTGTCGTTCGGACTCGCGGTCTATGCGACAATCCACCGAACACACTGCGATCAGCGGAAAGAGGAATCAGGAATACCCGAAAAGTTCCGCGATGCGTGTCGGTACGAAATCTCTCTCATCGCTTCGTCACTGCACTGCAACGAATAATCACCGTTCCCACCGATGAGAAAGTAAGAAAGATTGGTGATTTCTTTAAAACAATCGCATGAAACTAGTGACATGAAGCAGAGAGACAGAGAGGCAGCGGCAAAGGAGAAAGAGAAAGAACAGAAGCCAAATAGAAAAGAAGCAGTGGACGATCGCGAGTTCAGCCTCTTCCGACTGCTAATTCACGATACCAAGGACTACCTGCTATTCCGAAATCACGAGATAACATTAGCATCGCGTGGAAAATCCGTTTATGGAAAACCAAATTGAGGGATAAGATTAAAACGAAGAGATTCTGCGGGAAAACGAGAAACTGAGAAAAGTGTGAGAAAGATCGCAGGGAGAACGATTTTTGAATTATTTTTTTTAAAAGAAAAACGAAGAAGATGGACTCGCCACCCGCTGTGAGCCGGGCGAGGAGAGGCGCATACGAGCGACCCCATAGCACCGGCATCCCATATCCCGTAGAAATGTTCCCTCCCCTCTGTTCGTTTCCTTTCCACCATGTTTTTTACCCATCGTGTAATACACACACACACACACACACACACACACACACACACACACACACACACACACACACACACACACACACACACACACACCCATACACATGTGTATGCACAAGCTGCAACGCACACTTTCGTTGCTTCAGCCTCGGACCAACTGTACCTCCTAGCTACATAACTGCTGACATGCATATGTGTATACGCGTACCCTGACCCAAGGCCGCTTTCGTCCTTTACAGAGCTTGCCACTCCCCCCTCCCTTTTGCACTCTTGTTCTCTTAAGGAGCAAACGAAATCTGTGAATTTTTCAGGGGGCTCTCCGAAGGCGCGTTCTCGTCGCTGGAATTCCATGAAGTTTCGGGGCTCCCGACAACATTTGCCGACACTATAGACGCCGTCGCGACAGTGACCCGGTGAGACCCGGAGGGGGCTCCCGAAAGCGTTCGTCCCAATCCCTCGAGCTGCAACATCCGGAAAGTATGTGTTTGCCGGGATAAACGGCAATTATGACAAATGTGACGTATGGGACGTCCTATGGCAGTGCGAAGCACGCCGTGTACAATTTTAAGAGTCTTACCATAATATAGTTAAATATTAACAAATGGAGGTGAAACGATCATTAGGGACAGGTTACCCGCTCATGGCGATGAAAAATTCGATTTTTTCTTACCTAATTAGCATCCTCAAAGTGTTTAGAGCATATGGATTTGTCTGTTTGTGTTGTCAAAAAGAAACATTAAATACAATTTTTCATAACCTTAAACTTTAAATGCGTTTTTCTGGAAACAGCATTTTTCAACGCGCGGGGCGCTCCACAGCTTCAACGAATGAACCAATTCACATGAATCTCTGCGCAATTGAAAGAACATTTAATTTGCGAGGCCATCAGAAAGTGATTTTTGTCAAAAATGTATTCAGAAATATTTTTTTCCTCTGTTGACGCAAAAAACCGGGCAAAAAAATTGGGGTTTTTCAAACGGCTACTATTTTGTTTTCCAGGGTTTTTTCAGAAAACAAAAAACGATAAGCCCCCTCGATTTAGTCTAGTTTAATCATTTTTAACCCGTTTTTTTTTTGTTTCAAAGGAATTGGCAAAGCCGTGGCGGGCCTCACGCAGACCAAAACACCCGCCGTGCATGGCTTTATTCGACGGGAGCTGGAGCCGCCATTTCGGATGTTTTTAATAAGTAAAATTGGCATTTATTCTTCATTGATAGAAGAATAAAATACGTTGAAACCCATTCCCAAAAGTATTTATTTTAAATCGAACAAAAAAAAATCCTGAAGCTCATGCATTTTTCATGTTTCTCGACGTTAAACTCCCCTTAACAAAAAAGCCTTCGAACTGGAAGTTTACGGCTCGGTCTACATATAATGACATCGACGAGTGATTTCACTTTTAAGGACATGTATTTCAGAATCTCAACACCAGGCCACTTTTGTCCGGATTTTTCTCTCCCACCCATCGCTTGCAATCGTCGATCGTATCGCAACAGCGTACGATGATCGGGTGCATTATCGATGGGCGATCATCGAAATCGCTGGGCACTTGATGGCGTTCTTACCTTTTCCTTATTCTTCCTCTCTCCTATCCGCGATCTCTCGTGTAGATCATTTGTTCGCGAAGGAACGAACCCGAGGATAAACAAGGTGTAAAGACGCGACATGGTATAATTTATGGCACCGTAATAGTCCTGACAAATCGAGTATGGTAACATTGTAAGAAGCTACACAGAAGACGGTAAAAACGGTATGCCTAATACCCACATGGGCCTTCTCGCTCGCTCGATGCTACGGGCGCAATAAAACTTAACTGCTTTGAGAGTCGACGAGTCCTCATTCTCCCTCTTTTTCTCTCAGTCCGTCTCTTTCCCTCTCACCTGGATAAATATATATTAGCATTCGCTTTCTTGTTTCAACATCGCGTGTGCTGTGCCAACAGGCCCGTTGCCGAGTACTCTCTCGCTCTCTTCCACACCCTCTCTTTTAAATACGTGAAACCGTGCAGACTAACCAAAAACATCGAGTGGTTTATCCGAAGAGTCGTAAAGTCGAAAGACCGCCGGTTACGGGAAGTCCTACAACCCCCGAAACGTCCCTGTTGTACGTTTCGGTCAAGGGGGTGGTTTTGCTTTCTTCGCCGTTAACACACTGTACAACTTGGAAATGAATAAAACTTTACCTCTCCCTCTCCCTCTCTCTCTCTCTCTCTCTCTCTCTCTCTCTCTCTCTCTCTTCTCTCCCTCTTTCTCTGTCGCTGTATGTTTTGTTTCAGTCTGCATTTCAGCATTGTTGAAGTCATATCTGGTTAGCAATCGGTTGTCCAAGTCCAAGTAATTGAACTTGTGTTGCAGAGGATTTTACTGAGGTCTTCGGTATGAGAAACAAAAGAAAATGTTTTGGAAAAACCCAAAATAAACAACCATACTCTGGGCTTGCTTCTGGAATGACTTTTCGGTGTAATATTGGTAACCAATCTTTCGTGTTTGTCATCCCAAAAGTGATGACGTTTGATCTAGCTGGAAGTGCCACCCCGATAGGAGGTTACCATGCCATGCGAAGGTCAGCGTGATTAACAATGGTGGAAAGTACAGACAAGCATTTGATCAAGATGCAGAGTAACAAACACAAAGTAGCAAAATTTGAGTCTCAGCGATTGATGTGTCCCATATGTTGCAGTCGATCGAACCAAACTCGCTCGTGCACCCTTGACTTATATGGCGACGACCCTCGTAGAAATTTGCAGAGCCCGTAATAGCACCCTTTTATGGCGCGGGCAAAGGCCTCGTTGGCCTGGTGTCCCTTGTTTATAAGGGCGTTTTGGCTCGAACATCTTTACCTCTGTAAAACGTATAACGGGGCTCGGCTAATAGTATTCTTGAGTACATCCCTGCCCAAATTACCCGGTTGTCATCGACCTTACCTGGTCGACGATAGGACTGCGCAATTATGACCCTGTGCAGCAAGCTGAATAAGGCGTCGCATAATAAAATTGGCAGAATAAAGTAGGAACCTGGGGAAACACTCAATCGTATTTGAACGACCATCAGACGAGAGTCCCATAGTTCGACGCGTGATCAAAGTAGCGATAGAAAATTTCGTAATCCAATTATCAGAACGCGCGATCAATCACGTGAACCATTTTTTATTCTTCTATACGCTTATATCGGAATAACGAATAAAAATGGATGTTTGGAGATAATATTCTTCAGGTATCGACGAAGTCGATAAGTTACCAACATATTGCTAACATATCATACGAACACACACATGCACGCACACACACACACACACACACACACACACACACACACACACTCACACGCGCGCGCGCGCACGAACAGTCACTCATATTCTTATTCCTTTCCACATACCGACGTGTAATAAATATTCTCAGGAAAGAATGGGACTCCTCCTGTCACCATTTCGAAACTTGCGATCGATTGTCATTCGGCAAACATTAAAAGACTAATGCCCGCCGCCCGCGCTTTAGCCGAGTCAGGTGCGGCCCATACAACAAACGGATACACCCAAAAATACATAATGTCATTTATATAAGTATATGCGCGTGTAAGATTCGAAATATTCACCGAATAAGGTTGAAGCGATTCAGCCGTCAGGCTAACATACCCAGTGCGATTGGCTCCCTGGGTTCTGCTCGCAGAGAAGCATCGGGAGAACCTTCTCTCTCTCTCTCTCTCTCTCTCGGTCCTACATATTCATGACGGATTAAATTCGTTCGGTCTCTCCTCTTTATGGAGAGCAAAACGCGCGGACGCGAGTCGTTCTCGCGGGGTTTTGTATTTCGCCTCTTGGTGGATGTGAAGAGAGCGAGTTCAAATCGACGAAACGGGTCTAGGAAGCTGAATAAAATGAACGAAAAAAAAACGAACGAAGCAAAATTATAGAGCATCACTGACTCTACCGAATGTATACCATAGCGTAGTATGTGTATATATATATATATATATATATATATATATATATATATATATATAACAGTGGCAGGACAGAAGAATCAGGATTATTCATGACGAAAAGAGCACCAGGTCCCCGCGACGTCCTCACCATCGGCACTCTTCTCCCTCGCCCGGTTCGTTCTGTTGGCAACCCCGTTTGTTTGCCCCGCAAACGAAAACCCGAAAGCGATTCGAGTCCTCGTCTCGTACACATTCGTTTTTCTCTCTTTGTCGCTCCTTTTCCCTCCATCTCATTCTCTCCTCCTCTCTTGTCGCTACTCCGGTAACTCCCTGGCTACGGTTCTGCCGCGGTGCTTCGCGTCCCCTGCGATAACGTTCGGTTCCTCGAGCGTGGACCATTAATCAAACTGATCGCGCGCCACCGCCGCGCGACCGAGTCAACCGAGAAGAGCGAATGGAGCGGCGGGAGGGGGGGGGGATTCGAGGGAACCCCGAAGAAAAGAGAAGGATCGGGAAAGCTGCGTCGAGAGCGAGCGAAAGTTCTACACACTTGCGGATCGAGTCAAATCCAAGTGGCTAAACTATAAACCCACTGTGGAAGATTGGAAGAGTCGTTTGTACAATATCGTATCGGCTACAGAAGAGAGACACTCCAGGCCTTAACCAGCAGATCCTGCTATTACTGTACATCGCGGTGTTTTGTCGATAGCCTCGCCCTCTTGGCGCCCCTTTTTTGAGCCACTGGTCGCATCTGCCGATTACCGAAACGTCGATGCATTAGAGCCCTCGGCCCCGAATCTTAGGACTCATCCGTAGGTTGGATCGCTTGGTTGTACGTATGCGACGATGGACAGGACAACGACAGGCGTGTACACGCGACGAAAGCCAATCCCCCAGGGTGTTTCGGCAATGGTAATCCTCTTCTCACGCGATCGTTGCCTCCATTCCATCACCGTGATTGACCGTTTCTCCACGCTCCGAGTATATCGCCAATCGCCAAACTAAAAAGTCCACTTGATCGTATCTCCCGCAGCACAACGAGAAACATTATTCCTCTGTATCGAAATGAACGGCGATGTGTTCGGTACGACAAGTCGCGCTCTCCATATGACGGCGAGAATTCACCCGAAGAAAAAAACTGGTGAGCGGAAGCTCGGCAGTGAAAAACAAAAAAAACAAAAGAAAGCGCCGGTTTTCGTTCGTCTCGTATTTCTCACGCACGCGACCCTGCCTCTCTCACCCTCTCGCTCTCTCGCTTCCTCTAGTTCTCTCTTTTAGCTCGCAAAGACCAAAACGTCTCTACCCTCTAGGCCTTTGAGTGATCGATCGTTTTGTCGTCGAACATCTAAACGTCTCTGGGATTGCAAACCTACCCTGCAGAGATGAACCTCGTTCAGCCTACCGATCTCGTTGTTCCCTACCCAATGGGGTTGTTACGTGTTTAGTTTTTTTACTCTCTTTCAACATACCTCTCCTCTTGGATCTCGCTACTTCGGTGACTCTTGAAAAAAAATCCTCTTTCGCATTGGGTCCATATTTCACGGTTGTGATATTTTCAAACATCACACCTCTGCCAGCTTGAATAATGACGTTGTAGGTACACAGTGGTCATAGAGAAATGTGAGTTTTGTATATATAGCGAAGTTTTATTGGGGTCGCGATATGGGAGGGCGCGTGTTTTCTTCAACCGGAAACTCAAATTAAACACTATTTCGAGCCAATCTCCAATCGAACAAATCATCTAACAAACCGAATTCTCCAGCACACATAAATATTAATTTTGAACTAACAAATTATCACAATTTATCATCACTCGCTGAATAAATATCCGTAATTATCGTTTCTCCGAGATGATGATTATTCCTAATCCACACCTCACCCAATTATACTAACCCAACCATTTTTTATTCCGTTCCGGAGTTAGCTTCAGATTTCCAAAACCATAAAAGGGCTTTGGGGCAAAGCTTCTGGAAACGTCCCACAGCGCGATGAGATACAAGTTGCAATATTGGGATCTACTTGTTATTTCCTGGGGTGTTAAGTACCACACCCGGAGTCCCCGCAGTACGCGCTAGGGGGGTGTCTTGCTGCATAGCGCCAAATTCAAATTACTAACGTGTAAACGCTGCGATTCACGATTAAGAGGAGGCAAAAGGGTCGAGAAGTGTCCGGAGCTTCGAAAGCAAGCGCTTGTGCTCCACTGGTATTCGTGGGGTCAATAAACAAGGAACGGGTTATGGGATGGAGAGGGGCAACGAGGGGAAGGGGCTTATATTCAAGCGAGGAAAACTGCTGGTCGTACTGACTCTCTCCACCGACGCGGCTCGAAGGCGGCAAGTTTCACCTTCGGGAATTTTTTCATTCACCCATATTGCTCGTTCCTACGCTATGGTAAAGAGCGTAATACTCGCGAC
Source organism: Ophion obscuratus (assembly GCA_964007375.1). Classification (NCBI taxonomy): domain Eukaryota; kingdom Metazoa; phylum Arthropoda; class Insecta; order Hymenoptera; family Ichneumonidae; genus Ophion; species Ophion obscuratus. The sequence goes on from OZ023312.1 coordinate 53,314,756, forward strand.
AGCGAGGATGCGTCGGGAAACCCTTGAAAATGCGACTTTATAATGGGATTAGAAACGCTCGCAATACGGATTATGAATTGGATTAGTGCTCCATTATATTTGGTTATACCGTAAACCGCTTTGAATATATATGTTCTCTGTATCAGCCTATACCCGTGGGCACGACGTTTCTACATAAATCCCTTGGAAAAGGGAAAAGTAAAGTCTTTGACTATAGATACTGTTCAAAAACTCAGCACGCACGAGGTTTGAGGGCCAGAGTACCTTGTTGATGAGCGAATCGGTGGAATCAGTGCGATGTGCTATCATGTTTTATTCTCACATTTGTCTAGACGCTCCGCAGTTACGATAATATTTTGTAGTTTGGACACCACCAATAATTTTTTTGTGGACGTGGTGAGACGTGGCGTTGATAACACGATTGTAAGATTATTTCTCACGAGGACAATTTATCGGCAACTTTCCGACAAACACATTATCGGAATGAAATTAATTTGAGGTAGATATATTTGATACTGGCATTATGCTATTACATCTATATTGAATGGACGCCAATATATACGTTTACTATGAATCCTAATGTTCTGACTGTATTTGTCAATCCTTCGACTGCACACTTCCACCACGAACCTCTGACTGCATATGGGGTCGGCCGGACCCCAAACGTTTTCCAGATCATTGTATTTCGGTAAATATGCATTTTTTTGTGGTTAATGATCCGTTTTTTATGGCCAAAAATATATTTTTTTGAGAAAAAGTACAAATTAAGTGCGTTGAAAATACGTAGGGGAGACCGGGGCAAAATGGTATAGCGGGGCAAAACGGTACCGGGGCACTGGGGCATAATGGGATCGAGGCATAATGGGGTAGCAAAAAATGAAGTTTCTTGGTGCTTGATTTGGGGCAAAATGGGATAGGGGCAAAATGGGACAGAGAGGAGTGGAATATCAAATTGGGGCAAAATGGAATCGGGGCGAAATGGGACACACAAAAATGAAGTGTCGCAGCCCGCTAAATTTGGGGCAAAATGGAATGACAGGAAAATTCATACTTCGGCTCTATGAAAGAGCTGTTGAAAAATAATCTAATCTAAATGGTGCTTGTGGTTCGTTTCAGTCCACATATACGCAGATAATACGGACTGACCGATATATTTGTCGACACATATCCGTCGATTTCATGGGGAGCCTTTTCTGCGGGGGCTTATATTCGAAATCCAAGGAATCCTGGATTCGTTGTAATTCATGCGAGAAATGGGCCCACTATTCATGTGCCCATGCTGACGATAACTTCATCGAGCACGTTTGCGACAATTGTGCCGATAAAAATTAGCTTAGTTAAGCAAGCAATAAAAATTAAACATTGCCACCATTAAATTATAGTATCGTAAGTAGAGTGTGACCCAAATATCGTGTAACATTCAATAAAACCTGTTTTCACTCATTTATTACCCCTCGTTTTTCACCCCTGCATTTCTTTCGTTTCTGCATCGAATAATTCCACTGCCCATTTTGCCCCGATCCCGTTTTGCCCCAACCGCCTCTTTCTGAGGAGCCTGATTTTCTCCGGCCCATTTTGCCCCAGTCCCGTTTTGCCCCAATGACGTATTTTCCAGCAGTGTTGATTTTCACTATTCCACTTTGCCCCAAACCCGTTTTGCCCCGGTCCCATTTTGCCCCGGTCCCATTATGCCCCGCTATACCATTTTGCCCCGGTCTCCCCTACTTGCTTGAAAAAGATCATAATTTTTTTTTGAAACCATCAAAAAATTCTTTGATGTTTTTAAAGAGAAAGGTTTCGACCGTCTTTCCAGAAAGTATCTGTATTCAAAGGTTTGAATTTGAGCATTTTCGGGATAGTGAAAAATAGAAAAAATCGACTCATTCGGCAGATTAAATGTCGAAAACGTATATTTTCCGCCTTTTTTAAACTTCAATGACTTATTATTATTGACATTTACCGTAACTCATTTACATGTAGTGCAAAATACCAAATTTCACAAAAAGAAATCACTTTCACCGCACTACTGTATAAACGGGGTCGACTCGAGCCCAGTTCCTTTTTCGACGGCTGTCCTCAGTACACGAGCTCGATGTAGAATGGGAGTCGAGTGTCCACTTATAGAGTAGGAATGGGGGAACATTCGAGCGTCGTACTGTGGCCGAATAGTTTACCCCGTTTTATACAGTCGGTCGATACAGTTAGTTGAAAAAAAATGAGGTCAAAATGACTCAGTGGGCATCCAAAGGATTAATGTTTTACTTTATTAGAGCAAAGTTATTGAGAATTAAGGGGTCTGCTTGGGGTCCAAAATAGGTTGAATTTCAATATTAAAAAAAATATATATATTATAGGCCCGTCGACCTCGGGATTTTACCAATAATTCATATACATAATCTTGTCAAGCTAGAGTTTTTTTTAATGAGAAGTACTGATAAACAATAAAGTTATTCTATTTAAACAAAGTACCGCCGTTACAGCCTGCCAAAACGATGTAGGTCGCACTGGCAATAGAGTGATCTGGAATTCTTTTGGACAAGTATTCTTTTGATTCTCTTTACACAGACTTGACACAAGTATCTACACAAAGGTTTCAAAATGATAGCCCTTTCGCTCACTGGTTGATGCGCACGCCGGTGCACGGCTAAGCGGTCACCACTCCGAGTATCGGCCATGCACAATGCCGCTGTTAAGCGAAGTACCACCAGAGCCCAACCCTGACTACCCAACCGCTGGTGCCAGTTGATGAAAAAAGTCGATTTTAAACCAAAATAACCACATCACTCATTTGTTATTGTCACGTACAGTACCGGACAAAAAAAAAGTACGCACCGTTCACAATTCAATATTGGTGCTATTATACTTACGAAAATAGTTAATGGCGTACACAGCTGTTTCAACGATACTTCACGAAGTTCACGTTTACATGTTCACTGAAACATCATAAAAAATATTCGAAAGCTGAACGAAAACAATTTTAACGCGTAGGAAGCCAATTTTAGGCTGGACATAAAAAAGTACGCACACAAAGAAAATATATCATCACATCGCGCATCTAATATTTTGTGTGACCACCTTTTGCTTCAATAACAGCCTGTAAACGCCGAAGCACACTTTCTACAAGATTGTGAATTTGCTGTTCGTCGATGTTGTCCCAGGTCTCCCGCAAAGCATGAAAAAGCTTTTCTTTGTTTGTTACGTCGCCCTTATTAACATTTTGGTTCAAACCAGATTTTCAAAAGTTTGATTTGCCAAGAACGGAAAGAAGCCGATGATTTTCGAACCATATGTTTAGGATCGTTGTCTTGTTGATAGACGAATTCATCCTGCAGACCGATCTTTAGCAGTGATTCCTCCAGATTTTCGTTTATGATATCAATGTAAACATCGGCGGTCATGATACCGTTGATTGGAACCAAAATTCCCACTCCTGACCACGCAAAACACCCTCAAACTAAAACACATCCCCCTCCGTATTTGACTGTCTTTTGAACATTTTTTTCAAGAAGCTGGTCTCCCGGTTTAATCCATATGCGTGATCGTCGTTTATGACCAAATAAGTCAAACTTGCTCTCGTCACACCAAACAACTTTTTTCCAAAATGAAATCGGCTTATTCACGTATTTTTTTGCAAACTCGAGGCGCTTGATTTTATTTTCTTTGCGAATCAGAGGGCGACGTTGTGCAAAACGATTTTTTAAACCTGCTGCTTGAAGTCTCCTATGGACTGTTCGGTCGGAAATGTTCAGACCTGTATTTTCGAGAATTACACCGCTAGTGATCGTGGGATTTTTCTTTACCTCCCTTATAATTTTGCGATCATCCAATGCAGTAGTTTTTCTTTTTCTACCTCGTCCATTTTTATCACCGGCTATACCTAATTCCTTGAACTTCTCGCATATTTTTCTCACTACGCCTTCACTTATGTCATATTTTCGACCAATTTCTCTTTTAGAAATACCTTTTTTTGTCCTTAAGGTAGTTCTGTAGTTTTGCTAAAATCTTAGGAATTGGCTGAAATCTAAGTATGATGTAGATATGACCTTCATGGCGTGATGCCCAAAAATTCAATTCGATTCTCGACATAGGTTCTAAACGGATTTTAGGATTTCAAAATAAAACACACACGTGTACGCAGTACTATTGTGGGATTGATTTAAAAAAAAGATAAACTTTGACCCGTCAGTTTCGGAGATATCGACTTATGAATAGTGGTAATTTTATTTCACACCGAACTCGGGCCCAACCATCTGTAACGGACTGGCAACAGTGTACGCTGCAGCCAGCTGATCGACGCGTGGTCTGGGAACTTGAAGCATTTTTTTCCCCGAGTTCTAGTAATTCTGAGGCGGATGTGAAATAAATTTATTCTGAGAACAAATTAAATTGGTTCAATTTATGCATGTATTTGTCTTTGTTACAGCGAATACAATTTAAACTGTCGGCAAGATGTTGTAAATCCATGATCCGACGTCCTTCGACAGCGATTTTTTGTTGCTGATCGTTGAGCTTATGGTTATTCTCATTGCGTTTAGCCGCATTTGCTTGACACATGGCTGCCACAGCTTACAGTTTTTTAGCAAGCGCCTTTTCTTTCCTAAACTTTCCTTTGTATCGCATTTGAGTTGACGGATCGTAGGGAGCTCAACGCTATGACTGCAGGAAAATCGCGCTGTTGCCACGATTACAGCGCCGCTCTCTATGCGAGTATGAGACCTATCTATGCATGAGATGCGAATGTGTGGGACATATAGAGGGTACAAGCTTTGTCAAAAATTGACAACTCGTTTGTCACTTTGGCTCGTACGTGTACCTACAGAACTGCCTTAATTACCAGTTCTCGCACTTGAATTGCAATTTTCGGCATCGCGGATTTCTTACTACCGTACTCGAACACAGAAAATCGATAACCGGCCGAAAAATCGTCAAATCTACATGTTTACATTCCGTTTGCCTTCCTAAGCTTCGTCAGGAGAAAATCGCTTTGTTGTCACTGATGGGAATATATAAACCTTGGGTGCGTACTTTTTTCTAATCCAGCATAGAACAAGCACTCTTCGCGCTGAAATCGTTCTCTTTCTGGTTTCGAATATTTGTAACATTGTTCCAACGGCAGCGTAAAGGCAAAACAATGAACTTTCGTTATGACTGCTCGAGATCTGGTTTATTGATAATATTTGGAATGTAAATAGCACATACAGTAGAACCTCGATTATCCGAACTAGTCTCGGTCCCAATTAGCTCGGATAATCAAAAGTTCGGATAATCGAAACGTGGGTTTTGGTATCTGAACTTTTGATTATCCGAACTAATTGGGACCGAGACTAGTTCGGATAATCGAGGTTCTACTGTAAATGGAAATTGAACGGTGCGTACGTTTTTGTCCGGTACTGTAGATAAACGTATTTAAAAAATTGTCCGGTTATACGGTAGAAAAGGTTATAACCTATGCTCTGTCCGAATTTTAAGTGAATCGGACGAATAAATTTCATACAACGTAGTTTCGAAAAAAATGAAAAAGAAGAAAAAGTGAATCGCAGCGGGACGGTACGCCGTAGCGCAGTAGACGTTCTGACTCTTCCCAAAAATCGTCATAACTCGGTCGATAGTTGGATGTTTTTGTAAAAAATAACGTCACAACTCATTTCACTACAATTATGCAGTGAATGATGATGGAATTTTTCAAAAAAATCTTTTCTTACATAAAATATCTTTTTGTACTATAACTTGATTATCCTTTTTTTCATCATATCTGAAATCAAAATTACGGCCCATGAGAACGCACGCGCAACTACCGCAAATAAATAGTGTAATAACTCCTCAACGGGATGATGAACCGATCCCCAATTTTGCATACCGGCTTAGGTGAAACGAAATAATAATGCACCCACTTTTTATTGCTATGTTATCGCATTCCGAATACACCCCGAAATTCAATCGAATTCCTCTGGTAAGTTTCATTCATTGGATGAGTCATCGAAATTTGTCCTAACCGTGCGGTTCTTCTTTCCGACAGCGGCAACACAATGTGAGTCGAGTGTGAAGAGAGTCGTGCCCAATATCGAAGTCGAAGGACGGCTCTTCGAGACGTCAGACACGAAGGCGCACTTTGAAACTCAAACCGAGAACTTTCAACAGGTGTCCCGGAGTCGAATCGGTTTCTTCGTTTTGGAGGCCCGAAAATTATTAGGTTTCGCCGTGTAATCGGTAATTACAGGTTCTAACGGGCTCGCCGGCGAAGAAGGAATCGAATGGTTTAAGAGAGAGGTCTCTTGAGTACACTGAAAAAATGCGTATCCTGTCTTTCCATTCTCTCTATCACCAGGGGTAAAACCATAACCGGGTATCTTATTAACGCACATGACCGCGAGTGTCCCGTAAACGCGAGGCGCGAACTCAATTGCGAGACCTACTATCAAGCTTATGGATCTCGTATGACTCTTTCCAACCGTGATATTTAACTTGGGGCGTTAAAATTTTGGCTTCTCGATTATCGCGAATCCATGACGAAATGACAAACGAGGGGACATAATTTCCGGCACTGCGAGAAAAGCGCGCGATAGAACTATGTTGGAAGACCTCTTTATTTCGCTACCACTTACTCTAATCCCTCGATGAATATGACCCTGATATACGCCATTTTGATTTATCTCTTGTATCCATGGCCCTTTCACCGTTCTAGAATCTTAATATATTTGAACATATATATATATATATATATATATATATATATATATATATGCTACGATCTGCATAACTATAATGCCGTTTATAAAGAGACACCCAAATGTCTTCTGGATCTCGTTGGGTCTAGTGAAAAAGAACCCAGCAAGCTCAACTGGAAAAGACTCGCCGAGAGTTTTCGACTGCGCATGCCGCCGCCAAAACGTTTTGCGACACACAATGCATCCCCTCCGTGTGTGCTTCTCCGCTGTCGGCGAAAGAGCGCAAGTGGCCGTATGGCTATGCCGATGAGCGAGTGAGAAAGCATGGGAGCAAGAGGGAAAGGAAAAAGGGGAGAGACCAAAATACGGCGAGAAAAGGCAGAAGGGAAAGCGACGGGGTTCGAGGATCACCCGCGGGGTTGAATAATGTTCTGGCAAAAATGTGGTGGACCACCCCTTGCCACTCTTTTTAAACTTCTTTCTTCCAAGCTCAAGCAGCATAACAGAATGAAGAGAAAAAAAAGAATCGGAGAAGAAGCGAGACGACGCCGTGCGGCAGGAGCAAGTTGGAGAGAAAAAGAGAGGCAGAGATCAAGAAAATAGGGACAGCAGAAGGCAGAGAGAGGTCAGGATTTCGTTAGAGCGGAGGTGCCCAAAGCTAACCCGCAGCCGTCAAATATGGGCGGGCAAAGAGCAGATTTCACCTGCTGTCTATATACCCTGTGCCTTTTATACCTTTCATCCCTTAAATTTCACTAATACCTCGAGCTCCTTCATTCCCTTTTCCGCTCTTACCGATCTACCACACCCCTTCGCCAGGTATCATGACCGAACTGCGCGTGTTGCTAGACTGTCTCGTTTAAGGCGTTACAAAATTCGCCGGCGGACACGCTGAAGTACAAACCGGTAAGGGACACAACATTCTTTAAAAAAACGAATCTGCCAGAAACTCTCTACCAGCCGTCATCTCGCGCACGCAAATGTCACACGGTTTTTTTTTACCTTTTTGAGAGCAACGCGTAACACGGTCACTCGGTGACCGAGAAAAACGTTTTTTTTTTCGACGCTCTCGAACTGGACGAAAGAAAGCTGGGGGAATCCCGCTTCGGGTCGCTCGAGAAGTTGGCTGAGTAAGAAGTGTTATTTTCGTTGTCGAAACTCTGCGGGCCACTTTTCGCGAGTGCATGCACGGATTCGACGACTCCGGGTCTACCAATGAATACCACGGGTAATGTACTTGAATGCTGCTCTTCCGGTATTGTAAGAGTGTATATACATATATTTATATGGATATATGTCGGCGGGAGAGCGAGAGCTTGAGCTACTCGAGCTCGCGCGAGCCACGTCCTTCGGCGACTTGGGGTGATTAATGATTCCTTCGCGAAGAGGATTCTCTCTGAAAAGCCGTGTCATCTGCCATTCCCCGTGACGTAAACAACTCTATTTCTGGTATTATAGCGTTATACTACAAAACGACGGATCGTTGAGGATGAAGGAGGTGGGGGCCGCGAAAATTGTCGGAGCACATTATACTCCCCGGATTATATTTTTTATGTACTGCAAGTGTATTGCCCAAACACTTTTGATCACTTAACGACGGCAGGCGATTATAAATTACAAATGATAATATATCTCTCGTCGCGTGTAAAGTCCCGTTACGAGGAACTTCGTTTATTGTGTTTGGTATCGATGACCTACTTCTTCGGCTAACCAGAAACTGCGATGGTTCGTGATAAAAAAAATGAACCAGAGGTAACTTGAGCTTTCGTCAAAACGCGAGTCTGTACGAACGCATACTCACTCTTGCTCAATGCTCGTTGAATCCTCTGAAAAGAAAATACCCACGTGTTGTCTTAAGGTATTCCTTTCACGAATCCGAATATTTAAAAATTAACTAATTTTCATCGACAATAAAGTAAAAATAGATCGCAGTATACTGGTAAAATTTCAAGCAAAGTTATCGAACTTTAAGAAAAACATGATTCGGATTTTGAATAATAAGTTCTCGCTGTTTTTTTCGTAAAAAATGATTATTAACAAAAACCATTCCTAATGCTTTTAAACGGTTCAAAACTGTTGTGTGTTTAACTCTCAATGATTCTGCAAGTTCAGCTAGCGTCTGACATGAATTTTCATGAAGTAATGTCTCAAATTCAACACATCAAAATAATTATTTTTCCAGCGTCTAAACCGATCTCTGCCTGTTGTGTCCGACAGAGCATGGTCGCCCTACTTAAGTCTCAACAAGAATTCTGTGTGCTTCAGCTGCAGACTTTTTTTTTAAATAACGTAGCGCAGTAAGATTCCCCACAAATACTCTTTTTTTGGCACGAAATTTGACATGTTTAACACTATGACAAAAAAAGTTGTTTACACTTTGGCAAAATGACGTGCATTGAATGTCATGCTTGCTTATAGTGGGGGAGCGCGAGGCTGAGAGTGCCGATTTAGAGTAATGGCTCAAAATAACTATCAAAATGGCATCCAGGATTTTCAATTTGTAGACCATCTAGTGTCAAATTTAATGCAGTTTTGGAATGTACATTTATAATTTGTAATTTTACAATAGTTTATGACTGAGACTCAAGTTAGTGGAACGAGGCTACGAGACACAAGTGACTTCGCTGTGGGGCGTGTTGTGCCAATGACGAGTTGGTTGTGCCGTTCGAAAGGTGGGCATTTAAAATAATAATAAATGAGATTAAAACATAATAATAATATTGTAATTTTTATGACGATGTTGTTATTAATCAAATAATATCCACTAACCTGTATGGGCTCTTATTAACATTAACCCTTAATATACTATATGAGAAAAAAAGTAATCAATATTTCTTCTTGTTTCAACTACTTAAACAGAATATAATTTCTCGATTTCTTCTTATAGAGAGACCATTTAAATCTTTTTAGTCACATTTTTTTATATATCTGGTAGCAACAACTAAAAATAATCAAGATGAAAAAAAAAATACTAGCTCGTCTCGCATCAGTCTTCAATCATTCACAGAGACTTGTTAAATTAGTCTTTTTTCACCTAATTATAATGTTTAGTCTGAAAAGGACTCATCGGAATAAAAAGTAGGGGATACAAACGTGACCCGTTTTTTAAAAATCATCTACACATATCAAGTGTGCCTAGCTTTTACACGGGACACACTCAATCCATTTTTCATGTGATACTCAATTGTAATACGAATCACAGTAAATGATGCACTAACAAACAAAAAATTAGGTTCCCTTTGGGGGAGGGGGTGGGGGTCTTGGGGCTGGTTGTGTCGCGGCACAACCAGCCCCCAATGGACAGCACTTTCAACCCCGGTACAAGTACACACACTTTATATCAAATGACAAAATTTAACAGAAACTCCGTAATTCTGTTAAATTTAACAGAACTCCGATTTCAATATAACTTTCGATTGGTAAGTCATAAACTATCGATCCAATGAAAAATCGGCATTCATAATTTTAAAAAGTTAGGCAAGAGGCTTCAAAGCATAAACACGAAAATATTTACTCACGTGTTGCGAGAGCGCTCGATTACACACTACTGCAGCGCGCGCGGTCGTAGCTACAACTAAACTCAACAAAAATGGCTGCCGCCGATGTACGAGTGTTTGACATTTTGCAACACAACATGAAACTGTAGCTATCTCTTTTAATCTTTGAAATAGTCCCATCGGCACTTTTAGCTCCGCGCCATCCTACTTCTTTATAGATGCGTTACCATCTCAAACTACACGCACGCAGTTTTGGTGGCGCTATATGTTGGAGCACGGTGAGAACTTATTCAATGTCCTAATACGACTTCAAAAATCGTTTAATTTATAAGGCATTTTATGGAGATTACATGCTGGCCAGATTTCTATCCATAATTTCTCTACTAGGCTCTAGATGTCTGATATAAACTGCGCTACACATGTAAGAATTTCTAAAGATTCCACCACGACAATAACAAGAGGGGTTACTGGATATTTGAAGAAAATATCAATTATAAAACTTAGCAACATGTCACTAGCAGAAGAATTTTCGTAACCGCGACTTTTCGGAGAAAATGTAAAAATGTCTAAATCTACTAAATTTATGCCAAATTCTTCATTCCTATTTATTTTCGGGTATAATGATTCATTCTAACTTATTTGTATTAGGCGCTACTGTAATTTACCAGTGATTTAAAACGGCCCTGTTTATGCGTCCACAAATTACGGCCCTCCGCAAAAGGAATAACCTTAAGGGGTAAGGCCACTGTAAATTTTTTGAAAAATCGATTTTTTTTATTGGCTTAAAAAATAGTTTAAACCCTCTAGTTTAAAAATAGTTTAAATCCTTTTAACTTCTTTTTTTAATTTTTTCCAATGAAAAACTATTCGCAAAACTTTAAACGCGTTTTTCTCGAAACATGGTTTTTCAAAATGGCACGCAGCATAACTCGAACAATTTTCATTTTTTTTACTTGAAATTTTAACCAGATGTGAACATTTACATTATCTTGAGAATGTCGATCGGAATTTTCAAGAACTTTATTTATTGATTTTTTATTAACAAAAAACTTGCCGTTTTTCTCGTCAAAAATCAATTTTTTTTTTCAAACGCACGCCAAATCCACAAAAATTGATACTTTTTAAAATTCGATCGACATTCTCTAGCTATAGCCCTCTAGATTAATGGTTTTTTTTTGTTCTAGATTCAAAAGTGTACCAGTGGTGCTGCGTGCCGCGGAGCCCTGGAAGCAAAACATGTCCCGGGAAGATAGCTGTGGAACCGCCATTTTGTTTTTTTTTACTGTAAAAAAATTTTATAATAAAGTTTAATGTATGCCCGATAACACCATTAAAAGTTTTTTTTCAAATACCTTCAATTTCGGCAGCAAAAAATTAGTGAAAAAACCTTTTTTTTTGGGCCGTTGCAGTGGCCTTACCCCTTAATGAAGTTCGAAGGCGTAACTATTAAGTGATTTCTCAGGACTCGAGACAAGGTGTCGTTTAAACGGCATGGCAGGACTTTACAATGGATTTCTTTAATCTAAATATCTTTCAGGATCTAAGCTCCATTGACGCAGTATAAAGTCGACTGAATAGTGCCAAATATGCTTTGCTGAAAACATTATCGGATAGGAATTGTTTACAAAAAGAAACTATCAAGCGAGGTCTCTTGAGTAGAAATAAACGAATATAATTGTTTCTTTCGCGCGACATCAAAAATCGTGATCCATTTATTTCATTGAAAATTTGCAAAAAAAAATGATTAGTGATCACTGACGTAAACAGCCATCGCTAAATCTTATCCCACTCCAAAGATAATGATATACGTGAGCGGACAACTAATCCTGTATCGAGTAGCATTAACATGTCGAGTTCTTTTTCCAGCAAATACTCTTTGTCTTATCGGTCTTAATTGTATGCAAAATGGAAGCGTTCTGCTTGACCGCCCAAGAAATAGCTCAACAGATTTTATCTATATAATTGTGGATCGTTAAGGTATTCCTTTCGCGAAGCCGAATATTTAACAATTAACCACTATCAAGTAAATATACATAACAGTGTACTGGTAAAATTTCAATCCAAGTTACCCAACCGTCAACGAAAAATTACGACTCTAAAAATCGTCTCATTTATACGCAGCTTTATAGCGATGACACGCTGGCAACATTTCTATCTAATCATTTATGCACTCAATAACTCTATATGCGTGATATAAACTATTCACGCGTGTAAAAAAATCTAACGTTTCCGTAACGACAATAAAAACAAGACGTCACCGATTCTGTAAAGAAAATATTAATGATAAAACAGAAAAATGTGACTAGCAGAATCATGTTCGTAGCCGGAACTTTTCAGAGAAAATGTAAAAATGCCTAAATCTACTTAATTTGCATGACATTTTTTATTCCATTTTATCGTTGGGTATAATAATTGGTGTTGCTTATTTTGATTAAGCACTACTGTAATTTGACAATGATTCAGAAGGGCCCTCCTTATGCCCCCACAATATACGGCCCTCCGCAAAAGGAACACCTTAAGCTTTTGAGGAAAACCGCTCGTACGCGTACGTAGTATTCTCGTAAGTGTGATGCGTTACAAAGGATCAGTACGCGGGGACACACATTTCGCTCTTAAATTGCCGATCGCCATGTGCTCGAGCGAACAAAATTAGTACCGTTCTCTTTTACATCTGATACAATGGCTTCTGGACGTGAGGGAAAAAACGAGCGCATTCTAATTTATCACGAACAAGTGCCGAGCGCTTTACGGAGGTAAAAATGAAAAGGAAGAAGCTCGCAGGAGTTACTAGGCGTGCGAGCCGAAAGATACGAAGGCGAATCGTAAATATCAATTATAATCGAATTATAAAGTTCTCCGTTAAACGACTCAGGGTGTATAGAATGATCGATACCGATGATTTCACTAATGAACCTTCCCCTCTCTAATAAACTTCAGTACTCGCGAATGTTCATTCCGGCTGTATTACAATTATAGATGGCCATCTTCGTGACGATAAGAAGTTCGACAGGTGCAATACGCGTAGTAACAGTACGGGCATGACTATGCGGTATGGGTCAGCGACTCGATGCTCGTGGATAAAACGAAAGCAATTGTTTACATCCATTTTGGCAATGTGGAATATTCTGCACATTCGGAACCGTTTTTACCCAAATAACTTTTTAATTCCAGCTCATTTCGTACTCGTAACTGGATGAAACTTTCCGCTTTCTTTTATTTTCGCAAAAAAAAATCGTTTTCTGTCTCAGATTTTTTAATAATATGTATTGCTGTGGTCTCAGGTACTTTCGTAAAAGTGAAAATCGCTCAGGTTCGTAACTTCCGTAATACATTCAATATGTGTATACGAAGGTGCGTTCCTCTTTTTACGTACCCTTTTCGACATTTATTTCTTTCTCTCTTTTATTTAGTTGCTCTCTTCGTTACATTTAGCACAGCCGTTCATGCAAATTCATCGGTTCGCGAGCTTATGGCCGTTATCGTAATTGCATTCACAGCTGTATCGCGAATGCGCACATATGGGTATCGTATATTTTATTAACAAGATTCCGTCCCGCCTCCTCCTTCTCGCCTCTCTTTCGTCCCTTTTTCCATATACTCGTCGATGCTCGATTCGAAAACGACACGAGCGTTAAGTATTCGCGTTGTATCGTGACCTGGGAAGTCCACTTTTTTCGATACATTTAACACTTTGCAAGTCCTGCTATAACCATTTCCCGAAGAATTCAGCACTTCCGGCAAGCCTTTGGGTATTTGTCGCTGTTTTACGTTACCAAAAAAAGTTATTCAAAATCGTACGATTAAGCGCAAGCGAAATATTATGAAAAAACAGCTTGAGAGTTCGAATAATTCGTTGAAATATTTTCCACGCTCGAGAGAATTTGTAAAATCGTCGTTCAATCGTCGACTTTAGATGTTGCTGCGCAAATTTTTTCTACTGCCTCGTATATATAAGCGGGGAAGTCGACGGTCTGGCCTAGCCTCAGTTAGGGCGAGAGACGTGCGAGAGAGTGCGCGGAGAGTTTTGCGCCACAAATCGCGAGCTCCGTATCCTCGGCTTGCACTTCCCGA
>OZ023312.1:53329188-53356688 GCA_964007375.1 Ophion obscuratus
GTGAGAGAACTAGGGGGCGAGAGGAATCGGAAAGGAGGAGAAAGGCGGCATGCCAGAAGGAGAGCAGGTGCAAACTTGGCCTGTCAGGAAGTCGCTTACAGCCTCGAGGACAAAAGCTTCCCGAGGGACTCGTGGTGCGAGCGCAGAAAATCGAGACACCCTGTTCACTCACAGTTTTCTCCCTCTCTTTCCCTCTCGCCACCCTCTCTCTCTCTCTCTCTCTCTCTCTCTCTCACTTTCTGTCTCTCCCGATGGAAGAGAATGGTTTGGCTTCAGCCAGAGGATCGCCTCATAGCGAACAAGCTCAGAGAATGACAAGACAAAGAAGGTAGCCAGGATAAAGGGGTGAACGAGGAGGATCCTGTTCAAGCGAGAGAGAGAGAGAGAGAGAGAGAGAGAGAGAGAGAGAGAGAGAGGGCGACAGAGTACAGCAGATAACGTTCGGCGAGAGAAGAGGGTAAGGTTGATAGTCTAAATTCCAAATAACAGGGTAGCTTTCTAACATCTTCGGGACGCTGTAACATGCTCGTCGCGAAAAACTCAGGCCTCGTACTTCGCTTCCGTACATGCCCTATACCGTGACAAAACGACAAAGCCACCGAGAGAGGGGCGGGGGGGGGGGGGGGGATCGAACATAGGGTGACTTCATCTAGGGATACAGGGACGGTTCTTATTGATTTATTTATAACCTGAAGAGAGGAAAGGCAAACAAAGTAAACGATATAATAGGAGGGGAGATCTGTTCAACCCTGGGAGTAGACAAAATGTGATTATTGGAAAAATATACTTTCCAACTCGAGCCCTACTATCACACATGAGAAACATCCCTTCCGGATTCTGTGATCACGTGATATTCCATCTTCCCTTGTGTAACTCTTTGGAAACGAACGCATCTTTTCCTTTTCGCTCTCGGGAGCTGCGAACTTTCGAAATGCCAACCTGCCCGTATCAGGAGTGAAGAGCGACGCGGAAAATTCCCCGAGACAGTTTTACAAGACAAAAATGCGCAATGAGAGGTATCGCGACGGGTGGCGGGGGTTGAAGGTCGAAGGAGACGAGGTGGTAAAACGTGGAATTTCCAGGCAACGTGACAACGTACGCGATCAAAGAAACTCCACTAGGTGAACGTGTCAAATCGAGACAAGATTCGCACGTCGAAGAAATGCCACGGAGTTTCTCGCCCTTTGCATAATTCGAAGCAAAATCTCATGCGATCCATTTATCGATTGATCCTATGGAGCGACCCGAGCGATGCTCCTATTGATAAGCGTCAACGACGCCACTCAAAGTTGAGATGCGCTCTCAAAAATAAATATAACTTGTCCAAGGCGAGCCTCTAACGCTTCTACGTGTATCGAATTAAACGTTATTCACAGGGTGAGGCACATAAAGTGTTACAGAGCAATAGCACTTAAACCATTAATCATATCCAAAAATGTTTCAGACAAAAGTTTCAGTATTCGAGTAGGCCATCATACTGGACCACCCTATTTTTCATCAACTCTACTTCTTTAAATGAAATAGTACATTTTTTCTTCTACCATCTTGTGGAGCACTCAAGCCGTATAAAAAACATTAGGCGATCAAAGTCGTTCAAGGTCATTCGAGGGCAGTATCGATGATAAAAATCTAAATATCTCGGATCACTACCAAATATTTGGTGGTGATCCGAGATATTTAGTTTTGTATTTCATTTTAATAGGTGACCTTGAATGACCTTGAACGACTTTGACCGCCTAATGTTTTTTATGCGGCTTGGGGTGCTCCACAAGGTGATTGAAGAAAAAATGTACCTTTTCATTTAAAAAAGTGAAATTGAACTTCACGTACCTTCAGCGCCTCCACCGCTAAAAAAATAGGGTGGTCCAGTATGACGGCCTTCTCGAACACTGAAACTTTTGTCTGAAACATTTTTGGATATGATCGATAGTTTGAATGCTATTGCTCTGTAACACTTTATGTGCCGCACCCTGTATAATACATTGAGGGAGAATTCCACTGAGATGCGCTGAAAAAGGTAGCCTATGCCGCTTTATTTATTACTTAATGATTTATTTGGGATTCAGAAACAAGGTATGTTATTAAGCATGCATTGAAATTATTTCGTGTAGGATTTTGGTTTAAAAAATTGAAAACTAACAACGTTATCGGGGTAGAGCCTCCGTATAAAAAAAATAAATTATATGTATAAAATAAAAATAAAAAAAGCTTCTGTATAGAAAAATACTCTGCGCAAAATAAAAATGTTTTATAATCTATGTAAATGTAGTACTTGTTGTACTCAATCATTTTTCGAAAAAAAATCAAATTTCGAAAAAAAAAGTTAAAGGATACTCAATTTTGAAAAAAAAACGGCCACGTACACAGTAGCTACAGCAATTACGGAAATTTTAGTTTATAAATTGGAAATCGGACAATTAAAGTAGACGGCCCAGTGCCCGTCAGAGTCCTAGTAATCGCCACGTTTACGCATTAAATAAGTATTTTGAGATAAAACTCGTTCCTTCGTGCAGATCTGTGATATATTAGCTCCCAGGAGGGATTTAATGTGTTGTATTACATTTTCACACCCGTAAGTATACGCATTCAACAATAATCAAATTAAATATATTCCGCTACGACGTCAAGCTGTCATTTCGGCCGAATCCTTCATTAGGAGGTTAACGTGAACCATGTCACATCTCGGGTGATTTGAGGATGCCTGTGGACTTGCGTGAAGTAAGTTTTCCTTCAAGTGATCAACAAGGATTTTAGTTTTGCATTCAGCATACAAAATTATAGTTTGATGTTAATTTCAACGAGTTTTCATATATGACGATTACCGGTTCAGCAACATAAACACTCTGCCAATTAATTGCCACGGCTGTCGACAACTGGGACAATGTTAGCAAAAAAAGAATCTTACGAATCGAATATTAGTTAATATAAAATCAGAAAAGAAATATGGGGTCCCTAATTAGCATTGTCTGAAGGATCCACGGACCAGTAATCGCCATACACATATTCGCGATAGTAAAAAGATATACATATAAATAAATGTTGTCGATTACTGGATCGTGACCATGTCGATAACTGGGTACGTCTTGAACACAGGTGGACACCACTTGATCGAAATAATATTAAAAATCATTTTATGAAAAAATAGTTGTTTATAATGACTACAAATAAATAAAAATTATTATTCTGACGTAATAGGCAATAATTAGTTTTGTTTTTGAAATTAATAAAGTTGTATGGAAGAGAAATGTATGTTTCAAACTCTTTATCAAATGTTTTAATACAAATCATAAAGTTTATGACCTAGTGCGTAATAATAAATATAAAAAATATTTATTTTTGTACATTTGGCCCCATTTTTAAGAAAGTCGCATATTCGACTGAAACAACGGCCTTTGTTCGTTTCCAAAAACCGCAATTGTTAATCGATTATAAAAATCGTGTGTACATAGCTATAAAATGTATCTAAGAAGTTATAGTTGAAATTTGAAGTCAATCGGTGAAAAAATGCAGGACCTACGAGTCCGACCGATTTTGAAAATATTTCTTCATGGAAAACACATTCAAAGTTAAACATTTTTTTACTAGATGCCAAAAAAATCGACCTAAAATAACTTCTGCATAACATTTTTGGCATGTGTATCCATTATTTAAGTCGATACAAAAAAAAACAATTTTTTTTTCAAAGGTATATAAGGCTTTAAAGCAGTTGGAACGTATGTGACGATTAGGGGGATGTTCCCATGTCAATTACCAAACCAACTATCATGGCCGCTGTTCAGTTCTCAGCATCACGGAATGCAGCGTAGATTAATTTTATATATATATATATCTATATCTCAGACAAATCCACACGCGCTATACCTACAGACAATATTCATGTTCTGGAAATATCGTATACTGACAATCGCATAGCCTCAGAGGAACCCTTTGCTTTTACATTCTTACCCTTCGCGGCTTCAATGGGAAAATCCGCGAAGGAACCCTTGGCGACCAGATGTCGTATTACTAAATAGTTTTACTATTGGAAAATCCGCGGCACGGCGTCTGGCGACCAAGTGTTGGATTGCTAGATCGCTTTATTGTCGAAAAATCCAAGGTACGGCGTCTGGCGACCAAATGTTTTATGACGGATTGACCGTCAGGGTTTTTTTGCGCGAACCTCCGAGTGAGCACTGCATCCCAACGCTTCGTGCTTACCTGCGGGGGACGCGACCCCTTTCAGCCAATGAATATTTGCAAAATCTCGTAATGTAAGGGTCAACCAATGAGGAATGCGTGATACAAACTCTCGAAGCCATCTTTACCTCCCTCCAACGAGAGAGCTAAAAGTTCGAGAGTTTGCATTTTCTATATAGTTCAAATCAGTCTTAACTCAACAAGCGGGACAGACACAACGAGCTGCTCGCCTACAAAACCTTTTAACTTCGACTCGTGAACTTCGACACGGACAAGAACTCATCTTGATCCCTGACTCGAACGAACACATCACACGATCCAAATTACTAATTATTTTGTACAACCGTTTGTCATCAACAATAGTTTTTGTTTTCTTCTTGTTATTAAAGTATATAGTGAATTAAAAAGAAAGTGTAAATCCCAATCTTAATTCATTTTTTCCCATCGTTCCTCTCGGGTCAACTTCGTCGTCAGGAACAGTTTCGGGAGATAACATCGACGTACCGACAGGTATAACTGGGACTTACAACCCCAGCAAGCGCCTCGCAAAATTATCGTGAGCTCCCGCGTCGGTTACCCCGAACATTTAATGGTCCTTCGAGCCGGATCGCTAGCGAATAAAACAGTCATTCGAAGTGAAAGGTGAAACAAAAACCTATCGCGAGTGCGTATCCTGAAGAGCCTTGAGCCAGGAAACCCAACTACGCTAAGAATCGTAACGTCGGTGAACGGAGCGGAGCTGAAAACGCCAAAAGGCATCACCTACCGCGGAAACCCAACACCGGTCACAAAACCAAAGGAAACACTTCGAGAGTGCGTGCTGTGAGAGGAATCAATCCACCACACCCAACTACTCGAGGAAGCATCCACAATCTGTGAACAACGAGGAGCTGAGATAGCATCATCGCATCCACCTACCTACACCGAAACTCACCGGACGTCAAAGGTAAGCTCATTACATAAAGAGTCGCCAAAAAATTATATTTTCCTTTACCTTTGCATCGCATCTCGATTTCGAACAAAATGCCGGGAACTGAGTTGACGGAAGCACAGAAGGCGCAACGAGCAACCCTTGTACAAGCGCGTGGTCAAATTAAAACGAGAATCACAAAATTAAAAAATTATCTCGAAAGGTCCGGGCCGCATGCGAATACCGAGTACATTAGTAAAAATCTCGAGAAAATTGACGAAGCCATCGCGGACCTCCCACGCATCCAAGAGGCGCTCAAGGTCATTGAACCTATGATAGATCATGACGCAGTGGAAGAAACTGTAATGGATGAATACGAAGAAATGCTCGTGCTCGTCCGAAAATTTAGAGAGCCAAACCGTGGAGCAATTGTAGACAGACAAGTTCCAAACCCCGATCAGCGACCAACATCTACCGTATCAAATGCATCAGCGGAATACTTCGTATCGTTACCAAGGGTTGACGCGAAAAAATTTGACGGAAAATTGGAAGATTGGCGAACATATCGGGACTGGTTTGTTCAGACAATCCACAATCGAAACGGCTTATCAGACGCGCAACGTCTCGACTATTTAAAAAGAACGCTCGCCGGCGAAGCCGGAAACTCAATCAGCGCCTTTCAAGCGACAGATGAAAATTACGCAGTAGCCTGGAGTTTACTCGAATCCACGTACGACATAGAGTACATCTTGATTCTTCGTCATTATGAATTATTGATGGAAACTCCCGCAATGAAGAAAAATTCCGTCGACGAGATCAGGAAATTACTGAATAACGTTCAAACGCAAATCCTTGCCATGAAGGCACTCGGAGAAAGGATCGAAAACTGGAACACTCCGATCGTGCACACCATTCTGAAAAGATTAGACAAGGACACTGCGAGAGAATGGAACAGGAAAATCCAAGGCACTAAAATGCCTAGATACGAAGATATGTTGCGCTTTCTGCGAGAAGAAGCGACGCGACTCACACCCATGGCTCCGTCAGGATGCAACCAGCCTTCGCAATCGACTCCAAAATGGCAAGGAAAACCCAAAGGAGGGAATGAAGGTCAGAGACATCAAAAGGTTCAGGCACTCCTGACCTCCACGGATGGAAAATCCTGTCCGCTGTGCAAGGAAGAGCATGGAATCACAGGATGTCAAAAATTCCTGTCATTAGCTACATCCCAGCGAATCCAAGAGGCTCGGAAGGCATCTTCGTGCTTGAATTGCCTGAAGTCTAACCACAAGACTCGTCACTGTCGATCGCCGGCCTGTTCTACGTGTTTGAAGCGTCATAACACACTCTTACACTTGACGGAAGAAGTGAACGCGTTAAGGACGTCGTCAGCATGACTAGAGCCGATCACAGCCTCAGACGCGCAAGCGGTTACAGCACTCGTAGCAACCCTCCCTACTAGAGACATAATTGTCACCGCAGTTATTCTCATACGAAATAACGTGCAACAAGCTATTCAATGCCGCGCAGTATTAGACACCGGATCCAGCTCTAATTTCATGACGGAATCTCTCGCTAAAAGGCTAAAACTTCCACTGGAGAAGTTCAATGTCCCCATCGAAGCCATTAACAACGCTCAATCGAATTCGAATTATCTGGTAAAGGCCACAATAGATTCAAGAATCACCGGATACTCCAGAACGCTCAGCTTTCTTACGGTCACAAGTTTAGGTGGTGCACTCCCCATTGAACCGATAGATAGAGGCCGTCTCGATATTCCGAAGCACGTGGCATTAGCCGATCCGAAATTCGATCAACCAGCGCCGATAGATCTATTATTGAGCGCCGGCACAACGCTTTCGCTACTTTGTCAGGGACAGATTAGACTCAACGGCCCCGATGCGCCCGACATAATTATGCAAGAGACAAAACTCGGTTGGATCATCGGGGGAAATGCTCTGTCAAAGGGACCGTCGTCGAAAAAACAATCGCTTCAAAACTATTACGCTAGCGCCGAACGAGAATTGCGAGACTTCTGGGAGATGGACGACATCAATGCGAACAAACACCTGTCGAAAGAGGAACAAGCTTGCGAGAAGCATTTCGAGAGGCATGTTTCACGCACACCGATAGGCCAATATGTAGTCGCGCTTCCGTTTAACAGCCGTCAGCCAGAATTAAAAGATGGTCGCCACTTGGCCGAAAAACGGTTCAACTCACTTCTCCGTAAATTCAACCTTAATAGCGAATTTGAAAAACAATACACTGCCGTTATGCAAGAATACATTGATCTTGGCCACATGTCTGAAGTGCCAGAAGAGTCCGCAAGAGAACACGGATTCTACTTGCCTCACCACGCGGTCATAAAAGAGGCGAGCCTTACCACAAGGTTACGAGTAGTGTTCGACGGATCGGCGAGAACCGACGACTATCCAACATCGCTCAATGATACCTTAATGACCGGACCAACAATACAAGACGACATATTCTCGTTACTAACACGCTTTCTCACCCATCAGTATGTCCTGACCGGGGATATAGAGAAAATGTACCGGCAATTCTTGGTCCGAGAAGAGGATAGAAAATACCAGCGAATATGGTGGAGAGATACAGCCGGCAACCAAAAGACGTATCAACTGAATACAGTCACATTTGGTTTGTCATGCGCTCCATATCTCGCCATTCGCTGCATCCATCAATTAGCAGACGATGAAGTTTCTCACTTCCCGCTGGCATCGGCAGTCATCAAAAGAGACTTATACGTTGACGATCTTCTTACCGGAACAGATTCGTACGAAGAAGCAGAAGCACTCCGCGATGAAATCTCCAATCTATTAAAAAGGGGAGGTCTCAATTTGCGACAATGGGCTTCTAATGAGCCTCGTCTCTTAGAAGGACTACCCGACGGAAGCGTCAACTTACAACTGAACACTTCGAGCGACGCGAAAATAAAAACGTTAGGCCTCCACTGGGACTCAGCAAAGGATACGATCGTGTACACGGTAAAGCCTATCAAACAACCGTCGAAGATAACCAAGCGAACCATGCTCTCAGAGGTTGCAAAAATATTCGATCCACTGGGATTTCTTGGTCCAGTAATACTAAAGGGCAGAATGATTCTCCACAAACTCTGGCTGGAAAAAACCGGATGGGATGACGCCATCCCCTTGAGCGTACTCACCGAATGGAGAACATATGCGGCCCAACTGATCGAGCTAAACAACGTCTCATTTGATCGACGAGTGATAATACCAAGGTCGATAGATGTTCAATTGCACGGATTCTGCGATGCCAGTGAAAAGGGATATGGAGCTTGCATCTACTTGCGCTCCAGCGACACCGACGGCAATATACAAACACGACTTTTGTGCGCGAAATATCGTGTTGCACCGATTAAGTCTGTGACGCTTCCTCGTCTAGAATTGTGCTCCGCAGTACTATTATCCGATTTATACGTGGCAACCAAAAAGGCAATTAATCGTCCCATCGACCAAACGACCTTCTGGTCAGACTCAATGGTAGCGCTACACTGGATAAGGACTCCTCCACATAAATTGTTGGTATCCGTTGCAAACCGAGTAGCTAGCATTCAAGAAAAAACTGAAGGCTCGGTGTGGCGACACGTCCGCTCTGGAGACAATCCCGCAGATCACATTTTGCGAGGATTACTTCCGACCGAGTTCTTACTGAAGTCGAACTGGAAGATGGGTCCATCATGGCTGTCACTCGACGAAACTTCGTGGCCAGTGAGCAGCTTAACAATCCCAGCAGAACTTCCGGAATTGCGCAAAACACAATGCATGCTCCTCACTGCCGAAGAAACAAGGAGTCCTGATCCATCGTTCTTCCAAAAATATTCGTCGATAGGCAAATTGCAACGAATAGTTGCGTATGGACTGCGATTCATAGGAAGAAGAGGAAAACCGAGAAACATATATTCGGACAACGGCAGCAATTTCATCGGCGCCAATAATGAATTAAAGGAGTTATATTCCTTTGTCCAGTCAAGGGTATACAACGAAAAGATTCAACGACATCTCGCAACGCAAGGAATCACATGGCATTTCATACCACCGCTCTCTCCTCACTTTGGGGGATTATGGGAGGCTGGGGTAAAATCGTTTAAGCATCACCTTAAAAGAATCTGCGATGACTTAGTTACGTTCGAAGAGTTCAATACACTTGTAATTGAGATCGAAGCAATTTTGAACTCTCGCCCTCTCACTCCCATATCCACTGATCCCAACGATTTAATTGTTCTGACCCCCAGTCACTTCCTTGTTGGCGATTCTTTAATGAGCTTACCAGAAACCAACTTCGAGTTAGCGCCATCCAATCGGCTGTCAAATTGGGAGCTAATCCAGAAAAAACAACAAGAGTTCTGGAGAAGGTGGCACAAGGAGTACCTCAACGAGCAAAACCTCAGGACGAAATGGACCAGCGGCCATCACAACATCAAAGAGGGCACGATTGTGATCCTCCGAGAAGACAATCTACCGCCGAGGCAATGGATTCTGGGTCGAGTCATCAAGGTGTATCCTGGAAATGACGGAGTCATTCGAGCAGTCAGAGTGAAGACGGCTACGGGTGAATTCGATAGAAACATCCGCAAACTCGCCCCATTACTAAGTGAAAGTGACGGTGCAGAGAAAAACAATATAGAACATTAAGCAGAAAAGTATCTGTATAATAATTGGTATTACATGCCGGGTATCGTTGATCAATTGAATACAATCTCTCAACGGGGGGAAGATGTTCAGTTCTCAGCATCACGGAATGCAGCGTAGATTAATTTTATATATATATATATCTATATCTCAGACAAATCCACACGCGCTATACCTACAGACAATATTCATGTTCTGGAAATATCGTATACTGACAATCGCATAGCCTCAGAGGAACCCTTTGCTTTTACATTCTTACCCTTCGCGGCTTCAATGGGAAAATCCGCGAAGGAACCCTTGGCGACCAGATGTCGTATTACTAAATAGTTTTACTATTGGAAAATCCGCGGCACGGCGTCTGGCGACCAAGTGTTGGATTGCTAGATCGCTTTATTGTCGAAAAATCCAAGGTACGGCGTCTGGCGACCAAATGTTTTATGACGGATTGACCGTCAGGGTTTTTTTGCGCGAACCTCCGAGTGAGCACTGCATCCCAACGCTTCGTGCTTACCTGCGGGGGACGCGACCCCTTTCAGCCAATGAATATTTGCAAAATCTCGTAATGTAAGGGTCAACCAATGAGGAATGCGTGATACAAACTCTCGAAGCCATCTTTACCTCCCTCCAACGAGAGAGCTAAAAGTTCGAGAGTTTGCATTTTCTATATAGTTCAAATCAGTCTTAACTCAACAAGCGGGACAGACACAACGAGCTGCTCGCCTACAAAACCTTTTAACTTCGACTCGTGAACTTCGACACGGACAAGAACTCATCTTGATCCCTGACTCGAACGAACACATCACACGATCCAAATTACTAATTATTTTGTACAACCGTTTGTCATCAACAATAGTTTTTGTTTTCTTCTTGTTATTAAAGTATATAGTGAATTAAAAAGAAAGTGTAAATCCCAATCTTAATTCATTTTTTCCCATCGTTCCTCTCGGGTCAACTTCGTCGTCAGGAACAGTTTCGGGAGATAACATCGACGTACCGACAGGTATAACTGGGACTTACAACCCCAGCAAGCGCCTCGCAAAATTATCGTGAGCTCCCGCGTCGGTTACCCCGAACAGCCGCATGACGATGACTCGTACAATAGCATCTTATAACCTTTACGAAATATTTTCTCGAACACTGTACCAGGCACGGGAAATTCACAACGACCTTCTTCTTCGTAATAAAAAAAATTGATTAAAAACGACTTAAAATAACTTTTACTCACTTTCCTGATTGAGCCATATAAATTTGCAAAGTCAAGCGATCTGCTTAAGGTGACGATTACTGGGCCATCTCCCTTATAGCTAGAGTTATGATTCCGGTAAGGTTGTGGAAAATTGTTTTGATAAAAACTCGATAACAAGTTTTAGTATACGTAAATCGTTGCGCTACCTGATCTCACTAAATCGTTTATAACTTGGCCAACTTTTCATATTTTAATTTGGACATTTCTTCCCATATTCTTGAATATGCATACATTAAGAGAATGCAAACACATCGATTTTTTACCCGTCACAGTGGTGCCCCGCGTTGAGAGTATTACTATAAATAATATTCAACACGATATTAATGTAACATAGGTGCGCAACTAAGTTTCCGGGTTTTTTGGACCAATAAAAAAATCGAATATTTCAAGACAAATACAAAAAATGATTCATTCCAAGTATTGTCCCTCGCTATTTATACATTTTTGCCATCTCTCTGGGAATACATAAATACCGCGACGATAACAAGACGCGTATTTGGACTGAAACCATTCGTCCAACCAATTTTGTACTGCATCGTATTTTGCCAAGTGTAGCCCACCCAAGCCATGCGCCATCGACGGGAACAAGTGATAGTCTGAAGGGACCAGGTCTGGCGAATACGGCGGATACGGCGGATACGGTAGCAGATCCCATTTCACTGTTTCTATGGTGTCCTGGACGATGGGACTGCGATGGCACGGACCGTTATCGTGCTGCAATATCACACGTTCGAGAAATGCGTGGTTCAAATTGATTAGTTATTGTCGGTAGCGATGCCCATTGACAGTTTCGCCCGGTTTCAGCAGCTCATAGTACACGATTCCTTTCTGGTCCCACCAAACGCAGAGCACTGTCTTTTTTCCGAAGCGATTTGGCTGTGCCGTCGATGTTGACGCTTCGCCAAGTGAGAGCCACGATTTTCTGCGTTTGGGATTCTCAAAATATATCCATTTTTCATCGTCAGTAACAATTCGATGCAGGAAACTCTTTCTGTTCTGACGCAACAGCAAAATTTCGGAAGTGGCTCTTCGATTTTTCATTTATCTCTCATTGTCAGTCAACTATTGCCTCGGCAAGTTGATCTTCTGTTGGAGTGTCATCTTCATCCAATAACGCTTGCAGATCGGCGTCCGAAAATGTTTGCGGTCTTCCCGAGCGCTCCTTGTCCCCAGTCTCAAAAACGTCACTTCTGAACTGCTTGAACCAATCTTCACACGTTGTTTTTTATGGTATATATTCGCCGTAGGCCCCCTCAAGTAACCGACGTGCTTCAGCTGCTTTTCTTAGGTTCAAGCAGAAAAGCATTGCTCCCCGCAAATGCTGTTTATTTGGCACAAACTTTGACATTTTCGAGGTTAAAAAAAGGTCGTTGTGTTGCGATATTTGTTTATATTACGACTGGGTATTCTTAACATATGTCCAAGGTATAAAGACACCCAATTTCAGACCTGTATGCCGACTACATGTGTCGCCAGCGCCATCCATGTGTTAAACCCGGGAACTTAGTTGCGCATCTAGTATAGCGAACATATTCGTATATACGAGAAATCATTTTGTCACAATGGAAATATCCATATCCGACATATTTCCATTTCAAAAGTTGATGGATTACATGAATGGTGCGGGCCTTTTTTCGTACGCGGTAACATTTTTTCGTATTGCCATTATAATGTCCGTCTCTATTGAGTCGTTGGAAAAAATCTCTATTGAACGGTACGAGATTTGAACAATACCGAAGAGTTTACATATGAAAAGCGACGGAGGATCTCATTCCGTTTTAACGAGCACAAAAATGACTTGAAAGTTCGGTGACTACGGTATATGAAAAACAAACGACGAGAGATCATCATTCCGCTTAAGCACGGACGTTTATTTCGAGATCCGCGTAAATGGAGAAAAAATATTTACGGAGTTTTGTTTTGTTTGTTTTCTTTTTGAAGGTTCAGGTTTCTATTTCTCGTTCTTTAATTATACAGTTTGGTTTTCTATGGCTCACGAAATAATTTGGTGGAAGTTACCACGGAGAATGAGTGAGGAAAGCCCTAACATAATAGCATGCTATGATTAAGTATTTTACCTATATGTATGTGTGTGTGTGGGTGTGCGTGGGTGGGTCGGTGCGTGCGTGCGTGCGTGCGTGTGTGTGTGTGTGTGTACAGGGCTAGATCTCGCTAAGAGAGAATGCCAGGAATCCCGCAGCGACCTTAAAAGAATTCTCACGGTTAATCAGTGTTACAGGGTTGCGACGGGGTGATGTGTATGATTACACCTTGTCTCCTAACGGCTATAAATCTTGACGGCTCGGTGGCGTACCTGTCCATTTTTCTATAAATCTGCGGATCATCCCGCAGGATTCTTTGTACAACAAAACCTGCTGCTCTTCTTACAGTGCTTCGAATCTCGTAGTAATCGCGACGTTCTTTGGCAAAAGCAATCGGCACTGTAACGGTTTCTCTGTTTTGAATCCCTAACAGATGTGTAGAAATAGAAAGACTTTGAATGAAGCTTGTCACCATGATGGTCCTCGCGGTTTGAATTTGAATGATTATGTATCGCCTCAAGATCGCTTTTTGAGAAGTAACGGCAACAGAACGAACAAAACGTCTCTTCATTCTGCAGATAAAGTACATTGGAATTTCAGTAAGGTTGTACTTACATTTTCCCTAACAATAATGTTCGCCAATTTTTTTACGATTAAATTACTCCCGACTACTTCGCAAACGTAATGCGGAGAGTGGAAGAAAAAGTATAGCGAATAACGGGGGCAATGGGACTGCTCTCCGTTGGGACTTTGGTCTCTACACTGTACCGGCACACTAAATGGTCTAGGATCGAGCTGTGTGTAGCGCGATCACCTACCGGCTTCATCCCGTACACCAAGCGCTGGGCCACTCGGTCGTAATTCATTTTTTTACGAGAGTCCAGTTTCGTTCGAGACCCCGGAAAGAGGTTTCAGGCCACTGATTTATGGAGTAACGATTAAATGCAGCGGAATAGAGTCAAAGAGGGAGAGAGAATGAGAGGCGGAGCGGCGAAGAGAAGGAACGAGAAAGAGAGAGAGAGAGAGAGAGAGAGAGAGAGAGAGAGAGAGAGAGAGAGAGAGAATAGAGTTCCTGCGTATTCATCTCTTAGCTCCAACAATGTACAAAGACAACGGCTTCTCTCGTCTCACCTCGACTGTTCGATATTGTATCCAATCTACGACATTCGTAATGTTTCGCTCGACCGACCAGGAATGATATACGGCAGTCGCCGGAACCATAAAAATGTGTTTATTGATTTGTATTCTTACACTGTGCAACAATATTGCTCGTCCAGCTTCTCGGGATTTCATAAATTTACGTTCTGTCATTTTTCGCTCGTGACTACTCCCGAAAACGAAAAAAAAAGATCGTAAAAAAGTTTGCAGTTAAAAAGGTTTAACGTTTTCATATGGTCAATTAGACCAATCTCGTGATCAGTTAAGGTATTCCTTTCACGAACCCAAATATTTTACACTTAACTGATTTTCGTCTATAATGAAGTAAAAATACATCCCAGTATACTGGTAAAATTTCAAGCCAAGTTACCGAACCTTTAACGAAAAATTACGGCCCTAAAAATCGTCTCACTTATACAGCGCTTTATGGACATGTCACGCTGGCCACATGTCTTTCTAATAATTTATACACTAAATAACTCTAGATGCCTAATACAAACTGCTCACAGGTGTAAAAAAGTCTAAAGATTCCGTAACAACAATAAAAACAGAGGGTCACCGAACGTTTAAAGAAAACATTAATGTTAAAACTTGGAAAAGTGTGGTTAGCAGAAGAATTTTTGTAGCCGTGACGTTTCAAATAAATGTAAAAATGTCTCAATCTACTAAATTTGCGCGAATTTTGTTATTCTAGTTTATCGTTGTGTATAATAATCCATTATAACTTGTTTTTTTTATTAAGCGCAATTGTAATTTACCGACGATTCAGAAGGCCCTGCTTATGCCCCCACAAAATACGGCCCTCCGCGAAAGGAATACCTTAACAACAAGCCATAGCGTTTTTTTGTTCGCAGAGTCCTTACGGACCTTGCGTTTATCAAAAGAATCAACTGCAATTAATTTACATCAATATTGCTTTGGAAATCAATTATGTTATTATCGAATTAGTGTTTAATACTTTTACAAACCTGGTCCCTTGATTATTATTTGAGCGATATTCGAGTAAAATAATTTTTCTCACATAGCAATCAGTTTTTAAACAGCAATCTTTTTTTTCCAATGATTCATATCATATTTATTGGCAATTTTTATTTGGTGAGTGGCATTATTTTTTCGTTCTGAGCCCTGATAACTCGAGGCTTTCGATTATTTTCGCGAAGGAGATTCAGGTAGACGCACGAAACGACGCAAAGCTCCATCCCCTGAAATACCACCACCTTTGTCTCCTCGTGTGAAATTACTTTTCTCCTCCGGCTCAACTCTCATATCCCCCCAGCGTTCTCACTCCTTGCAGTCTACCACAGCACCCGCGCTCACGTTTATCCTCATCTTGAAATTTCCTCCGGAGAGGAAACTACTTTCCTATTTCTTCACCTTCGCGTAAATTGCAGTACCGCTTCACGAATAAAAATGAGAAGACAAATAAATGACTGAGCTAATGTTTTAGTCTACTAACACTTACGTGAGATCTGTACACAGCAAAAGATCATCCGCTTTCATTGTATATTAGCGTAGAGAGAATTTTCATATTTTATTGTTTTATCTCGCCTTCGTCTTTCTTGATATTTTCCACCATTTGTGAAAATTCTTCGTAATTCCGTCAACAATACAAACAATTATTAGGAACAGAAATACATGGTAAATGTCGCAAAAATAATCCCAGTTTTTATTATGTAATATTTTTTTATAATTATTTCACAACATGCAAAATCGGTTTTGCATATCGGTTGAATCAGTACATTTCTACCATTGCATACATTATCGTTATTATTATTATTATTATTATTATTACTACTATTGTTATTATTATTATTCTTGCTGCTGTTATCGGAATAAAAAAACGAGGATTATTCAAGAAATAAAGATGAAGAAATGGACAATTGAATTTTCGATTAACTATACAATGTAATGCATCATAACTGATGTACTGAATCTGTTCTCTCTCTCTCTCTCTCTCTCTCTCTCTCTCTCTCTCTCTCTCTCTCTCTCTCTCTCTCTCTCTCTCTCTCTCTCTCTCTCTCTCTCTCTCTCTCTCTCTGTCTACCTCTCCATCTCTTTATATCGCAGCGATTTTCATCAGCTTTGTCAGAATAATTCACCTGTCCTGATATTTTATTGGCGGTGCTCGCGCCCGCTTGCCGTGATGTGCCTTCATTAGAACGGAAAAACTCTATTAGGCGCACACGTCCACACACACACACACACACACACACACACACACACACACACACACACACACACACACACACACACACACACACACACACACACACACACACACACACACACACACACACACACACACACACACACACACACACACACACAAACACACACGCGCGCGCGCGCGCGCGCACACACACATCCATAGATTTATGCGGCGAACAGTCGAGACGATGGCGGCTACCTGGACGTAATGCAACATGCTTTTTATCCATTTATTCAATTATCATAATTGCGTGATTATTCCGTCGGATGGTCTCCAATCGGGGTCGCAATCGTACATTCCTTCTCTTCCTCCCTCTTGTTGGAATATCTGAATCTGTATAAGCCAACATATGCGTACTCAAAGATTGTATTTGCCAGTGTTCTAAACGACTAGAGTATTCCCTACGACATGTACGTATGCGCACGTGTAACGTAACCTTTCATGGGCCCGGTCATAAAGATGGTGAAGCACTGTGGCAGGAACGGAACGAATGATGGCAAAATCATTTCGAAAAGATTACGTATAAAGTATGATGGAATTATAATGAAAAAGTCATCTACAACGGATGTGCATTTCGAATAAGTAGCGAACTCACGAGCTTGTGACGACAAACGGAAAATTCTGTCTGTATTTTTTGCTCACGTCTCTAAATCAAATGATTTATTGTTCCCCTATTAATAGGGATGTCGACATTTTGTGTATTTCAATTCTTCGTTACATTGGTATAGTTACATGTTAAATAAAAATGTTCGTTCTTTATTCTTGTCGCAGGCAAATGGTGTCCGCGTAGAGAATGGAGTTCGCCACCGGACGCGCAAAGAGCAGCGAGTGACGCGGCACGACGAGGCGTCCTATATTCATCTGTGTTTCTCGGCAGTCCTGGTAAGTCCTAAAACATTTACGTATCCTTGAGAAAAAGGCCATAACGATGTTTGAGGGAATATTTTAATTTTCGAGTAAGAAATAACTTAGCTCATGGGAATAATTTTATGAGCAAAGTTGACGTACTCTGATCGGGTTGTACAATGATATTTATTGAAACGTTTTATTTCTTTCTCGACTTGTTCGAAGCAAAATAAATGATGACTCATTTTTACTCGGCTCGTCTGAAACCCCGATACGAATGGACGACGAAATATTTTGTTGAATTTGGATCGCGTGGGCGTTTTCACCGATCGGGAAGGAAAAACGGAGTATTTGATACTTCTTCAGCTTCCATCTCTTTTGATTTCTCGTGTTATATACGATCGTGCGTGATTACTCCTCGTTCGAGCCGCGACTCTACACAAAAACGAGGGTGCGAACGACTCGTGCATGTTACTTTGTAGATATACGTACATACACATACACGCACGGGATTATATCTGTATATAAAATTATGTGTATGCGGCGCGTTGCGTATGATGTACGAGTTAACGCTAATGCCCCCGCCATAGTGGGAGGAGCGAATCGTTTATAGCATAAACAACTTTTAATCGCTGCGACCCAGGCATTCGCCGCGTTGAATAAATATTGATATCGGGTGACGCCATGTACCGCCAATCGGACGCGCGAGTTTATACGACGTGTGGCTCGAATAACTGCGCTCCCTCACTGTACTGAGCACTGTGCGTACAAACACGTCCCGCCGACTCGAAATTTTATCGAGCATACCATTTCCGCCATATTGTCAAGATAACTTCTTCCTTCGAAGCCTCGAGAGGCTCATTTGCTTTGTCAAAAATGTAACTTTTTATTTTTTTAAGCTTTTTTTTTAATGAGAGATCCTAATCCAATAGAGGGCAGAGTTTCTTACAGCTCTAGTTGGTCGAACAAAATTAAAGTGGAACGCAGCTGGTCTTCGATTTTTTCAGCTTACTCGCTTTTCGTCGTATCCGATTGAAGTTAAACCTAAATAGAATCGAATTAAGGGATAACACCACTCTAGCGGCATAAAATAAGGCCTAACTTTGACAATTTATATTGGGAATATGAAGAAAGGAATATGATTTCTTTTAACACATAATTAAAGTATTTTCAAAAAATTATTTTTATTTCCATACAAAATGGCGGTGACAGAGCCCATCTTAAAAAAACGTTTTTTTTTTACAAATAGCTTCACAGGAGGACGGTTTTCTCGTAAAGTATGACCTGGAACAAAAACAAACAAAAAAGTCTCTCTATATATTATTAGGTATGGGCTACGTATGGATTTTTTCAATCAAATTTTAAAACAATGCTGCGCTTTGAATTAAGAAATTGATTTTTTCCCAAAAAAAATTAGCAGTATATTGTTTATAAAGAAAAAGTTTGCATTTAATCACCAAACGGCTACGTACTTCCGTAGAGAATGTAATTGTGAAGCTACTATCAAAATTCAAAATCGATCCATATAAAGGTGTTCGAGTAATCCGTCCTCCCAGTTTGAAAGAAGTGATTCCGAGAAAAACGCCTTTAAAGTTGTACGAGCACTTAAATAGATAAATTTTTGTTTACCTTTGTTTACCTAGAGATAAATTTTTGTTTACCTAGAGATAAATTTTTGTTTACCTTTAATCTGTAATGCCTGCACCATAAGGAATAATACCATACTAGAGTAGTGTTATCCCGTAAGAGAGGACACCTCTGTGACGCGCCGAAAAAAGATCGCCTATTCCAATTTTTTTTACTACCAAATTATTTATTTGCGGTTTTGAAAAAGGTATGCTATTAACCATACATTGAACTTATTTCGTGTATATTTTTATTTATGAAAATTGAAAATTATCAACGTTATTGAGGTCTAATAGAGTCTCTGTATAAAAAATGTGTTTCAACGGCCAGATCGATAACTTGAAAATGGTTGGTGGGAAGAATAAAAATGTTTCATAATTTATATAAATGTAGTTCTTATTGCACTCCGCCGTTTCTCGAGAAAAAATAAAAAAATGGCGGGCGTTGAAAGAAAGTGTAATTTTGGTAAATTTTTTACTTATATTCGGAGGCATCAAAAAAACTGAATTTGAAAAAAAAAACGGATACGTACAACGATAGCAAGAAAAGTCTTTTCGAGAAAAATGCGATTGAAAGTTTTAGTATACGTAAATCGTTGCGCTACCTGCCCTCACCAAATCGTCGGTAACTTGGTCAATTTTCAATATTTTAACTTGACATTTTTTTCACATATTCTTGAATTTTTGTATACTTTGAAAAAATGCGAAAGTAATAATTTTTTTACCCTTCATAGTAGTGTCCCGCCTTAAACCATTGTGTACAGAAGGCTGTTTTTTTTCAAAATTTTCCATCCCAATTTCGAAACATCTTCTGCGAAAAAAATTTCTTGCATATTTTATACGAAAGTCGAAGCGCGTGTATCAATTTGTTAAGCCGAAAAATCTTGCGAAACAGCGGAGTGACGATCGCATGATGTCAGAGTCCCGAAAAAAATCGATTTGTCTTTCCTCCAGCGTGCAGCTGCCTCTATTCGTCTGTATTGTAAAAAAAGAAGCAATAAAAAACGTTGGTCGAAGATGTCTTGTGTATGCGTTGACGCAAGGTACTTTTTTTCTTTGAAAAAATAAATATTAAAAACAAGATCTGGAATCGTGATTTAATGTCGATTTAAGACACTGGCGAATGTTTGTTGTCCAAAGACTCGGAAAAAATCCTACGCGATGTCGAAAATACGAGAAGTAACTGTGAGTAATTTTTTTTGTGTTTTTCAGACGACTAAAAACAGCTGTTGACTGTTGACGCGACAACTTGTTTTTTTCTTTTCTAATGCGTCGCCATCGTGCACACTTGTCGTTGCGCCATTTTCGAATATTTTTCAGAAAGTAAGGATTAGATTCGCCTACGCTTTTCAAGCCTCTTTTCGCTCTTCAAGACAATTATTCATGCGAATGAACGGATATACGATACATACGAAGGAAAAATAAAATGCTATTGACGGGACAAAATTAAATGCTATTGACGGGACAAATAAAATTTGAAAATTGATTCGAAGGAAAAAACGGGCTTCGAGCATCCAAATGCTATTGACAAGAAACATAAAATTTGAAAATCGATCTCTACGATGAAGAAAGGTTCCTCATTATCGGTTGATGCGGCTGGAGAACTGAGGGAAAAAAATAATGTAGCGCCGATATAACGCAGAGGGATCACGGCGCGTGAGCCATCAAGAGCCAGCCCTTTTTTCTCCCTTTTCCTTCCTCTTCTTCTCTCATCGTGCTTTCTTTTGCTCTGTTTCTCTTATTCTCCATTTTCGTTGCACTCGGTTGCCCTCTGCCATCTATCTTTTTCCCTTCTCTCTCTCTCTCCTGCATCTTGCTCTCACGTTCGCGAAGTTGGAAGTGGCGGATAGCGCAAAACGGCGAGGGGCCCTACGTTAAGAGATAGAAAGAGTTTGAGAGAGTTTGAGAGAGAGAGAGAGAGAGAGAGAGAGAGAGAGAGAGAGAGAGAGAGAGAGAGAGAGAGAGAGAGAGAGAGAGAGAGAGAGAGAGAGAGAGAGAGAGAGAGAGAGAGAGTATGGTTACCATAGCAACGTGGCGAGGCGGGAATGCGACGGTAACCATGGCAGCGAGGGTCACGGGGTTTTTCTTTCTCTCTCGCTCTTTCACTCTTTTCCTCTCTCTATTTCTCCCTTTCCATCTTTTTCCCTCTCTTTTTATCTCGTTCTCTTTCCTCTCTCTTTCCCTATTCTATTCTCTCTCGCACTCACTCTCGGACCTCTTCGCACACTATCCAACCTGTCCGTTCTCATTCTTCCTCGACCGTTCGCGGTATGCACAACCCACCGGGCTAGCTCATCCTCCTCTTTATGTCCATTCTCTTCCCGCATCTCCGTCGCTCTCTACCCTATTCCTCTTTCGACTAAAAGATTACCCTCACCCAACAGACGGAAAATCACGATTTTGTCACCTTCAACCCCTTCGCGGCGAAAAGAAAAGCAGGGTTCCCCGAAGTGAAAATCGTGATCGAAGGATGATGTGGAAAACGGTTTTCGTGGTCAGACATCGCAAATAGGACTTCTCGTAATTTTTCGACTCAGTTGCGACACGAGGCACCTTCGCAACTAAATAAATGACGAGAAAAATAAATAACTTACGGCAAATAAAAATATATGAGCTGTATTCTAATAACGTCTAAAATTCGATTTTTGTAGTTTCATTTTGAGAAACTCGTTATCTATTTCGTTTTGTTCTCTTTTCGGTATCCTTCGAATGCGCGCGTTCGTGAAAAAGCTCTTACCCAATGTCCATTACGTCGGACACTCTTGTAGCTCTTTCGAGAGATTCCAGAGCCTAACAATTTAATCGATTGAGAATGAATTGGCGATTTCTCACGCGATGACGATCAATCATTATTTTTCTTTTTTTCTCCGTTCCCTCTTCAAACGTACCTTGATGGATTTATCCTAATGAGGTGGGAAGCTAAAGCGACACGGGCACGCGCCCCACGTCACTTCCGATCGACCACGCAGTTGTGAGTCTCGCTGAATCTTCTCAAGACGTCATCCGCTCTCTCGATCACTCGATCAAATGCGAACGAATAGCGATCATACGCCTCGTAATCGTTATTCTCGACTAACGTATTACGCGTATCATTCGTCGACACTATGAGTATGTACGCGCAATTAATTCACCAAAGATACTCATGCAGGCAAACTCGCGGTAATAACAAACAAACAAATCCAACCGAACCAATTGACAAATAACGTGTGTGCGCAAAAAAGAGAAACCATCAGCAAAGCGGTGCACTGAAGCTTTTCGTGCGTTGCTTTGCTGCGGATCGTAAATTGGAGAAAACCTGCACTCTTCTCATGAAAATCCAATGAGTCATGTTAAGGACAAGTTATCGTTCATGACGATGAAATTTTTTTTTTTTTTTTTACATAACTCGCATCCTTTTAGAGTTTAGAATACGTGGGTTTGTTTCTTTGGGCTGTCAACAACAAACATTGAATATGATTTGTTAAACGTTAAACTTCAAATGCGTTTTTATGGAAACAGCATTTTTCTTCAACGGAACGTCAATTTGCAAGACCATCAGGAAGCGATTTTTGTCAAAAATTGATTTAGACATTGTTTTTCCTCCGTTGAACCAAAAAAAACTGAGAAAAAAATTGGGTTTTTTTTTCTTTAAACGGCTGCCATTTTATTATCCAGGGGTTTTTCAACAAACGAAAAACGACAAGGTCCCTTAAATTTAGTCTAGTTTAATCATTTTTAACCCGTTTTTGTTTCCAATGAACTGGCAAAGCTGGGGATGCTCCGCGTAGTCCAAAATACGCCGTGCATGGCTTTATTTGTGGGAGCTGGAGAGGAAAAGTATTAATTGTATATAAAAAAAAATCCGCCCTTCACGCATTTTTCACGCCTCTCGACGGTAACCTCTCGTTCATTATTCCGATCGAATTAGTTCGCATCGTCAAAGTTCCTCACTACAAGCGGACTCAAGGATAATAAACGAATAATTAACCCAACGACGCTATTGCACGACCGAAGAGCAGAGAAAAAAGACAAGGTTGCTTATTCTCTTCTGTTCAATTTAGTTGAGCGTCCCACGTGCCTGTCAGAATACTTCGTATTCTATCGGCCACTCCTACAGACCAGATCCACGTCTGTCCATTTTCTAACACGTGATAAATCCTCGTGTAAAACAATTCTCAATCGAATCGTGGTCACTTATAATACCCAGGATCTCGCAATCGTACAGACAAAACGAATTAGGACGAGCAAAGGCCACAAACAAATTCGTTGAAATTTTCCACGAAAAGCCCTGAAAGCTACCAGCTCGTAGGCCATGAGATTTCGTTACTCGACATACCCCCTACGAAACCCTCCTTACACATATGTATCCACACACGCACACACACACGCACGCACGCACACACACACACACACACACACACACACATTCGAACGCGCGAGTGCGCGTGCATGTGGGTGTGTGTAATGTTGCGTCCACGGGTGAGGGCGAGAGAGAGAGAGAGATAGAGAGAGAGAGAGAGAGAGAGAGAGAGAGAGAGAGAGAGAGAGAGAGAGAGAGAGAGAGAGAGGCAGGGAAGAGGTTGAGGATAGAAACCTCGACGAGCATATAAAGTGGTCTCTTGCTTGCTTGGTGCCTCCCTACTGGGGAGAAAGCTCTCATTGTTCCGCTTACTTTTCCAGGAGTGATAACGAAAGAGTAGGCTACCCGTCGTCGAGGATGGAAGACTAAGAGGGATAGACAATCCGAGGGCACGATTACGATATCTCTGTCGCCTTAATTTGACCGTGGATTATTCATATTTGGCCCAAAAGAAACACTTTTTTAAGAATAAAAATATCGCGATTTTGGCTTCCTTTAGAAGGTACAGGACATTTTACGAATTATTCGTTATTAAGCGATTTAACTGGTTTACGTTAATGAAGCTTTCTTCGGAATGCGCTATGTCGAAAAAAAAGGACAGAAAGATAACTTTAAAAAAAATGTGTTGGGAATCGCCTCACTGGCGTTTTTGATGGAACACTGGTTTTTTGTTTTCAAATTTAATGGAAAATTCATTGGTACTCAACCAAACCCATTAAACCCAAACAAGCTCGGATATGTGGAATCGTGGGGTGCTTATTTTAGTACACTGGGATGGGCGCAGAGCACCGCGAATGGGTGTGTGTTGAAGTGTGTGGTGCGTAGAACACTGGGGTGGGCGGAGGCACTTCGAATGGGTGCGTGGAATTGGGGGGTGCGTATAAAACAGCGTTGGGCGCAGGGCACCTCGGATGGAGGCGTGGAATCGTGGGATGCGTAGAAAACTGCGGTGGCCGCAGGGCACGAGCATCAACCCAGTTTCGGTAAATATAACCGTAAGACACAAGCACAGCGGAGAGGGTTTTGAGTAGATACAAATGTGGGAGTGACACCCTACGATTCCTAATCTCCGCTATCACACACACACACACACACACACACACACACACACACACACACACACACACACACACACACACACACACACACACACACACACACACACACACACACACACACACACACACACACACACACACACACACACACACACACACACACACACACACACACACACACACACACACACACACACACACACACACACACACACACACACACACACACACACACACACACACACACACACACACACACACACACACACACACACACACACACACACACACACACACACACACACACACACACACACACACACACACACACACACACACACACACACACACACACACACACACACACACACACACACACACACACACACACACACACACACACACACACACACACACACACACACACACACACACACACACACACACACACCCACAGGGGGAGTCTGAAACCCCTACGTGGCGCGTCCCCAGGCGGCGGATAGGGGGAGGCCCGCCTATATAAATATGGACATGGATGTAGAAATATCTATATGCATATAGAGATATCTATCTGTATGTAGATGTGGATATGGAGATGTCCATATAGATATACAGGGTAGGAGGCGATGGAAATACCTCCCGTGGACCAACAGACACGGGGAAGAAACCCCGACAACAAATCAACATGGGAAGTACATCGAAGGATATATCGATTAGGGTGCAGGGGCACGGAACCCCAGTACCGGCGTCTGGCGGGGGTGGGCAAGCGGGCCCCGAGACGTCGTCATCAAACGACCGCAATACTGCAGAGGTGCCTCACTTGGCCACTGTAACATCTAATGTACCAAGAGAGGCTCGAGACCAAGCTGAGGAAAGCAGAAAGGCGATGGCCTTCGACAGGCTGGGAGGGCAGATCACCGAGCTGCTCGAATTCATCAAGAGCAAGAACAACGTGCACGGTGATATACGGAGGCTGGCCAGCGCTATAAGCGGCTCCTACAACATCGTGCGGAGAACTGAGGGAGCGATCACTCCTGTGCGACAGAGAACAATAACGTTACCGAAAGTCAGTGCAACGTCAACCCAGACCTCACCGACAGCAGGTACGCTACAGGACGAAAACACGCAAGACGTAAGCACGCGTACACCGGCACGAAACGCGCACAGCAGCGATGCGAGAAAGAAGCGTACTCCGCCGTCAAGAGAGGTAAAAGTGATAAAGAGAAGGAAGGAACTAGCACACCCTCCTCCCACACAAACGAAGCAGGGCTCGGGAACGAGCAACCAGAACCAAGAGTGGCAGACCGTACGTGCCAGGAAACCTCGCAAGTCGCGGGGCAACCCGACGCTACCGAATGCGCTGATAATTAAAAAGAAGGGAGAGCTGACCTACGCCGAAATCCTGAGCAAAGTCAAGAAAGACCCCTCATTGGGAGAGGTTGGCAAAAGCGTCAATAAGATACGCAGAACAGCAGCAGGCGATCTTATTCTTATCCTTGATGAAGTGAGCACCGATGAGACGGCTCACCTACGCTCAA
The DNA here is from genome assembly GCA_964007375.1 of Ophion obscuratus. Lineage (NCBI taxonomy): Eukaryota > Metazoa > Arthropoda > Insecta > Hymenoptera > Ichneumonidae > Ophion > Ophion obscuratus. The sequence continues at coordinate 53,355,003 of OZ023312.1, forward strand.
AAATCGAAAATGCGCTCGGCGAAGAGGCCACTGTGAACAGTAGAGTGCACGAGATGAACATCGAGATAAGAGACATCGACGAAATAGCCACCAAAGAGGAGATCTGCGAAGCGCTCACAGAACAGCTCTGCGTCGGAGGACAGATAGCACCTGCTGCGATCATGTCAATCCGCAAGGCGTTCGGAGACACGCAAACTGCGGTCGTGAGACTCGCGGTGGATGCCGCGAAGAAGGCAATCAGCGCAGCCAAAATACGTATTGGCTGGGTTGTGTGCCGGGTCCGAGAACAGCTACGGCCAATGAAGTGCTTCAAGTGCTGGCAGTACGGGCACACGTCACGCAACTGTAAAAGCAAGAACGATAGGACTGAAACCTGCATCAAATGTGGCGGAGTAGGGCACAAAATCAACAAGTGCACAGCGGAAGCGCACTGCGTGCTCTGCGAGGAGAAGGGCAACGTAGCCTGTGGGCATGTGGCTGGAAGCAGCAGGTGCCCAATCTATGTGCTTGCACATGCGGCACTAGTCCAAAAACGCAGATGAGAGTCCTGCAACTCAACCTGAACCATTGCGAGGCTGCGCAGGACCTACTGATGCAGACATTGCGAGAACTGCAACCGGACGTAGCAATACTCTCCGAACCGTACAGGCAACTGGACGTCCAAGCCTGGCAGGCAGATACGACAGGCAAGGCTGTAGTCTGGTCGTGCAACAAAAGGCCCATCCAGGAGTTTATTAAAAGGACAGAGGTAGGCTTCGTGAGGATAAAGCTAGGAGGCATCCAATTCTACAGTTGCTATGCCCCGCCGAGCATGACTCATGGCGAATTCGAAGAATTTCTAGACAAACTGTGCAGAGACATCCGCGGTCGTAGCCCCGTCGCCATCGCCGGGGATTTTAATGCCTGGGCAGTGGAATGGGGGAGCAAAAGGACAGACAGGAAAGGGCAAGCCCTACTCGAGGCTATAGCATCACTAGACCTAGTCCTACTAAATAGCGGCAACTCGCCCACCTTCTGCAGGGGCAATGCGAGCTCAATTGTAGACCTGACGTTCGTCAGCAACTGCCTCGCGAGAGACAATGACAGCTGGAAAGTGACCGGCCTGTACACGCTCAGTGACCATCAGGCAATCACGTGGGAAGCCCACCTCCAAAAGCGAAGCGGGCAACTACCGAAAAGAATGAACGCCATTGGCTGGAAAGTGAGCATGTTCGAGGAGAACCTCTTCCGGTTAGCCCTGCACAAGGAAGTTGTCACCTACGGGGATGCTACCAGTAAGATGAAAACGGTTATGGGAAGAGTCGTCAACGCATGCGACGCCACGATGCCGAGGAAGCGAGACACGAACGTCCATGCACCGGTGTATTGGTGGAATGACACCATAGCCAGGCTACGAGCGAAGTGTAACAAGGCGAGAAGATTAGCTCAACGAGCCCGACAAAAAGCAACGTTCCACGTATTGGAAGAGAAGCACAAAGAAGCACGTACTAAGCTGAATCAAGCCATCAAGAGCAGCAAAAGACAGTGTTGGGCTGAACTGCTCGGTGAGGTTGAAGGTAATCCATGGGGTAGACCGTACAGGGTGGTCATGACGCGGCTCAAAGCACAGACGTTGCCAACACCGTCCTGTCCCGAACTACTGCGGAAAATCGTAACGGCCCTATTCCCGCGACAGCCGGAGTATGA
>OZ023312.1:53361688-53378148 GCA_964007375.1 Ophion obscuratus
TCTCATAGAGGTCGCATAGATTTTCATAATGATGGATATGGGAACAATTGGCCACTATGAAGACGATTCCCAAAATCAAACGTCCTGAAAATCACCTGCCTGTGTATGTATACAGATATACATATATACAAATACTATTCTCGGGGGTGCATGAGACTATATTCAAAGGTCGGGGGTGAGACCCGCAGAGAATGGGAGGGAGAATTTAAAACCCTTCGGGGCTTGAAGTCCGGGATCCTGGCTAGATTTATCGGATGTTTTGGTCGGCAGCCATTGTTAGCTGTTCGCTTTTCGTTCACGTTCTCTCTCTCTCTCTCCCTCTCTCTCTCCCTCTATCCCTCTCTCTCTCTCTTTCTTTCCTTTTTCTCTCTCCCCGTCTCTCTTATCGGCTTTAACCTTGCTCTCCTTCTCTTTTTCCATCCGCCCACATATAGTACGTATAGTCGTGCAAATGATGCAGTCGTATACGTTCAGAACGGTTCTCAGTTTCACCTATTTTGAATGGTTTGATCGGAAAACGTTCGAGTCGTAACGGATATATAGATAAAGTTTTTCTTCTTCCCTTACGTTACTGTAATGATTCTTCGCTATTTCTCATTGGAAATGATAATCGCGATCATTTGTTGTACAATGCGGTCGGCCAAGGGCTCGGTGGTGGATCCGATCGTACGACGCGCGAGAAATCAAGGTGTCCCTATAGATCGAGAGCTCGTTCGCTGAACTCTCCATGTCGTGCGATTCATCGTGTAAGAAGATGGCGTTCGTGCGCCCTTCTGTTTGTTAACGATGAGACGTAAACGGTTGAGCGCGGTAAGGAAGAGAATTCGTTTCTTTCGCGGTACCGGCGTATGCGGGGCTATGCTCACACGACATGTTGTTCGATTAGCGGGCAACCGACCCGACCGTGACCTCATAGCATCCCTCTCTCGCCTTTCGCACTCACCTCAGCAGACTCGCGGTCCCTTACGAATTCTCTCTCTCTCTCTCTCTCTCTCTCTCTCTCTCTCTCTCTCTCTCTCTCCCTCTCTCTCCCGCTCCTTCTCTCCAAGGCTCGCCTTAATGTGCAGTTATATGTATGGCTATGTGAAAAATTCCGTCCTCCTTACTCGCACTTCCTCGCGCTACGTCTCCCTCTCTTTCTCTCTTTCTCTCAACCTCTTGGTCGTCCTCCATCTCGCAGCACTGATTGGACGATCCATCACCGCGAGGTTTCTCTCCTCGCGACCGCTTTTCCCATCTCTCACTCTCTCTCTCAGTCTCTTACAGACTCTTCGGCCCGCTCTCTCGCTTCTTCTCTTGTTTCCTTGTGCTTCATCGCTTGCTCTTGGTTCTCAATTCTTGCCCGCGTTTTCGTCATCCTCGACTGTGCTGTACCACTCTGCATACACCACTGCATACCACATTTGCAAAAACTATACAAAATCGTATACGTATTCGATTTCGATTTCGATTGATGCAATATTGATATATCGCATATTGAAATTTATAGAGTATCAAGTATTTTTCGTTACCGAAGCAGAAGGCATATATATGTACACACACACTGACGTGCGCACGGATGCGAATGTACATGAATCATATATGCGCGTAAACATTGATCGAGAATCAGAGAAAGTTTCCTTCCACTTGCGTACATCCGGATGAGTCCGTGGGTATTAATTAGTTTCTTATTCGATGAGACCGCAGCGCTAGTTCCGGATTTCCTACACATTCATGTACTTTTGCATCCAGGCCCACGAAAGGGCTCAACACCAAGAAGAATTATACTCGCTATGTCGAATACTTAGCGCCTTTTTGTGTGCAAGTATTCAAAATACGCGTATGCATACGTGCACACATAGGAAAACACACACACGCACACACACACACACACATATATGTGCACGCTCGAGTCTTGTACAAAGCACAAAGCTCTATCGCTGCGAACAATGAAAGCCGCAGATTTCATGAAGCTCCATACGCAGACTTGTGGAGGGAGCTCGAGAGAGGATGTATGGCGCAAAGGGGGTTGAAGGGAGGAGGGCATTTGAGATACATGAATTCATATATGTATAGAATATTATATATGTATACATATATGTATAGAATTATATGTATAGAATAAACGTTTAGCCAATGTACTCCGGCCTTCTCTCCCTCTGTTTAAACCCTTTCACCAGTGCGTCCTGCTCTATCCATATCCTTGTGCTTTCTCCTCCTACTTCATCCCTCCGTCCTCTTCCACCCTCTCCACACGTTCTCGTCCTCGTTCGATGTGTAATATTCATATGTGTTGAATATATTAATACCTCGAAGGGAGATATATACATATGTAGAAGGTGTCTGACTGCTGGCTGGAAAATATACAGTACTCTCTTCCATGCTCTCTCTCTTTCTCTCTCTCTCTCTCTCTCTCTCCCCCTCTCCCTCTCCCTCCCTCCCTCTCTCTCTCTCTCTCTCTCTCTCTCTCTCTCCCCCTCTCCCTCTCCCTCTCTCTCTCTCTCTCTCTCTTTCTCTCTTTCTCTCTCTCTGTGTCTCCCCTGCGACGTTAGCACACTGCAATATTAGTGAAATGTGTCTCCGAGCGAACCATGTGCGACTCTGATATTAAACAGCACCCGTCATTGCATCTGCGCTCCCCCCCCCCTCCCATCGCCCCCCCCTCAGCCGCCGCGGTTCCACCATTCCAGCATTTTCCACCTTCTTTCTCTCGCGGCTCGCAACCCTTTTCTAGCCCCGTTATGTGCCCAATATCCGTATATAATGGTGATTGTGTGCGGGTGTGTGTATGTGGGGGGGTGTAGGTGTATTCGGTGATGTATAAAAAAGTGAAACGGCAGCTTTTATGGAGAAACGTTAGGATACTGAAATACATAAGGCGTTTGATAATACCTTATATTCCTGCACACCGCGATTTACTACTCTCACATGAAAATGGATACGTTTCTCATCGGCTCATTCTGTAGAGGTATGTATTTTTGTGAAGTCGTGTTGATAAGTGCAGTGGCTTTGGGCCGGTTGGTATTGCGGGCAAATATATTATTTTGTACGAGAAAATATTAGATTATTGTAAATTATTACATTTAACCAATGCTCTTGCACAATTATGATGGATTTCATAAAATCATAATGTTTTCACATAAAAATAGTGATTTCTAGGTGGATTCGCCTAATGAGGCGTAAGAAAGTGAATTTCATCCAAGTATCCAAGTGATTACACTTAAATAACAACCTTAATTGGCTTCCTAATTGGTAGACCAATTTTAATTCCAACTGTACTGGCGAGTGACACATTTTCGAGCACCACGGTTTTCACGTGTTTGGGAATAGATTTAATCTTCTAGTCTAGAGTGGCCGCATAGATATTTCCCCAAAATGTGAAATTCATGCTGCAGCAGCTCGTCATTTTGGGGTCTCGGGATCGTTTCGAGGCCGAAGCAGCAGCTGCGTCTATAACCGTCTAGTACCGTCTATAACACCGTTGACTAGACTGAAAATTTCAAAGGTGTTTTGCTCAAAACAATTTTTTTGAAATCGCCACGCAGCAGAATTCGCACAATTTCCGTCCAATCGACTTGAAATTTTAACTGTAGCGTCTGAGATTGCTTTAACAGTCAAGTACGAGCGATTTTTTCGATTAATGGAAAATTGTAAAAAAAAATATCATTTTTTATAGAAACAATATGGTCGAAATAACCAACTTTTATCAAACACGTCTCTTTTCTTTTTCATTATTTTTTTAATTTCCCCAATACTTGACTACTAAAACTAATATAATTCACGAAAATATTTCACTCTTCGTTCCAGGATTAAATTTACGACAGTTCCATACTGCGTGCCGTGGAGAGGGTCGGCTGAAAACCAGTAGTGCTATAGCGACTCGTGCGCCGTCATTTTGTATTCTTTTGACAAATAATTGTTTTCTTATATACTTCAATATATATCTAATAAAGCCTAAAAGTTCTTTTGATCGTGTATTTTATTCGAGTGTTTAAAAAAAAATCTAAAGGAAACAGTCGCAAATGGGCAGTTACAGTGGTGTCTTCCGTTAATGCAGAAATGGTAGTAATAAGCATTGTTAAAATGAATTTAAAAAAACTGACAAAAAATATTAGTTGATCTCAAATTCTTTACGAATCTTGCGATCTTTGACAAATATCTTCCGGTGTTTATCGTTATAGTTCATGTTTATAAATTCCCATCATCGTAAATTATTCACTGATCCGACAATAAAATTCGGGCTTGATGAAGTATTTTCCGAGATTTTTAGCGGATCCATGAAATCTCTATGAAATTAACTCGCTGTTCCTCTTACTCCCATCTCGAGCATCATAATCAAAATGATAATCCATCCGTGGAGTCTAACGCAAAATAAATACGATTTTTGTTCGAGATGCGTGTGGAATTTTCCTATCTACTGGGAGCGATCGTAAGATTACGAATATCTTACACATACGTGTATATGTATGCATGTACATATTTACACCCCCATATATATATATATATATATATATATATATATATATATTTATAAATTTCGCGGATAACAGTGATTTACACGAGCTTTTCGATCTGCCTTGCTTCCATCTTTCTTCAGCAAGACTGATAAGTCTCGCTGTTATGCCTGAAAAGCCCCAACGACTCGTGTAGTACCGCGCGCGGCGCCGGAGGTATGCCCGAACAAAACGAAACGACGGAATAATTAAAACGCGGTATTTACGATGGGATCCAAGCTTAGTATCCCGCTGGGCATGTGCGTTACGAACGATGGCCCAGCTATACACGTACATTACGCATATTTATCAACATCCTCTATACGTATAACGGCACAATCATATATATATATATATATATATATATATATATATATATATATGTATATATAGAGGTAATTTTGCAAACATTCGAATTCGAGGACCATCTCAATAGTAGCCAATGCCCCCATACTCAATATTATGTAAACCCCTGTATAATTGAAATCACATTTACATACATCAACACATACACACACATAAAAGCAATTCATGGAAAGGCCATCTCAAGGGCCGGCCTGACCCCAAAATGATTGATTAATTTAAAAAAAAAATCGAAGATCCGTCTTTTAAACGGTCAGATGTGTTGATGGCCGAAATGGAAAAGATGTAAGGGACTTGAAATATATTTTTCTCATATATATGAAAAGTATGCACATGCGAAAAGTACAGGCTCAGGATGTACCTACGTAAGGGATGCAGGAGGAAATTCAGAGCGGAAAATAACAAGCAGCTGAAAGGCGGTGGGATCGGAGGAGAAGTGAAAAATGAGAAACCGAGAACGAAGAGACCATACAATCATATATAGGTATGTCTATATATTTATATACGTACATAGAATAACTTGCACACATACAGAGACATATATATTTGTCAATATGGATGGAGGTTATGAAGAGGTCGGGTATGAGCATGTGACGAGAAGTTGAGAATACGAGATGAAAAGGGTAGCAGAGGAAAGGAGAGATAGAGCGATAGAGTGGGAGAGGGGCAGAAAGAACTAAAAAAAGTAGTATATGTATAGTCGGCCGAGAAGGAGAGAAGGCAATGACGCAAATGCGGCAAAGAGAGATAGCGGGAGAACGTGTACGTGTACCGTAAAGCAATAGCGGCAAGGGCGAGGGGAAGGTCGTACGATTCACTAGATGGTTCCGGCCGCCCTCTATAACCCCTCGAGAGAAAAGTATTTCGAGCCTCTTACTATGCGGGGTAGAAAAGCATGCTACAACACAACGTCCCCGTGCCCGGGGGTTTCCGATGTGAGCGTTACCCAAAACGTACACGCGCGGGGAGATCTCTCGCGGGTTTTGTTGCTGGTATAAGTATGTATGTGTGTGTGTGTATATATATATATATATATATATATATGTATGTACATATATATATTTATATGTACATATACATACGTAGGATGTGTACAGCGCACATGAGGCCTCGCGCAGCATCCGTACGGTGGCGGCGAAGCACCGGAGCAGCCCCAGACCCTGCAGCTGTCAAACGCAGGCCGAATCTTCTTCTGCTCGTGACAGCCTGGAAATGAAGAGAGTGCCCCCACGTGCCGTATCCTCCACCGGCTCTCCTTCCCTCATTTGCTCGCACTGCTAGACAGAGAGAGGCAGGGAGAGACAGAGAGAAAGAGAGAGAGAGAGAGAGAGAAAGAGAAAGAGAGGGGGAGAGAGCGCGAGGTCCACGTACGTATCTACACGTTACTGCGCTGGAGATTCTGCTCCGACGCTGTGTTATACTGTTATTTTGATAGATGCATACGCTTGCGGTTTGCGTATGATTGTATTTTACACGCATTGACTTTGGACTTCGCGATATGCGTTCTTATCGCGCTGGATCAAGTCAAGAATTTCTAATTTTCATTGTTTTCGAACCTGCCGTCCGATAAGGCGCGAGGGAAGGAGAGTAGGTCGATTTGTACATTGACGATGTCCAGCAACGGTCGACGACTCTGAGGAACGTGGCGCAATTCGAGCATTCTATTCGGATGTTGTAGGTGAACGACTTCTAACTTGGAAGCCTATTTTTATTTCCCGTTTAGGCTTCAGTAGTCAGGAGCAACCCCTATAATCTTATCATGTCCGCCTAGTTTCAGTAGCGGATTACTCATCTCTGGTTCTCCAATGTTGTAGGCTTTTGGTTTGAAATCTGAAATAATTCATAACATTAGCATGTAATGAGTATTTTCAAGTAAAATTGTTGCGGTCATTTATAGTGTATATGTGCGAGTTCAATTAAAACGTTTATTTATAATACAATTGTTGTAAGATAATTGTTTTCGGACGTGACATTTAGATAAATTGTTTTTCGTTGAAGAAGCTTCTCGGTGCGAGATTTTTTATATTTTAACGAAAAATGATGCATGTCAGGCATTTATTACTATTGGAGCTCGTGATATATCGTTGTTTGATAAACGATATATTGATTCGCAAATCTGTTTGAAAGTAATCCAGTTCACATTCAATATTGCAATAATGTGCGCATTTTCGGGATCCTATATTGATAACGAAGATTTATTGAAATCAACCAAATGCACTTAGTTGATCCTTTCTTATTCGAAATAGCTAACTTTTTCGTTAAATGAATGTTTTTTTCATTGATTCTACTGTTCCAGAAACTTATTAAAAATATCTTTATTTATTCATGTACAGATTTGTTCAACATAGTCGAGTAAAAAGAAATTGTATATGGTTCTACCCGAGTCGAAATTTAGACCCTTCTTTAAACCTCCTTTCGATCCCAATTTGTCATTCAATGGAGGTTCAAGAGGTTCAAATGGAAATCTCAAAAACATGTATATCAGAACCTACTGAACCTCCAAAAGTGGCAGAAATTGGACTTTTTCACTCAAAGGAGGTTTAGTAGGTTCATCTGAACCTCCTTTAAACCCTAGTGAGCCTAATTTAATGCTTACGCAAACCTACAGACCCTCTTTAAAGCCCTACTAACTCTCCTTTGACCCCTTTCACCGGTGGCTCGCAGAGCCTCCTAGGCCTCCTTTAAACCTCTTCTGACCCTACTAACCCTCCTTTAAGCCTACTTCAATATGCTGCCCTCCGCTCCCCCCCCCCCTTCTCTCCCATCCGCAGTTCACCGAATTCCAAAGAAGGGATAATTATAATTAAAAAATATTTTCAGATAAACTATATATCATTTATTTATAATAATGAAATAAACTTTAAAACACACAAACAAATGTAGTACCAGCGTACTTTACTGGACTACGAACGTATACTATATTTCTACTATACTATAGTGCATATATAGTATACGTTTAATATAACGTTTTTTTAAGTTCACGAAATAATTTATAGTTGTGACAATGTATGTATATGTTTCGAATTAATAAATCAATCTTATAATAAATAATCAAACATCATATTTTTAATTCACACATATAATTTATTTTTCAGATATAGCTTGACCCTACAGAACCTCTTTTGGATCCAATCTTTCATTTTCCTTCTGCTTTGGATTCCAAGGAGGTTCTGTAGGGTACAGATAGGACTTTAGGCCAAAACGAGGTTGTGTAGGTTCACGCAAGCCGAGCCGATAGGCCTAAAGGAGGCTCAGGAGGTTGAATAGAAGGTTCAGTAGGGCTAAAGGAGGATCGCCAACGGTGCAAATTTCTCCATATAGGTTCAAGGGGAGTCAAAGGAGGGCGGCGGTCTGTGCGTTACAAAGGAAATAGGTTCTCGAGCATTCAAAGGAGGGTCTAAATTTCGACTCGGGTTTACTGAAAAAAGTTTGCGCGGACTCGGATTCAAAATCGAGGTCGATTGCGGCCATTGTGAAAAAGTGCAAATCAATTCGTGTCCTATGATTGACAATGCATAGGAAATAAATCGTCGGATCGTATTCAGTATGCGTCTTCTTGGCGTCGGTTTGAATGGTCTGATGAAGTTTTGTGCATTTATGGACCTACCGCGCCCCATATTTCACTCTTTCTACGATCGAATCTTAAATTCGATTTCGATTGCCACTAAAGCTGTGAGCACAGTGAGCAAACAAAAGGCTGCACTTGAGGAGGAGACAATTTCGTTGGAAAGTGGAGTGGAGGACGGAATTATGGTTTAAGGCGACGGATCGTGGCGTCAGCGCGGTTTGAGCTCGCTTTTCGGCATAACATCGCTAATCGGCTGGTACACTAAAAAAGTGATCGACGTTATGGTGAAATCGAAATATTGCAAAGCTTGCGAGCATTGGGAAAAAAAAGAAAGCACCGCGAAGTTCTGGGAATGGAAAAGTACCCACGACGATGAGGGCCAGGCGAACCATAGCGGCTCCTCCGGAAAAATGGAAGTCGACTCAGCTGTCGAAATGTTTCAACTGTCTGAAGAGAACTCTAAAACGTTTCTGGGCATATCGAATAGCGGTCGTATCGAGTAGCTGGGCGTATCGAATAGATGGTTTCGAAATAAAAAAAAAGAGTGCATTGATCATGTCCAAAAACGTATGGGGACGCGCCTCTGCGAAATCGTGAAAAAACAAAAAGGATTGCCTCGCAGAGGAAAGCTCACCGGAAAATTGATTGACGAGTTGAGCACATATTACGGCTTGGCTATTCGGAGGAACAGCGATGATGTTGAAGAAATGAGGAAGGCAATTTGGGCAACTATCAAACATAAAATATCCACAGATAGTGAGCCACAACATGACGATTGCCCAGAGGGAGCCGAGTCGTGGTGTTCGTGGCAGCGAGCGGTCGCAAGCGGTAATATTTCTGAATATCGCCATAAGCCGCCTCTTCCTGAGGAAGTATTGGAGGCCAGTGTTCGAAAATTTGAGCAGAGACGATTTGCTGCAGCGTTGTTTGGGCGGCTTCACGCAAAATAAGAACGAAAGCTACAACAAATCAGTTTGGGCAGTAGCCCCCAAGTGTCAGTCCGGGAGCAAAAAAATCGTCGATATTGCAGCTGATATCGCGGTATTATTGTTCAATGATGGCCTTAGAAGCCTCATGAAAGTTTTGGAGACGTTGGGGATAACTATCGGCCCAAATTGTTTCAATTTTTGCGTTGAAACCGACGCAGCGCGGATCGAGCTGGCGGAGCGCTCACTCACAGACGCTGCAAAAGAGGCAAGAAGAGCCTCTACAAGTTCGAGAAAAGATGCTAGGGACAATGATTTGCTTCTTGAACGCCAGCTATATGGTGCCGACATCGCTGATTAAAGGTACAAATTTTTTTTTCCAATTTATCGCATAAATTAACAAACCTAAAACTTTGAACGCGTTTTTCTCAAAACCACTTTTTTGAGTGCGGCACGCAGCAGAACTCGAGCAATTTTTATCCGATCGACTTCAAATTTGGACTGCATCAATAAAACTAGATTATCTAAAGAAGTACATAGGATTTTTTCGATATCTCAATAATAAAAAAAGTTATAGCCTATTTTCGACGAGAAATTTTGCTCGAAAATCGTCCTTTAATTTCAAAAGCGTGCCGATTTTTTAAAAATCGATATTTTTTCAAATTCCTGTGTACTTCTCTTCAAAATATCATATTATTAACGAAAACACTCGGTATTTTTTTTCAGATCGACTTTGAAGAGAGTTCTGCTGCGTGCCGCGAACCACTGCAGAGGCAACAGTACCTGACGCGGGAGCTTCCCCAACGTCACGATGGGGCGTGAAAAATTTGAAAATTTTTTATATGTATCTTCAATAAACAACGAACAAAACAAAAAAATTTTTTTTGGAAAATATCTCTTTTTTTTCCCACTAAAAAAAATCTTGAAAAGTGGCAAAAAAACAGGGGGTCACAGTGGTGTTCTGCCTTAATATCACGTAAGTATAACATGTCCTTATACCACTTACATTGTTGTAGTTGTCTGCAATTGTAGATCTTTAAAACTTTAAATGCGTTTTTATCGAAACTAGGAGCTCGGCGCCGTGAGAGAAAAAATGTACATATGGTCAAAACTTTTCCGGCAAAAGATAAAAATATTTTTATTTTCGGTAACTGATGAAAATATGGCAAAATTCGAGGGTTATTTATATGAACGAAAATGTAGACAATATTAATCCCTACATTTCGTACATTCAAACGGCACTGGTAAAATTAAACGTTTTTGAGTAATCACGAAAACAAAACTTTCAGAGTATTTCGTCATTCTTTATGGGGGGTAGGTACTTTTGAAGTTAAGAGATGATTTTATACCTAATCGACGCGAATTTTGGAGAGCTACAACTTCTTCATTTGAATAGAGTTCGAAACAAACTTCTCGAGCAGTTATTCTCAAAATAGTGATTTTTGGTACGTTCCCCCACTTTTAGAAATCGAAAATAAAGAGATATGAGTTTGGCGCTGTGGACAAAAATGTAGCGGAAGGTCCAGGCTACAAATCGTTTCGTGGCGGTGAATTCATACGATCAATAGTTTTCCCAGAATTTCATTTTGAATTTGCAACCCGAAGAGGTGTTGGAAGAAGCAAAATTCAAGGGTGGTCCATAGAAACGAAAATATAAAGAAGATTATTTTCTACATTTCATACGTTTCAACCATACTCGAAAATTAAATTGTTTTTTAGTTATACAATAAACGAATTTTTTAATATATCTCAACAATTTGTTTAGGGGTGAAGATACTATCGGACAGGGATAATCAAATGCTCGATCGACGCGTCTTTTCAAGGGCTAAAACATTTCCATTTAAACAAAACATTGTACGAATTTTTCCCAAAGAGTTATTGAATTAAAACTGATCTTTCAACATTTCAGCCCACTTTTTCACCCCCAAAATGAGCTTCCCTGACTTTGACGCTGTGGACAAAAATAAAGCCCGGTTTTTTCTGAACATTTTGTCCCACGGCGTCGACCTCGTAGGGGTTGTAGTTTGGCATTGATCAACTCTCATCCCCCTTCATCCCCTAAAAAAACGCTGCACCTCGATTTTTGGACAAACTTGGATTTAGCACTCGCGGCACCTACAAAATGATCTGTTAAAAAACTGGCCTTCTATTTTTTTCCGATTACGGGGTTTTTCGGCGACAGCACGACTGTACTCGTACTATTATTTCGTTTTTCATAATACGATACCGCACTCTCTGAAATTTTTGTCAGACATTCCTTATTAAAAAAATACACGTGTTGTTGGGCGGTGGGGGGGAGGGTGTAGCCAAGAACCTCACCCCATATCTCCATGAGCGAGGGGGTGGGAGGGGGGCTCTAAAAACCTCACGTGATTAATGGACGACCCCCGTAGTAAGAAATATATTTTTTATGTTAGGCAACATCAATAATAAATAATTTGATAATCTTTTATTGCGATGCACCTAGAATGCAATGTGTTCCCGAGGATGCTTCAGGTCAGTCTCAATCGATATCAGAGAAGTTGCGAATTCCTCGTAGTCGGAACTTTAGGTGGGCAGTACAGAACATTTTCCGCGTTTTAGTATCACCCTTTTCCAGATTTAATATGCTTATAGCGTCTCGTGACTTTTGCTCGACCCCCCTCCCATCCCCCTGTGACAAAGTGTGACGATTTGCCTAACCCCCCACCTCCCTCACTGCGTCGTGTGTTTTATGAATGGTCCCTAAACGCGATGAGAAAAACCATAACCTCAAATAGCAGCATAAAAAATTCGCTGTCGAAGGACGTCGGATCGTGGATTTACAACATCTTGCCGGCAAATTAAATTGTATTCGCTATAACAAAGACAAATACATGCATAAATCGGACAAATTAAATTTGTTTGCAGAATCAATTTATTTCATATCAGTCTCAGAATTACTAGAGCTCGGGAAAAAAAACACGTTTCAAGTTCCCAGACTACGCGCCGATCAGCTGGCTGCAGCGTCCACTGTTGCCACTGTGGAATAAAATTACCATTTCTCAAAAGTCGATATCTCAAAAACTAAACGGTCAAAGTTTCTCATTTTTTTTCAAATCAATCCCACAATAGTACTGCGTACACGTGTGTTTTTATTTTGAAATCCTAAGATCCATTTAGAACCTATATCGAGAAAAGCGAGCAAACTCCTATCGGTTTACGTGTTAGGTATAGGTATCGAGTACAAAAATACCTATATTTAATGCCAATTATTTCATATGAACTAAATGGTGGATCAAACTGTATTTTTGGGCATCAGTCCATTAAGGTCATACCTACACCATACTTAGATTTTAGCCAATTCCTAAGATTTTACTAAAACTACAGAACTACCTTAATCGGGTATTTCTGCCCCGTAAAGTGTGCCTTCCTCGACGTCCAAATGTTGATTTTCTGGAGCTCGTTCTTCCCTGTGAGCAGTTCTAGCTTCCGTAAAGCTTCTGAAGTACGTAGCTCCGACCGGTCGATCCCATTCCGGTTTCGTTTGTGGGCGTAAATATTGAGAATTTCGAAATTTCCTTTTGAGAACGTATACTTAAGAGTATAAACTACAAAGAAATGCCAAAACAATCGATTTTTTAAACTTTCTAGACTTGAATCTGCTTCAAACAGATCCTATCTAAATGAAATAAACTTTTTCTACGGTAATACTTCAATGCGCTTTACGTTAATTTTTTTTATTCTACAATAATTATATTTTTGTTGTCTATTAGTGGAAGATACTTTTATGTTACTTTGCATATTTATGCTATCTTTTATTGGTATTTTTCAGATGGCATAAAAGCATATAACGTATATACATCACACATATTAACATTAGTTTGATATTTGCTACAATCCATGAAAAAAGATGGATTTATTTTTCGGCTAGACACGTTTTCGTATCAAAACGTAATAAAGCTTCGAGAATGGTAGGGGAACACAGGAATAGGTATTGCAAGTGGACAATTGATTATTTTAATGCCGCAAAAGGGTCATAGAATTCAGTTTGCCCCAATGAATTGGCTCTGTCTTCTCCGAGGGTGCCCCACTTGTCACATATGTTTTGTTTGTCCTGTGAAGCGTTGAACAAGTCTTATAATCTTGACCTTTTCGAAATTGTATTTGAAGAAAATGTAAGGTAACGTTACCTAAGATTTTCAAAAGGGGCGAGTGAGGGAGGGGGAGTGGAGTGCGCCTGTGTGTACGAATGAGAATTGTACCAGGCTTTATTGTCTCGTGGCATACTCGAGGGGTGTTGCCCTTTAAGCTCTCTCTCTCTCTCTCTCTCTCTCTCTCTCTCTCTCTCTCTCTCTCTCTCTCTCTCTCTCTCTCTCTCTTTCTTTCTCTCTCTCTCTCGCTCTCTGTCTCTCTCATTTTCACCGACGGTTACACGGCATTTTTTCCCGAGCCTACAATCATTAGGACAATTATTATTCTATTCTCATCGACAACAATGAGCACGAGTCGGTCGGTTCTCATTGGACATTGGGACAATGGGATTATTGGATACACAACTTTGATCGTCCACGTGAGAGAGGCCGGTGGTGGGTCCGTAAAGGTGGCCTTTCTCGCAGCATCCCTCGCCGCGAGAAGTTGTATAACTATTACGTAGTAGCTTAGCGCGGAGTCACCGCTCCGAGGGAAAAAGCATTTGCGGTGATAAAGAGCACGCCGTTGCATATCGAGTGTCATCGTAGCGAATAAGAAGGGCAAAAATCACGTAACCATGAACTCTCGAGCTTCCTTCTCGAAGCTTCAATTCAGTCAAGTACAACGGATAAAAAAGAAAGAAAAAGAAACAATCACTAATGAAAAATTGACCTAAAAATTGGGCCTAACCGGACAATAAGGATCGTGACACGAGTGCGAGAAAATACGAGCTTTGTCTTCACACCTCGCTCGATCGAACGACGGACTCGTTAATAGACTCTGGCTCCCGTGACCTATGGGCGTAGATTATTATTACGATCTTAGGGCACTCGTCACGACTTTTAGATTTTGTTCTCTTCGTTTAAACGTTTCGTAACCAACGATTATTAACAATTATATTCATAGAGACAAAGGGAAGGTATATGGCGCTCGTAATTGCGATTAGAACAAAAATGCGACGATAATTCGTTCGATGTGTTTTATCGTGTTGCAAATGTCGGTCTGATCAATCCTTTCCCTTGTCTACTTGCCAGTAATCGACTTCTCGCTCTCTCTATGTCTCGTTCTCGATTTGTACCATGAATGCGATCTCGCGAACCGTTTCAGGCGTCATTTCGTGTTACGCAATTCGAGCGGGTCGAGCATGCATCTGTCTGAGTTTATATGCGCCAAAAGTATTTTAAAGTGAGAATAATAGTGGCGCAGATCCATTCAGCTCGATGCTTATCGACATACATACCAGAACTTGTGTTGTGTATTTTTATAACCTTATTCTTTTTAATTCTAGCCTTTCTTTCTCTACTAAAAAGTTGACACATTATCATATATTGAGATACTGCCTTTTATCCTATTTGTATAAACTTTTGCTATATTATAGCTCACGTTTTTCCGTAAGTTTTTATATTCCTTATGTATTAGTGTCTGACCCACTAATTCTTGACTTTTCTTGATCTATAATTAATTCACCTTTCCACGATGACTGATAGTAATAATAATAATAACAACAAAAACTATTTTAGATATTCGCCCAGCATGATTGTGCCGGCCTTGGTGAAGATCGAGCCTAGCCCACCGGGCTAGATGAATGTTTCCCAGTGCAAACTGAGGGAGTTACCCGGAGCAAGAGAATCTTACTTTAAAAAACAGCAAATCATAATAATAATAATCGTGGCATTATCATTTTCTCACAAAATGTAAAGACTTTAAATTATTTTCTCGTCACGTTTATTCTTTTTCCCTCCAGACTTCAAAAGCGTCTTTAAGCATGATATGATTCGCGTCAAGAGCGAATAGACTTGAACGATATACTTGTTCGAAGTTTGAAGTCGAGCCCCTCGCCGCAATATGTCACTTCAGTCCTCCTTCGCCTCTGTCTCGCGCTCTCTCACCATCTCACTCTCTCCACCACGCTCATTCGCTCTTGTACAGTGTCCTGTTTTTTCTTCTCACTTATTGCCTCGCGTGTACGTTCGTAACTTATTCCTTCGGCTGTTCAGTTGTCCAGTAATGTTTTGCTTGTTTGCTTGCGGTCTCTCGATCCGTGCATACCGTCGTTGTGCGTTTTGCAAGCCGCACAGAGATATGTCTATTAGCCTTGGCGCCGACAGAGTCCGGTCGCCCTCAAAACACCGGCGCAGACAGACTATGCCCTTATACATATATATCGACATTGGTGTATTATTTCACATGTTTACATCTTCACCTTACAAGAACGCCGTATCCTCTCTGTTTCGTCAGTCCCACATCCACCTCGGAGTTAACTCACAGATATTAGTAACAAGAAACATCACCTGAGTGTACACCTTCGATTTTCGTGAAACTCATATATGTCATAGGGCATTGAAAACCATTAGACGAGTATTTTTTTTTGATTGACGGAAAAACGAGTTTGCGGAGGGAAACCGCCCCTCAAAGGAAGGCGAGTCCTATAACGATAAGCCAAAAAATCTGTTTCAATATCCGGTTTTATACGCAGCAGGCTAAGATGACATAGTGTGCCATCTTACACAGACATCTGGCACGTCAACTTACGCATAAATGAATGCAAATTTTGTTTATTTGTTGGGACAAGAACTTTGGAGTTAGAATATCCGTTGTGCGGTATTCGTGAAGTACAATGAGCCTAGGTTATGTATAAATTAGTTCAACTAAAAAATCTTACTCGAAGGGTATTGTAGCACCAATTAATAACGTGGTCGCAGTTTTATTTTGCATTTCAAAATCATGACAATATTCACGACGTAAAAGTTTGCGTTCTCTAACGGCTATACTCGATTTCGCTACTAGCAACTAGCAAAAAAATCTTGCCCGAAAGGAATTTTAGCACCAAATAATAACGTGGTCGTAGTTTTATTTTGCATTTCAAAATCATGAAAATATTCACTACGTAAAAGTTTGCGTTCACTAACGGCTATACTCAATTTCGCTACTAGCAACACTTATTGGCCGACCATAAAACGTCATCGTTACTCGCATAGC
>OZ023312.1:53378348-53406083 GCA_964007375.1 Ophion obscuratus
GAGAGAGAGAGAGAGAGAGAGAGAGAGAGAGAGAGAGGAGAGAGAGAGAGAGCACAAATTATTATTGCCACAGGGCCCCGGGGTCTTCTTATCTCAGTGGCGGCTTGTTTCTCACCCCGCCTATTAGTTCCTCTGTGTCCCTCCCGAAGAATCTATACACACCTCCATCAATACTTTCTTTCAACTAACTACCTCTCTCTCTCTCTTTTTCTCTCTTTCTTTCGTTGTTCGTGTCTCCAACTTGGACCACGTCGTGTGCCGATCTCTTCGTTCCGCACGATCTGTATGGTCACTTGTTCGCTCTTCTCTCTTTTGCTCCCTTTCTCCTTCCGTCTCCCTCTCTCTCACCACTTCCCATCGCTCTGACTCCTTCTGCATCTCAAGTGCAAAACAGCATATCGCACTACACACTCATATATACACACATACAGATAAAAATAGCAAACTACCGCGCCGTGAAAAAGGATGAGAAGAGGCCGCCCAGTGCCACAAAGTCCCATCAGAGGTCGCTCCGCACCTCGTGTGAAATACGGCGACTCGATTTCAACACCTCCGGTCTCGTTAATTAGCACTCTTGGGCACCCAGCTTGGCCACCTCCATCTCACTCTTTCCTTCTTTCTCTTCGCCTGTCTCTCCCTCTTTTACTTGCTGCCCCCCTTCGCCCGCCACTCTGTCTCTCTCTTGCCGCCTTTTCGTTTCTCGTTCTCTCTCAACACCGCTTTTATTTGTTTCACTCTCCTCCTCCTCGTCGTCCTCTTGCCCTGGCCGTGCGGCCTCTATCGATCCCAGTTTAATTACACGGGAGAGGCGAGACTGTCCACGCTTATACACGTGCGCCCGCAAGAGCCGTGCACCACACACGGATTACACGTCGTGTCTCATTGGAACGGCTGATATTGTCCCGGCTATAACGAAAAACTGCTTTTTTGTTGACTCTTTCGTCTCGGCAAAACAGTATTTCTATAACATCGATATTGCCGGATCAATTGATCCTCATCCTCTCTTGGAATTCTTTTAGAATAGCTAGCTATTCTGTTCGCTTATTCAATTTTATTAATGTCCCAACGCACATTCATTATCTCTTATCTCTGTACATCGTTGATAATTATCTCTTATTGTCCTGTACATGTTTGATAAATTATACTCTCAATTTCTTGCAACCAAATTGTCTCTCGATATGTAGAAAAAAATGATTCGATGCGAAATCATTTAGGGAAAAAAATCGATGGCTTTCATCTGGAGGACTAATTGTCAGCGATCTGTAATGAGAGAGAGAGAGAGAGAGAGAGGAGAGAGAGAGAGAGACGAGAGAGAGAGAGAGAGAAGTTCTACGCGCGTGCGGCGATCAGTTGAGAGAACTGGCCCGAAGGGTGGATGCAGAACGATTTCGTGAAGGGCGACTGGCTGGTGTACTTCAGGGTGGCTGATAAGTCTCCCTTTTTCACACACAAACACATCCATGCGCACAGCTATACCGCACACACACACACACACACACACACACACACACACACACACACACACACACACACACACACACACACACACACACACACACACAACACACACACACACACACACACACACATACACGCGGAATTACACTCGAGAAGAGAGAAGGGCGTCGACGAGAGCCACACTCGACTCGAGCACCCACAACAGATTGCCAGCAGGAGAGAAACAATGCAGCACACACAGAATATTCGCGATTTCGCGGGCTGCCCGCACGCAAGCTACCATTTACGCAGAAGAGAAATCGAGAGCTATATATATAGATGCGCGTGTCTGTGTGTGGAGGACGGTTGCCCCAGGCGCCACTCGTCGGCGAATAAACCCCCTGTGGGCCTCTCTCGAGGGAAAGAAGGGACGAAGAAAGAACTGTTGTTGAGGGCGTCGAGTTGGAGAATGTTTCCAAACACACGTCCTCTCTTACTCACAATATACACGTCTGCGTCAATATGACGATAAAGAGCATCGAATGTTGTGCAGTGCCCTTTTTTGGTTCAACTTCAAATCGTGCAAACAAAATTTTATTTGAAAAAAACACAACAATTAAATGGAGTTCAAAGAGAACAGTTCGAAGAAACGATAATGATAATAATACATTAACAATCACGATTCACTATTATATTTTTTGAAGAAATTATAATAACAATAATAATGATTTTTAATGATTACACCGTTATTCAAAGTAATATGTCGATTGCCTAATTTCAAATAACTTATAATTGGTGAATTATCTTCTATTTGTCCTTCATGTTCTTAATACGGGTTATACAATTTATAGAGATGCAATGGCCGTATCATACCATGGGTATTGTCTTAAATGATCCAATGAATGAAATGGAAAATTAATTTATCTTTTGAGCAGGTGTATGTATATGTGTAGTAAATGTGAAGGAGACGGAGTAGAGAGAGAGAGAGAGAGAGGAACGACAAGAAAAAAGGGGCAAATATAACGTCCCGGTAAATTCTGATCGGAATAAAATCAAGGGTCGTTCGGGAATAAATCGGGGATATGTAATACCCGCGATCGACGGCGAGGTGAAATTCGCAAAAATGGTTGCAACGACAGCACACGCGAACTCACGTCCGTGCCGCCGGCAGGGCGCGCACGCTTTATATATATATATATATATCGTGATACTCGATATAACACGCGATTATAGTGGACCGCGAAGTCACTGCGGGGAATCCGAGTAAGGTGCGACCCCTACACCGATAATATGTAAAGTATTGGCGATATTATGTATTTATTATAAATATGCGGATAGCGAAGTACAAGAGGAGGGGGTGGGGGGGCGCAAAGGTAAAACAATCATGCCGCCGTATGGGCTGCATTGTGAAACAAAAGGATTCAACTCCAAGTAACTTGGGGTGCAACATAACGCTATATACGCCTTTCTATCCGTCAACGATGAAAATATATCCGGAAACATCCACAAAACAACGTGGATCGCGTAAAAAATATCTCCATAATAAATTCATCACTGCAGGTTGTTCTCACGTATTCATTAACATACAAGATTACGACACATGTTATGCGCATCATTACGCAGGTCTGATATTTCATATTTAAGCCTAGATATAAATGGTGTCTCAAAATAACCTGACATTTGAATTTACTAATTAATCGGAGATTGCGTTCCACACATAATCTCCATGTTTGTACCTTATATTAAAATCAAAATATTCGTACTTTTCAAATAAATAATACGTTTAATGAATAAATTGAAATGTCAGTTCATTTTGAGATACCCTATACACACACGAATGAAGGAAAGGAAAAGCATGCAATCGTAAATCCCCATTACCCGTAAAACATGCATCAAGATAATAACGAATAACAGGGCAATTAAACACTTTTCTTCAATTTCCTATCCACGCGTACCTATATCTCACACGTTCCATAATTAATGCCTCGATAAGTCGGGAGAGCGCGCTAATTACTACGAGAGACTCGAGGAGTCATTCATTTTTCACGACGACAACGACTGTAATCGAAAAAAAAAATAGTGTAAAGTCATTTATGCGCATACATGGGATGCTCAACGGTGATTTAGTCAACAATGAACCAAAAAAATCCGAGCACTCCGGCTTGTTGAAAATGTCTACAAATTAGTTCGGTTTTTTAACGAGCGGACAAAAAAAGATGGGGAAAAAATGCAATTAGTAACTAAAACACAGACCACTATATTTAAAAAATCTAATAGCAAACTTAATTTGTGCATATGTGAATGGAAATTGACGGTACCTATTTATGTTCAAGTGTTAATTAGGAAAAATTGTATCAACTTTTTCCATGAATACTAAAAGTAGGAAGGCATTACTTGAATTAAATTTGTATTATCTTGTGTGAAACCCTACGCCTAGTTGACATTTTTGGGAATATTGATTTTAGCTTTTCAATGGATTCTCAAAATATAACACTTCGTTATTTTTCATCGATCCGTTCA
Organism: Ophion obscuratus; assembly: GCA_964007375.1. Lineage (NCBI taxonomy): Eukaryota > Metazoa > Arthropoda > Insecta > Hymenoptera > Ichneumonidae > Ophion > Ophion obscuratus. The sequence goes on from OZ023312.1 coordinate 53,382,306, forward strand.
AAGTTGAGAGAGTTATGGGCGTTTATAAGTCGGTTCGACGAACCGGCGAACTTCAGACACGTTTTTCTCAAAATTGCTTTTTTCAAAATCGGTGACCACGATATATGAAAAACCACCACACCGATCAAATTTAAATTTTGCAAGTTTCTTTTCCATATATAAAAGCAGGGCTTGGACGAAGAAAATATCAAGTGGAGAAAAGATACATCATTTAATTTGTAGGTCATACGATTCAAGTGACGTTCTGAGCTTATATGGAGTTAAACGAATGAAAACTGACAGTTAGTCAAATCGAAGATGATCGGGAAAAATAAAGTAACCACCCTTCGGCAGAATCGAATATTACTAATGAAATCGGAGAAAAAGACTCTTCCACTCTGAGATTAGCAAAGGAAGACTGGTAAAAGTTTTTTTCGAAATTTAAAAAACGCACATGTTTAGTGTTTTTTAAATCGTTAAAAATATTAAATTTTAAATAAAGTTTCATTTTATATTTGATGCTGCCATCTTAGCTTTAGTTCAACGTGAATGTAATGGATTTATGTACTTTTCTCCTCTTCATATTTTCATAAAAACATCTTTGTTTCTAAGTAACGGCAATACATTAATGAGGCAAATCGTCAACTGTCAACCGAAACTTGCAATAAGAAGAAATAAAAAAAAAAATTAATTGTAGTGACTCCAAACAAACAAAATACAACTTTTTACTCCTTAGACTAAATATTCCAAATCTCATAGTTTTCGAGTCACGCCGCGCGATGCCGGCTTTTCGGAAACCTGCCGTTTTTTTTTAGAAAAAACTAAATTGCTCTGCAAACAAAATCGCAACATTTTTTTTTAACAAAACTAAAGTTAACGGTTTCCTTTTCAAAGATCTTATCACCAAATGGTGAGATTACTATTTTTTCTAAGTCCAGCACGCGATTCTGGCAAGTGCGAAAATCGTAGAAAACCAGCATTTTCAAAATGACGTACCGGGTACGAAAAAAATCGCACAAATATAAATACAAAAACAAAATGCCGCTGGTTTTATTCTCTTCAAAACGCCGTTTGGTTAAATTGGTTCACGATTTTTCTTCGCCGGGATATTCGATTCTTCCTCCGGGTAGAAAAATTACAGGGTGCTTTATACTTTTGGCCAAGGGTGTATATATATAAATACACTACCGGTCAGAAGTTTTCGGACACATCCGATAATTGCAATACTTACGGACACTTTGGATAATTGCAAAATTATATTGGCATAATATAATTCATTAAAGAGAGCTATATAATATCTTCGAAAAATAGTAAATAAAATTAATAACATTATTTGGCAATTATCCAGTGATAGAAAGTTTTGCAATTATCTGAAGTGTCCGAAAACTTTTGTCCGGCAGTCGGTCACCTTGGAACTCTCGTAATTATTTTCACATAAATATGCCTACATTCAGCTAAACGTCAACAACGAATGACTTTAAGGATGATTCTAGCAGTCCAATGTCTTCGAAATGACTTTCCCCCATATGCGTGTGGGATAAGTCGAGTACGCAACAGTTACGAATACGTCGGTGCGTCTCGTATCTCCCCAAGTACACCATAAAACGGCCACTAATGCAGCACAATCTAAACGCGTTGATTTACGAGGGCATCTCTCGACACGCCGGCACTTGCGCGAGTCTACCATAGTCAGAGAGAGAGAGAGAGAGAGAGAGAGAGAGAGAGAGAGAGAGAGAGAGAGAGAGAGAGAGAGAGAGAGAGAGAGAGAGAGAGAGAGAGAGAGAGAGAGAGAAAGAGAGAGAGAAGCTCGTTCAACACCATCACACTTAACATCAGAATTGGACCACATCATTGGGGGCTTTGCTAACGCGACCTACACAGGCGCATATATAATATCCTCATACGGCAAGGTGGCCCTTTGAACTTTTTCCGCTCGAATATTCCGACAATATATATACACGCACACAAAAGAAGGTACAAGGTGTGTGTGTGTGTGTGTGTGTGTGTGTGTGTGTGTGTGTGTGTGTGAGTGTGAGTGAGAGAGAGAGAGAGAGAGAGTGAGAGAGAGAGAGAGAGAGAGAGAGAGAGAGAGAGAGAGGGAGAGAGAGAGAGAGAGAGAGAGAGAGGGAGAGAGAGTCTACATGTATTTTCTGTAAACCATCGTCAGTTATTTGGTAGTCTTTTTCCCGTGCCAACTTTTCAATCGGGTCTCGATGATGATTTACAGCTCCAAAGTACATAGTCGTTGGCCCTTGTGCGAGCCTCACATTTATGATAGTGAGTGAAAAGAATAAAATCGTGTAGTTTTCTTGCGCCTTCAGTTTTGTACATTTTTTTCATTATTGTTACAGCCGTTAGGAGTGAACAAATTCATGTTCAGTATCGGTTACGACCGAAATTTATATTTTTCTGTAAAGTTATTTTGTCCGCTGTAAAATGTTTTTTTCCGCTGTAAAGGCCATAGCCGGGGAAGCAGGAAAAAATGCCCCCGCATTTTTTCCAGCGAAATATGGCGTATATTCTGAGGTATAAAAAAAAAAAATTCTGAAAATTTCATGCCCGTCAACGCAATGGTTTTAGAAAAATGATTTTTTTTTAAATATAAATTTTTTTTTTTTTCGGAAACGGTACAGTGGATCGATTTGATTTTTTTTTGGTACTTGTTCCGATCAAACGTGATACGAAATAAAATTATAGAACATCTTGCGAAAGATTAAGGTTTGAAAAAAATAATGTTCCTTGTTTTATTATTTTTTACTATAATCCACTTGGGGTACAATAGCGAAAATTTTTTCATATTATCTTTGGGCACCTTATTAGATTATATAATTTTTTTCAAAATGATCGGTTTGGTCATCGCCGGTTTGGGATCGCCACAGTGAAACAAAAAGAAACACACTTTATTGATGTATTTGAGTTATATAGATATATAACTAAAATATATCAATAAAGTCTGATATGTGAATAAATGATCGGCTTGGTATGCCACAGTGAAAAAAAAGAAACACACTTTATTGATATATTTTAGTTACATAGATATATAACTAAAATATATCAATAAAGTGTGTTTCTTTTTTTTCACTGTGGCGTACCAAACCGATCATTTTGAAAAAATTATATAATCTAATAAGGTTCCCAAAGATTATATGAAAAAATTTAGTTATTATACCCCAAGTGGATTATAGTAAAAAAAATAAAAAAAGGAACATTATTTTTTTTAAACCTTAATCTTTCGCAAAATGTTCTATAATTTTATTTTGTAACACGTTCGATCGTAACAAGTACCAAAAAAAACATCGAATCGATCCACTGAAGCGTTTCCGGGATTTTTTTATTTTTTTTTTTATAAAAAAAAATCATTTTTGCAAAACCATTGCGTTGACGGGGATGAAATTTTCAGAATTTTTTTTTTTTTTATACCTCAGAATATACTCCTAATTTCGCTGGAGAAAATGCGGGGGCAATTTTTCCCTACTTACCAGGCCTTTATGTTTTCCGTTGTAACGTTATTTTTTCTGTTGTAAAATTATTTCTCCCGCTGTAAATTTATTGTTTCAAACTTATCAATGAAATCGCTACGACGTTTCGTAAGTTGAAAGGACTCGTCACTCCAGCGAAAGGGCAACGTGGATTCGCACGGTGATGAACGAGAAAAGGAAGAAGAAAGACAAGAGATGCGATTGACCGTGCTCGTTTTTCGCCTCGGAGAAAATAAAGGGGAAGAGGAATATATATTTCAAGAGAGGAAGGACGCGGAGAGGAAAAAGTGAAGAATGTAGAATCGGGGTCTTTCTTTCTCGAGACTGTCGTCGCGTCGTGCTACCAGCAGCTGCTGCTGTTTTGTCTGCGAGCGAGTCCGCTTGCGATCGTTTCGCGTTGCTATTCGAAGACGCGTTACGTTCTGAATAGCCAGGGGAAAGGGAGTATGAGGGAGGGGGGGGGAGAGGGGAGGGGGCAGGGGGGAGAGAAAGCGAAACCGAAAGAGAGAAAATCACGAAACGCCGCGCTATTTCCGTTGCGTTAAAAATGCATCCATCGAGCTATGTCAACGCACCTATTCGCTTGAGCTTCTCGTTCGCGAACGCTCGTGTCTTCGCCTCGTAGCGTCTTCGTCCCGTGTCGAGAGCGATGTACGAACATCGATCGTTGTCTCCATCTACTCGTCCCTGGACCCAAGAGAACACGACGTCGTCTCGCCTTCTTTCGGTGATTTTAAACTGGCAAAGGGTTCGACGAATAGAAGAAGATATGGTAGGCGAGAGGAAACAGAAAACTAAAAGAAAACAAGAAAAAAAACATGCGAATATTCATGAAACAGGGTTCGTAGTTCAATCAAGGTGGAACGAAGAGTATCTCATTGCCATGAATAATACGTGAGATGAACGTCTCCAAAGTTTCTGTATTCGACGCCATCGTACCTACAACCCTGGTCATTCTCCTCCTACGCTTCCAAACAGGATTTCGCTCGCTTGCCTCTCCCGAAAGCCTCTTCACACCGGACCCTATCGAAAAAGGATGCTGTCCTGCATTTTTCTCATTGCTATCGTCTTTTCTCTCTCTTTATCTCTCTCCCTACTTCTCTTCGGCGTCGTTCAACGAAGCCGCGGCGCAGTCCATTCCTTCCTTCATGGATCTCTCGCCCGAATATCCGAACCTGAACAAGCTATGGCACGACGATTTGCCTGCGTCCCTCGAACGACTACGTGGTCCGGGGCAAAGCCGACCAGTCTGAGAGAGAACGAGGGAGCCTAAGACCGGGATAAAAAGGGGAGAGGACGAAGATATGAGAAAGTCGACGATCGGATCGAGATGCGAATAAGGGGGAGATGTTAAAGGAGAGGCGAAAGAACGAAAGAGCGAACGGAGAAAATATGACTACACTGTAATATGCGTTACGTGTACGTGTATACAAACTGGAATTTGTGTGTGTCATACAAGAAAGAGAGAGAGAGAGAGAGAGAGAGAGAGAGAGAGAGAGAGAGAGAGAGAGAGAGAAATATGGAGAGACGGCAAAGATGTAGCCTGGGGTCAGCGTCAGAGAGCCAGAGCGGCACATAAGATGGAGTCTGGTTTGATGGAATGCTGCTGCTGTTCCTGCTCCTGCCTTCGCGTCCCAGCTGACCCCTCTCCCATTCTACACTTCGTCCTTCTTCTTCCTACTGGATTCTCCCGCTCGTCTATATCCTCGCGCGTATGTATATACATACCAGAGGTATATGTAGCCTTTCAGCGTCGGGGCGCATCATCGGAATGACTCGCGGCCCTGCGAACCTTCGCTGGATAGCCGACAACACTCCGCCTTCAGGAATAACGCAGGCGCGTACATAACGCCCTCCCGACCAATCAAGGGGTTTCGAATTCACCATACGATTCGCGGAGATGGCGCGCGAAATCACATCGTCCTAGATTTACGGTGAATTGTGTGTGAAGTAGTGGCTCGCGATCTACTTGTCTCGAATCAGCGTTTGATTATCAATTTCCGCTGGAAAGTACATAGGATTGAACCATCATTGGGATCAGCAAGAATCACAGTCGATCGATTGAGGGTTTCAGCGAGATATAATTGTGGAGGTCCAACAGCTGCTAATCTAGTACTTAATTGCTTGGGTTTGATCTATTGGACAGAGCTGCTCGTGAAACTGGTCGATAATGCAGGGAGGAGTTCTGATCCCGCTGCTTCGTCTGTGTTGCAGAGTAACCCAGATCGCCTCGCGATCTAGATGTAAAGGACTATCTGGATTTTGCGTTGCCGATCAAACGGAATGATACGGCAGGCTGTACGTTTCATATAATAACGTTTGTATCGTCGATCGAAACGTGGGTAGACGTGTCAACCCCGACCCGAACGTTGGTGTAACTTTCGGCGGGACATTCGAGAAGCATGATTTGATCTTTTCGCCTGGTGAGAACAGAAGCGACGGGGACTGAGATGAGCGAAGGCCCATGGTGCAATGGGAGAAATATGCGGCCAGATTTGGGAAGAGATGAGGATCACTCTCGTTGGATTATTCTTCATGCCAGTGGCTCCTCGATGTCATGATTTCATTCGTGCAGATGAACCATAGTAATTCGTGCAGTTGTACGAGTGAGAACAATATCCCATCGGAATGGCAACGAAAATAGAGAAAATATACATATATACTGGACCGAAGAACTTTCTTCCCTTTTTTCAAGGATGCGTTGCCCTTCTTTTGTACCGACCAGGGAAGAAGATACAATACTCATGTAAGAGAGAGTAAATGCGCAGACGAGGAGCTGCGAGAGTGCGAGGAGGATCTCGGCCACGCCCTCTTAACGCACCCTTCGCCCTGAGGGATGTAAGTCAGCCGAGCACTTAAGTCCGGGTGGAGTCGCCGCTTCGTTTATTCTGCGCTCATTTCGTTCACTTGCTCGCTTAACTCCTACGGTATGTTTGAGCGTGTAAAAAAGGGCGGCTACCGCGAAACGTTATTTCATCGCAAGCTACGCGGAAGCTAACAAGTTGTGACTCAAAGACGGACCAAGCGATTGGCCTTATTTTTACCGGATACTTCCATAATCATCGTGGTGGCCTTGCACTCCGAGTGTACTCCATGAAGTTAGTCGTACCTCATTGGAGCTTTCACGACAAACTTTCTCCGCAAGGCTCCAGGACAGGAAGGATCTTCAGGAAAACAAATCCCGGTTACTAGGATAAATAGAGCATTTTGTGACGGTATCGAGAATTATCCTCAATGGCTCTTCAGGTGAATACTTGAAGTGGATACCTTGGACATTGATGGGTGATATTCAATGTCGTTCCTTAATTGGCTTAAACAATTTCTTCCCGAGGCAAATGTATTTATTTTCGAAATTTTTCCTCGGTGTAGCGCAAAGAGGAGGCCACGAAACGTGTTGTGTGCTTCGGGGATATACCTTTCGTCGACTTCCTATCTCTCATGTGGTCTTCTCCTTCCCTTCGTCTTCGCTCGGTTCCTGTTTTCCATCGCTACAGCTATCTCGAATAATATATGTATATCGCTCGGCACGCCACACGACGACGATGTAACCCACCTCCTACACGCTCGTCCTATCATCCTCTCTCTGGCAGCATGCAGCATCAGCAGAAGCAGCATGTTCGAAAGGTTGTTCCTTGCAAAACCCACGCAAGCTCGGCCGAGGTTGAAGCAACATACAGGCTACCTTTTCTTACATCGTTTAACGCAATATTCGCCTGTACGTACTGTTTCGTTTTTCCCCCTATATTACACTCTCCCTCTCTCTCTCCCTCTCCCTCTCTCTCTCTCTCTCTCTCTCTCTCTCTCTCTCTCTCTCTCTCTCTCTCTCTCTCTCTCTCTCTCACTCTGGCTTTTGATTCTAGATCTTCGTTTTCTGCCCGCCGCGATGCTTTGGCGAAGGAATAACCGTAAGAAAAGTGAGCACGGCGTCCCGACGCCTGATCCAAAGAGTCGAAGAAGCTCTCTTTCCTTCTTCGTCTCTTCGACATTGAGTCTCGCCACCGTGACAAGTTACACGCCGTTCTTGCCTTCTTCGTTTCTTCCTTTTTCGTATCGCTGCACTTTACTCTTCCGCCTTCCCTTCTCCTCCTTGTTCCCTTACGATTCCCCAACAAACGGACCTTTGTTCTTCTTCCTCCTTTAACGCTGCTACGCCTCGTTCATTCCAAAACTTTTCTTCAATCGACGACGCTTTTTTCCTCTCCCTTCAACGACACGGTTGGTTGAGTACTGCTTGCTGTTTAGTATGGTTCTTGCTCACTACAGATGACTCGTTCCGCCATTGTGAACCCTCATAGCCCCTTCAACCATTCGACTTGCGCCTGTCCTTCGACTTCTCTACTTTTCGATTTCCAAACGCCTCTCGCTTTTTCAACGGAACAATCTTCAACGATCCTTTTTCGTCCGTCCGTTCCTCTTCTTTGTGGTGTTCAAACATGATTCGGCGCTGAATTAGTGGTGTATAGGATTAATTTGCCGCGGCTCGTTAACGTCGAGGGATAGAAGCGAGAGGACAAAAACAACACTGTGATCCAGTATCCACTGATTATCCACGAGGACGTACGTGCGAGTTGGTCCAATGAACGCTCCAATTCACAATCCCCGAGTAGTGTATCTGACACACGTTGCTGTTTTGTTTTTTTCCGGCGATGATTTCGCTCGCAGTGTCCCCGTATCCAATAGAGGATACTGCACCAATGGTGCAGTACGTTGACGCGTCTCTCGCACTCCTCGCGATCGTATCGAGGAATGCCAAGCCCCGAAGAATGCCTCGTACACACTTCTTGCCTTCACGGTCGACAAAATATATGCGGAGGACGACCATCGCTTTGTGGATCTTTAGCCGCGCGGCGAAATACTCGTCATGTATATATATATATATATATATATATATATATATATATATATACATGACGAGTACATATATATATATATATATACATGACGAGTATATATATATATATATATATATATATATATATATATATATATATATATATATATATACATATACATCGAATGCACACATCGATCTCTATAATTTGGTTGGTACGAGAAAAAAAAAGAATTCAGTACTTGAGGTAGGAGGATGTTTTTACCTTCGTCGAATTCTCACGCACGTAATTGAGGAATAATGACCATTCGCACGATCTGCAATGAGTTTCGGCAATACCAATGAATGTATTATCACTGCCCTTTGTCCTATCTCAATACAGCTGTCCATTCATTCTGCCCGCTCCTCGATTCCCTCAACCGAGGTTAGCTTGGCCATGTTGCGAACTTGATGTGCCCCCAAATGTTCCCGTATAATTCGTGGCTAGCGGGCAATCATGCGCGATCATCGATTCATTATTACCAATCGCCACACAGCTCGAAGAACTTGTGTCCCCCTTGTTGTCTGCAGAAATGACGGAAGAAATCGCGCATCGATGCTCGGCAATTTGAAGATTCGCAAATCCAGCTCTTATCTACCTTTGCCCGGATGGTGTGAGTTACGCCCTTCTGTTAATCAGCAGTCCGGCCCTTTCCAACTTGGAGTTAGCCGAAGACTCGCGTAACTTTGCCACTTCAACTTTTGACGGTAATTCATCGGAACAGTGACTTGCGGGGGGGTTTGGGCTCTGCAACTTCGTCACCCACGGTCCATTTGGGCGATTAGCATCGATACGCCTTTAGTACCACGTATGGCCAGAGTTGCACCTACACTAACGACCATATTTTGTCCATCGTCATCGCAATTTCCATCGCTCCGTCCTTCAAGACCGCAAGCTCGCTCGATCCTCGATATCCCGCGTTGCTGTATACGGATGAATCGACACCGCACACCAGAGGTCGCTCCAACAGCGCTCGTCGTGCTGACGCCACCAGTTATATACATACTAGTTTACGTACGGATGTATGTATAAATACTCATATATACATATACATATACATATGTATCTATATGCATTTTATCCAGCAGACAACAGCCACGCGTGAAGAGGCAAGGGAGATTGTTGCCTGTACGCAGGAGGGGAAGAGGGCATGGGCGCTGCTGGTGTTCCTGTGGGGTCGTCGGTTGGTTTTGATCGTGATTGCAGGCGCGCCGAATTTGTCGCCACGTGTTTTATTGTACGATGAAAATTGGAGGGTGTTGTTGTGTACTCCCTCTCTTTCTCTCTCTCCCTCTCTTTCTCTCTCTCTCTTTATTTCTCTCTCTCTCTCTCTCTCTCTCTCTCTCTCTCTCTTTATTTCTCTCTCTCTCTCTCTCTCTCTCTCTCTCTCCCTCTCTCTCTCTCTCTCTGTCTCTCTGCCTCTCTCTCCCTCCCGCCCTTCTGGTGGCGAGATATTGAGTTTAGCTAGGAGGACTATGGCGGCCACGAGCCAAGTTGTATGAAGGTTCCCGTGACAACGGGGATTCCAGTAACACGGAGAATCGCTGCAGCGATGGAAGCCACACGCCAACCGATGTGATACCAATGAATGGCGAAGCGATTGCAGGAAAAAGGAAAAAGCTCACGTTAAACTCATTTTGCCATGTCAGTGTTAACAGAGACAATGACGTAATGTTCGCTCGAACGACACTCCAGTGAACACTTGATCAGACCTTTCATCTTTTTATATATGTTCATTTGCCAATGCCGAAAAACTAAGCGCGCAGTGCAACGGATCATTAGCCCTCTCTGTATTTGTCTGTCTCTTGCAAGCTTTGCGAAGGCTTCACAATGCCAATGAATTATACCGAATTTCATTTATTTGTTATTCCTCCAGTCACTGTAATTATTATAATGAATGAACCGAATGCTTTTGGAAGCCTACGAGGCATTCTCCATCGACAATACTCGATGGGAGTCCCATGCGGGGGCGAGACATTCAAGGGGGAGGGGGCGGTGTTTGGCGGGTTTATTTAAAAACTAATTTCGCCCGTGAAAGCGTTTTCGAGAGGGCTGCTCCTCCTTCATATATACGTACACGTGCACGCACTTACATACACATATATTCATATGTATGTATATATAGTGCAACTCATGACACTCTGGTCTTGACGCGGATCTATAGATAGTCTTGCCACCCGAACGTTATATACACATAAGAGAACACGCACAGAGAGATCAGTCTCTCGCATCAGAGAGAAAAAGGGAGAGAGCGATGGAGAGATGGGGAGGGAGAGAGAGAGAGAGAGAGAGAATCGGAGGAGAAAAGTGCAAAAAAAAGAGAGAAAGATGCGCGGGCGAGAGCTTACACACGAACGAGAACTTGAATTATTTTTGTTTTGTGTGAGTGTTGATGACGACGACGAAAACGACCGAGCGCCTCGTGTAGCAAGCTTTCTTATTCTCTTTTTAGTCGTTCTTCTCCTTCAGCGCCAGGAAACATTCTGGATTTAGTATCGCGACGAACAAAATTCTAGCTCGTCCCTGTTAAGATGATTCCGCCATAGTACCCAAACAAACAGAATACAAAAGTCGCAAAATTCTCTCTCTCTCTCTCTATCGCTCTCTCTCTCTCTCCCTCCCTCTCCCTCCCTCTCTTTCTCTGCATTCTACCGAGGGAATATTTGCTTGAGGTGGCTAATCGATTTTTTCGCCGAAGAAAAAAATGTACATCCATCAGACCCAAAAGTTGAGCACCCCGCCAAAAATTTTTTAATTGATATGCGCCAAAGGTACCATTGTAACATTCTGTCTATAAATTGAATCATTATATCGCTGGTAGATTTGACGACAATACTTTTCATTTCTCCATCCCGTTTCAACCCCTTGCATGAGAAAAATAAATCAAAATGATTGAACGAAACCAGCAGCAAGTGTTGTTGGAATAATCGAGCCATCGACTCGCGAATACGTAATTAAAGATATCGCGGCCTGATCGGAGATGATGTAACTGTGTGTAACACGTCCCTTTTGACAGATCCTCCATGGCGTTAGGGCCAGGGGGGGGGGGGGGGTTCAGTCGGGCGCGAACGAATCGCATCTCAATTAATGAACGCCAGGCAGCCAGAAGAATCAGAGAGAGTAAAGGACGGAAGGAGAAAAAGAGAGAGAGAGAGAGAGAGAGAGAGAGAGAGAGAGAGAGAGAGAGAGAGAGAGAGAGAGAGAGTGCACAGAAGAGAGCGAGAAATATTCTACCGAGATCACGAGGGGAATGCCTATATGTGGCGTATAATACGTGAACATGCCGGCAGCAAAACGTCGTACACTCCCCGCACCTTCGCCCTCTTTGCAGCCTCACCCCGAAAAAAAACGAGACGCTGACGTGCCCCGACCGCATGAGTAACGTTGACTCATTATTCTCTGGCGGATTTATCAGGTTGGTGCGCTCTTCCCGATAACGCTTTTCGTTCGTTCGTTTACATACTCTCTCCTGCTTCCTCTCCCACTCGTTTCAGCGGGCCCTGTTAAAGCGCGGGAGATTCAACGAGGAGATAGCTATGCATTTATGCGGAGAATGAAGGTAGGGGCGGGGGTGTACAACCGCTACCCCACCCCCCTCTAACTCCTCATTCTCCTCGACTTCGGTGCTGCCCTCGTATATATATATATATATATATATATATATATATATATATATATATATATATTACGAACAACTATTTGTGATTACATGGCGGGATGGGGTGAACATGGAACAGGACTGCAAAATGCCAAAATCCCGAAAAAGCGTTGATGAATTTAAAGATATTTGGCTCGAAACAAGATTATGCGTTTTTCGTATATTAACGGGGTACATCCAGCCTGTGGTCGGAAAAAGAGGAATTTTCGTAAATTTTTTCGCCGAAAGCGTGGACAGGTTTCCAAATAATTTTTTTTTACATTGAAGCGTATGTTTTGAAATATCTTTTACAATTTTTGGATTGAAAAATATTTATATATGTCTGTTGTATATGTCAGTGCTTTATATATCAGTCAGTTTATATATGTCAGTGCTTGGACAGAGGATTCAATAAAATATTGATGTTTAAACAAATCGCCGCAGCCCAAAGTCCATCTCCGAAAATCGATTTTCGGTGAACAGAACTATTTTCGTTGATAAAAAAACTTCGCATTGAAAAAAAAGTTCTCCGTCCAAGCACTGCTTTTTGGTATGTGAAAGAAGCTGGTTAAGTTCAAAGGTGATTGGTGCAGTGATTTTTGCGACACCGTGGTCACCGAATTGGAAAAAGTAATTTTGAGAAAAATGCGTGCAAATTTTGCTACCTCGCGGAACCTACCTATAAACGCCCATAACTTCCTTAATTTCAAACCGATCGACTAGAAATTTACAGAGAATGTTTTTGAAATGTTATATTTTGAGAATCCGTCGACAACCAAAAATCGGTGTGTGCAAAAATGTCATCAAGGTGTAAGCCCTCGATATATGGTTACGTGGACGAGGGAATATATATAATCATAGTCAATTATATGAATATTCAAATAAAGATGATATGTACATATCCTTGTATATATGAATATATGCATATATATGTATATGTAGGTGTATATATACATGTATATATACACCCACTCGACCATGCACACATGCACACACATGTACGCGTAAAGAGCGAGTGATTCGGTGTATTTGAGCACTCAAAGAGGGCGCTAACAAGGCGGCCCGAGGGGTCCAACGGACGTGAGTTATGGGGCCCGTTCAATTCAAAGCGTTGCGAGAATTGCACACCCACATTCACACGAGACTCCACATCACCGAGCCTTTTTCGCCTGCGTCACAATTTGATCTATATACGAGGGAAAATAACTCGCGAGACAAACAGCACTGGACCAAAAGGACTTTTCCAGGCATTTTTGAAAGCTTTTGTATTTACTTTATCGTCATGGTATGTCGATTGTCAACTGACAGCGTAGCGAGTTCCAGTTACCCCGAATCGTCTCGCCGCATCGCGCCCGGTCTTAGTCATGCTAGATCTCCTCGTATTATTCGCGGAGTACAAGCCTGCTCGCGGATTTGCAAAAAATCCTACGTCGTTCCTTGGCCACACGTGCTCCTCACGACATACGCAAGGGGTATAAGTGGTTAACGCTGGTAATGAGTAATACCAGCGAGGAACTAATAGATCGGGGGCGCTACATTATAATACGGAATGCAGGCGAAGCGAGAGGCAGAAAGAGAAAGAGAGAGAGAGAGAGAGAGAGAAAGCGTTGATAGTCAGTTCTCGGCATCGCATGTTTATATATATAACCATACGTGCGTATGTTTTGCAGTGATATGCTAGCTAAGTTCCTCGGTGAGAATAGAGTATCATTATGGTTTGCAACGGATAGCTTGCTGTCGCCAGTTTTCTGGCTCATTACTGGCTCAACCGAGCTCTCATTTCTCTCGCGTCACTTCATTCTGAGAGAGGGAGCGAGAAGGAGAGAGAGAAGAGAGAGAGAGTGTGTGTGTGTGGTTGTGTGTGCGCGCGCGCGCGGGATAGAGAGAGAGAGAGAGAGAGAGAGAGAGAGAGAGAGAGAGAGAGAAATTCATGGTGAGACACCATTTGTTTTAACCCTCGTTCTCTCCAACTAGTCCGTTTTGTTTTGTTAAAAAGCACTCAACACCGACATTCACACAAATACCAGACACATTTATTTATCACGATAACAAGGACTGCAAATTAATTTTTTTCTTTTTCTTCCAATGCCCCTCAAGGGTTTTATGATCGTACACCCCTTGCACTTTCACCCCCACTTATCACTTCACTACTTCCAGTTGCTCAGAGATATAGTGTAGTCCATGCCCACTCGTTTCCTAACGCACTGCTGCATCGCATTTGCACGACGGCACAAGGAAACTGTGGAAGACTCGTGCCGATATACGCTGCTACATTTTCATTGAGTTGCAGTTGTGTTCATTATTGGAAACTCGATAAAACTGCACCTCGTTTGGTAGTCGGCGCGCAAGCTAGTGCGCGGCTATGCGGTCATCCACTTGAGTATCAGCCCAAGTCAAGGCTGCTTCCCAGGTAGAAATTGTGTTTGGAATCCTATAGGATTCCCCTACTTCTCCCTACTCCCTGATAGGGATCCAACGGGACACCCCATTGGATCCCTATCAGGAAACGTCACGCTCGTACATTGGATTTCAAGAGGGACTCCCCATCGGGATCCAAAAGGGATTCCCATCGGGATCCAAAAGGGATTCCCATCGGGATCCAGTAGGGATTCCTATCGGGATTCCATAGGGATTCCATAGGGATTCCCTATTAGGATCCAATAGGGATTTCCCATCGGAATCCAATGTAAGAATCTTAAAGCTTCCCCACAGTATTGAACGGAATCCGATACGATGCTTGATCGATCATATCGCATTCTGTAAGCCCAAAATGCTACAAAAAATAAAAGCATCGATACACTAAAGAGATCAATTTATTGTTTACAAAGGAGTACATATCGAATACCACAATATACTTTTTTTTTTTTTTTTTTATTGTTTACCCATACTGAATATTTATAGTGCTTTGTATAGTATTCTTCGAATACTTATATCTTATATCTATATCTTCGAGTACTTTTTATACTTTATGAACTTTTTAAAAATACTTTAAATACTTCTTATGCTGTAACGTAGTTTTTATACACTTTTTATACTATTATTAAGCAAAAATAGTTGTGCAGTTATGGGCGGGATATTCTCTGAATACTTTTCATATTATATAAAATTTAAACACTTTAATAAGATTGATGCTTGCATCATTGGAATGTAACAAACATTAATGCGTGTTTGGAGTAAATAAATTTTACGATCGCGATTGCGCAGTAACTCGATCGTCGCGCGCTTTTCAACGACGACACGAATATATATGTACCCTGCGCCGCTTATTTTCTATCGCCCAACGTCTTTATTTTGTCGGAAGCGATTTTCTAAATCCTTATTGGATCCCGATAGGGAATTCCTATTGGCTCCCGACAAGGAATCCCTGTTAGATCCCGATGGGGAATCCCTATTGGATCCCGATGAAAAATCCACCGGGTCGGGTGGAAATTGATGTTACGGGCTACAAACTTAAGCGAATGTGTAATAGATATCATGTTTATAAAAATATGATTTCATACTTTTTAATTTTCTTTTAAGACCTCATTTAAGCCGCTCTAACAAAACTCCACACCCACAGCGATAAACCGCAGACGCAATCGTAACTCGATTGCCGTCACGTCCAAAACAAATTTTTATGCGCACAAGTATTAAAAATTCAAAAAGTGTGCATATTAAAATTTATAACAAGCTTTTTTATTCGTATAAAAAATGCTAGCCCATAACAAACTATAAATATACAATATGGGTAAGCACTAAAGTAAAGAAGTTACTAAAGAATATAATTATATATTGTATTATTCGATATCCTAACAAATTCCTAGAAACACGTTGGTGCATCTTGAAACTCCTAAGCAAATCTGTGCACGGGACCATCAAAGAATAATTTTTTACAGAGCGTCGCGAAATCCTATTTTATATAATTTCTAGTAAAAAATTCTCAAAACACGTTAATCTGGAAACAGCCCAGGATCCATTTGGATTCCAATGTGGTCTCCCTACCTGGGGTGTCCATATCAAATCCCCATAAGGATCTGGTAGAACCTGGGGAATCCCCAACAAATCTATTTGGATTCCAGTGTGGACTCCTTACTTGGGGCGTCCCTATCAAATCCCCATAGGGATCTGGTAGGATCTGGGGAGTCCCCAAAAAATTTCTGCATGGGTTGACATGCGAGGCCGCTTTCATTTTTTTTGCTAGTTTGTGCACTGTCGTTGTGTGTTTCACTGCGCACTGTTCATGAAAGGTTTAACGGGTTATGCCTAGTTGTTACAGCCGAAAAAAGCCCATTTTTCGGATTTTTTCTCTTCGCAAATGACGGTGACAAATTTTTACACCAATGAGGTATTTGCAAAAGTATAATCTGAAGAACAGTATGTAATTTTTTTGTGTATAAATAGTTAATTTTAATCGATTTACAGCCGATGTCCGGGAAGCACCTCTCGAAAACGTTGCGGTGAGCCCTTTGAATCCCGGGTATCTAATATACAAATATCAAACAGATTTCTTTAGTATTTTCGTTTGCGCTATGATTAATAAAAGAAATTTCCGAAATATCGAATTTCATTTATCGCGAAAATGAGTCGCGATTTTTGCGGGGAAAAATGGGCATTTTTCGTTCAATAAATCGAAAGTATACACCGGAAAAAAATTATTCGGTCAAATACCATAGTTTTACATCCAGAAAGAGCCATACAATTTTCAGAAAGATCGATGCAGTATTTTTCAAGATATTTTGCTTAACGACTTTAAAAACGTACTTTCAAACAAAAAAACCTTTAAAATTTCGAACGAGCTCAAAGCCTTCCAGCGGGCGTCAACATAGCAGCCTCTAAATCTGTCATTTTTTATCCAATCACCTTGACCTTTTCAGGGGACATTTAAGATCATATACTATCCAAATATATTGGTTTTGAAAAACGTTATCTGGCGACTTTTATCGCTAGGCATAACCCTTTAAAAGGACCTGCGTGACATTATCGTCGAAAATATTGAAAACAGATATTTTTAATTTTTCAAGCCATAAGTCGCTTGAAAATTTTGGGCGTGTGGACAAAAAAACTATAAAGCTCTTTTGAAAGAGTGATGATCGTTTTAATGAAGAACTTCCGAATGACGACAGCCTTCGTGTGGATGACAGGAAGTTGGATTTTCGAGAGACGTTGCTGGGGCGAATGTGATATATATATATATATATATATATATATATATATATATATATATATATATATATATATATATATATATATATATATATATTGTATATCACTGGTGACGTGCGCGCTACTCGCAGCAGAGGCGACTCAACAACGAAAAGAAAAAAAAACAATCTCGTGCATCCCTTCATCGAAAAGCGTGGTGACTCTCGATACTAATAAACGCGCATGTGGATGCTTCGTGTAGCACGACCCGAAAAACCAAGGAAAAAGCTCCGGCACGTGCTCGTCACATGTCTGCGAGTATTTGTGCTGCTGGAAGCAAACACATCGGGAACGTCGTCACCGAAACGCTTTTCTTTCTTTTTTCATTCAAAACTCTGTTACCAGTTCTGTTGTTTCAACGGACCTTCAAAGTCTCAACAAAACTTTAACTATATCAGGGTGTTTGTGTGTCACTGGTAGAATGTTTAAAGGCGAATACGAGCCGATGCATGTTGTTCTTTGGATGGTGCATAAGTTTTGGTTAATCGAATCGGAGTTCGATGGCTTCGAGAGTAAATGGACTCGGAAATATTCAATTATCTGAATCGTAAAAAACTTTGATGAATTCATGTTAATACAACGTTTAAGATTAAATTTGTGACGCTTCGTATAATCAGGAATTATTTGATTGTAGTTCGATTCGATTGTCCCCATGGAAAAGTATAAAAATCAACGAATTAAAAAATTCCGTATTGAATAGGATTTTCTTGGAACTAAATATTTTCGAAATTTTCGTTTGGATTATAATTTTAATAAATATTTATCAAATTGTATCATAAATGCAATCAATATTAATCAATTCGTGTTGGAAATTCGATGAGTATAAAATTATTCGTATTACAAATTTGATGAATATCAATAAATGTGTATTATTAATACAATGAATATTGATACATAACTATAAATTTAATAAATACATTTAGGGTTCGTATTCGATCGGATTAAAAATATTCAGAATGAAATCCTATTTATCCCTATGCGTTTAACTTTAAATTCCGTTGATTAAGACGACATCTTTTGCAGTGTTGGGTATCGATTAAATCGTATCATAAATGCACTTAATATTAATCATTTCGTATTGTAAATCCAATAAACTTTAAAGAACTCGTGCTGTACATTCATTCGATATTAATCAATTCATGTTACAAATTTGGTGAATATTCATAAATATGTGTTATTAGTTCTATAAATGATGACAGATAACAATAAATTTAATTAATCCATTTAGCATTCAAGGTTTCGTGTTAGATCGGAATACAAACGTTTCGAAATAAATCCTACTTATCCTTATGCGCAACACGTTGAATTCTGTTAATTGAGACGACCTCTTGTGCAGTATTCACAGTGCGTCGATTATCGTAGAATCGTGTCATTTTCTTTTAACTGGATAATAACGCACATCAATGTTTCCGGCCTAGATACGATAGAACACTCAAATCGTCCTATTAAGCGCATTCGTCCGGCGCTCTTCGCTCGCGTTAATTAGTACAATCTTCCGTACGTGCCGCTGGTGCACGACTCACCGGGGCCGTTTTTTCGGACGATCTCTCGACGTGATTGCACGGTGCATCGTTGAGTTATATTGTTTCGAGGGAACGAACGAAAGAAGACATTTAGCGGCAATATTACAGACGTGTTTTTTTCCTCTTCTCTCGACGGACCTTTTCTTTC
Organism: Ophion obscuratus; assembly: GCA_964007375.1. Classification (NCBI taxonomy): domain Eukaryota; kingdom Metazoa; phylum Arthropoda; class Insecta; order Hymenoptera; family Ichneumonidae; genus Ophion; species Ophion obscuratus. Next base: position 53,401,124 of record OZ023312.1, read on the forward strand.
TTCGATTTCGTTCCTCTGTCTCTCTCCCTCTCTCATGTCCATACGTCACAGGAGCAAAATGACTGCTATCTAAGGACAGGTGAGCGAGAACTCGAAGAAAGAGTTCCTAAGGTGACACATCGCGAGAACACTTGTTCTGTCATGAACGCATATATACGTGTAGAGAAAGAGACCTCATCCCCAGAACTTTGCCATTAGCATAAATGCCGATAAATTCGTGTGAAGATAATTTCCCCGAAGTGAATCCCAGTTCACATTTAAGAGGCTGGGGGAGGGGGAGGGCGAAAAGCGCTTAAGGGCATCACCAAGAAATGTCTTGATGTACCTAAAGGCGAATGCCTCAGTGATGATTCTCCAGGAAAGGAGGACGAAAAAACGCAATTGTACTGAATCACTCTTTCTGCATATCGCCAGTGTTGTGTTTTTCAATTTGCAACTAGAAGTGCAAATTTTTTTAACGTAATTCCATCGCGAATGGCGACATTCAAAATTCATGTAACAATTCGAATAATTCACGTTTACAAAAAGTATTTTATTTCATACAGATTTGGGGTAAGGTTCCGAACCCACCCCGATCGAGCTGAAATTTTGCACACACCTCCCTTTTGATATTTCAAGACAACTCTAAATGAATTTTTTGCGCCCCGCAATAGTTTTTGGCTTTGGGTTTGTTTGTTTGAACAAAACGGAGAGCGCGATAACATATATAGGTATGAACGGAGACGAGCAGATATAGATATAGACGCGTTAAGATAAATAACTTTCAAATTCAATATCTCGAAAACTATTGCGAGTCGCCAAAAACTCTTTTAGGGGTTGTCTTAAAATATTAAAAGACCGGTTCGTGCAACATTTCAACTCGAAGGGGGGGGGGGGGTAGAAACTTTATTCCAGATTTGAGTTATTCATATTTATGCGTATAAATAATTAGCAGTTTAAAAAAATGAATAAATTATACGTTATTCTAGTTGAACGAATCGTTTAAACTGCATGTCGACCGTGCCGTTGGCCTTTCAGTCACTGCAAAAGTAATATTTTTTAAGTAATTGATTTTTACTAATTGAAAACAAACGATACTAATATTTTTTATAGTTGCAGCCCAATGTCCCAAAACGGCTGGAACATCCCGTGAAAAACGACACAACCAACCCAACCTCAAGCCAGCGTCACGCCAATCACATTCTACCATTGGCCGATGAACGGCAGCACTACCGGTTCAGTGTTGCGCCACGGTAGGAGTGATCTCTTCGGCCCCACGCTGGGATGTACGATTGGCCAATAGTAGGCTTACCGAAAATCCCAACAGTTGGCCGGGTATTGGCCCAACATTGGGCCCGTGAAAAACGACGCAACCGACCCAACCTTGAGCCGGCGTCACGCCAATCACATTCTACCATTGGCCGATGAACGGCAGCACTACCGGTTCAGTGTTGCGCCACGGTAGGAGTGATCTCTTCGGCCCAACGCTGGGATGTACGATTGGCCAATAGTAGGCTTACCGGAAATCCTAACAGTTGACCGGGTATTGGCCCAACATTGGGCTAAAGAGATCGCGATGACTGGCTGACGGTTGGCGTGATCACCGGCCCATAGTAGGGCTAAGGTCGGCTTCATATTGTCGGCGCAATATTCGGGCTAGTGTTGGCCCAGTGTAGGGCTGTGAAAACAACCCAATGCTTAGCCAACAATCGATCAGATTCACACGTTTCTGTGCTCGATGATTGCTTATCGAAAGAATTATTAGATTCACTAACAACGTTATGCACAATCACTTGTTCGTGGAATGTTTCCAAATTTGTTTCACTATCTACTTGTCTTTTCGTTTCGTTGCCTCTGATCCTAACCTGCTGTAAAGAGTCTTCTAATTTTTGTCGCCGTTTTAACACTCGACGTTTCTTAAGACTATCATAATAACTCGACATTTTTTTAATACACCACAAAACGTTAGTATAAATCAATGTTATTTTTAATAAAGTAAATTTCAGATAACAGTCATTATGAGCCATGCTAAAAATGCCATGCTAAAAATAAGCATTGGCAAAACCACGGTCAAACGATTGGCTCAGACTCAGGGCTTGCGCTCGCCCCGACAATTGGCCGACGGTCATTAATTAGTACTGGCCCAGCGTTGGCTCTTCGATGGTGTGCCGAGTTTCAATTCGAGACTGGCAAACCCATGATCAACCGATTGGCCCATGTTCGGGGCCAACACTGGGACCCGATTGTTGGCTTAGAGTTGGTAATCGATATTTGGCCGGAGGTTGGATGTTCGTTGGTTTGCCATGCTTCAAATGAGCACTGGCAGAATCGTGGCCAAATCATTGCCCCGTATAAAGGACCAACACTGGGTATTAGTGGTTGGTGCTGAATATCGTACCAAGCATCGGCCGCATCTTAAGCGCCGGCAAATTTTTCACGGGATATTTCTGTGCCCCCTCCCCTCTCGCTCTCTCTTTGTCTGGATGTCCCGAAGCTTAGGGAAATCTTCTCGAAACCTGAGGAAGCAAATTTCATTCGGTGTAAATCAGAGTTCATAAATCACAGTGGAGTCATTACTTATTCCTCGTATACAAGCCCAATTGAAGACCTCAGATCGTCAAAGCTTCTGTTTTCGTATGGAAATGACTCATTTCGAACACGCTGAGAATATTAATATTAATTAGGGTTGGTTGGAAGTACCGTGCCTCGAGAGTTGACGACACACATTGCTTCTTCTTCCATCTCTCGCGTGGCTCCCGTCAACCCCTTCCCCACCGTCGTAGTCTTGCACGGAAATTTCATGTTGTTTTCCCTCTGTATTTCAACATGCTCTACTTCTCTACCGGATCGAGAGAACGATCAATTTGTTGTCAAGCACGAGGGCGTCTCTCTCTCTCTCTCTCTCTCTCTCTCTCTCTTTCTCTCTCTCTCCCATGCCTCATGGTTGTCCTCTTGGGAATCTTTCTTACCTCCGCTTTAGCCACGAAGGCATAGTCACTTCTCCTTTTGGGCAACATCATACCCGAAGACGAGTTAAAGGCTTTAACATATTTAAATAATCAAACAATACGTAATATATTTGGTATTTGAGATAAAAAATTCTCTTTAGCTTTGACCCACTCAAAGTTAGTCTTTGGACTGCTCGGACAGCTGACACCGGGTCGTTTTCTGACCACAACACTCGTTTCCGAGGCATTGGGATCGGGGGACTAAAAATAACAATCAATTAATTAGCAATAAATATTCGTACTACTCATTTACATTCGTAACGTCTTAACAGTAATGTAAAATACATTATAAAACGGACAAACTTTGCTACAAGAAGTAAGAGGATAATAAGGCCTATGGTTAAATTCAGTAGGCCTTAATAACCGTCGACCATGTATGTGAGAAAAATAAAATAAAAAATATTTGGACCACGATACGTTATTCAAATATTTATGATCATCGAAGCTTGAATTTATAAAGATAAAGACTGTGATTTTAGATAGATAAGTGTAATGTTACAAAAAAAACTTACGATTCCATTTGCACTAGGTAGTTGTGGTTACTCGTTACTTAAGTAATCCATTACAAAGTAATTGAATTATCAATTACAGTAGTAATCTTAGTTAGTTGTTAATTTAATTTCTTTGTACCTGCGGCGTGCACTCCAACTCCGCGAGCGGTGAGGTACTTATGTAGTTTTCTTCAAGAAAAAGAACAGAATTTTTTTTTTGATCATTGCAAATGTATATCCCGCCTTAAGAGTTAGAAATAGTGCAGGAATAGATAGGACCTTAAAGGTCCAAAAGAGCATCTCAAGAAATCACGACAGCTATCGAGCAATGAAATGTATTCGTCAACAATAACTTTGAGTAATTTATTAATTACCATAATCGAAAATAAAAACGGCTACGATCGATTCGAACAGTGTCGTCGTTCGGTTGACTTTTATCATTATTAGTATTCGGGAAAACGAATGACGAAACGATCTCATAAACTGTAGCGATTTTCGTTCTACGGATCGTGAACCGTCGATTGTTTGCAAGGAAAATGGTATCGCCCCGAGCAATCGTTCACTGCATAAAAGTGCATATCCCCAGTACGGGAGACGAGGAGAAAATCGGCGCGCGCAAACACGCCCGTATTTAAATATTCGTTGTAGACGTATAGGTCGCGGTACGCTTGAACGTTTCTCGTTCCGTCGATCCCCGCCGACGCCGTCTTTCTCGCGGGCCTTCCGATCGATCTGTATTCATAGGTCGTACGGCATAAAATACACTCGGCATGTCCATGAATCAGATAACTGTCACAGCCGTTCCGACGATGTCTCAATCAAGCCGCGCTCTCTTTTCTTTCGTTCCTCTCTCTCTCTCTCTCTCTCTCTCTCTCTCTCTTTCTCTCTCTCTCTCTCTCTCTCTCTCTCTCTCTCTCTCTCTCTCTCTCTCTCTCTCTCTCTCTCTCTCCCTCACTCCCACCCTCTCTCTGTCTCTCTTTCTCTTTCTTTCTCTCTCAAACGAACGCATACACCCGCTCAATCGGTTTTTTTTCGATACTTTTGTTTTTTAGTGTTTTCTTTCTTTTTAATTCTACTCTAGTTTAAGCTATGGAGTCAGGGTGAGAGCGCTTTATATTTATCGGGCGATAATCCCACGATACGCCGCGTCAGCGACGAATACGATCAGGGACACGAGAGGACATGCCGACGGACACGATTCTCTCTCCCTCTCTCTCTCTCTCTCTCTCTCTCTCTCTCTCTCTCTCTATCTCTCTCTCCTCTCCCTCACTCTCTCTCTCTCTCTCTGTTCCTCTGCCTCGGCGGTACCGCGAGCGGATCTCCAGTGGTTGAGGATGCTGCGAGAGATGTCTCTTCGATGGATTTACGCTCCCGCGGCTCTCCTCCTTGAGCGACGTGTGTCCTTTCTCTCTTTTCCCCTCTCTCATTCTCGATCACCGATGTTTTCTTCCATCGACTTCGATCCACTCGCGATTCTCGTTT
>OZ023312.1:53406283-53408783 GCA_964007375.1 Ophion obscuratus
CTTTCCTCGATCTCTCTAAATATAGTACACGTGTGCTCTCTTTCAGCTCTTGGTGTGTAATACAAGCACGAAAAAGCTCGCGCTTCTCACTTTTCGTCTTATTCGAATACGTTTACACACACACACACACACACACACACACACACACACACACACACACACACACACACACACACACACACACACACACACACACACACACACACACACACACACACGCACACGCACGCACGCACGCACGCACACACACACACACACACACGCACACACGCGCGCGCGCCCACACACACAGACCTCAACACACACATTGTCTTCAGGGTTTTTCTTTTTAGAAGAAAAAGCAATGTGCCAAAAATGTGTTAAAAGTTACTTTATTTGCAGATTTTATTTTCGAAGATGCTCAATTGCAAAGAAGCTTCGGAAATGTTTGGATACAATCAGTGAAATTAATCATTATTCCACAGATATTTACATATATTATTCTTCATATACATTATTTAAATATAAATAGATAATTATTATCTTCGTATGCACATATGATGATTATTTATATCGATATGCAACTTTATTGAATCCAACAATATTCACAAAATTACGATGATGGAAATGTTTGATTGGCACGTCAGTAGAAAAAAAACGATACCGACAGAAAATGAAAAATAATATATCCTTGTCAAATAAAGTAGAAAGCGACCATACCGAAGCTTTTTTGGGTGTCTCGAAAGCGCCAGGGTAAAGCATGCACGGGTGGACGCATAAACGTATAATTGGCTACACTTAAATCTCTATAACGGAGTAGTAAAAATGCGTGGAGCGCTTCGTAAATCAACACGAGGACGATACGGCACCTCTCTGTCCCCTTGCTATTGCACAGCTACCGCATCTCTGAATTCTCCAGATGCTTCTGTAGTGCGCTGTACCACACAACCCCTAACAGCTGCCTCGTAAAAATTTTGGTATCGTCACGATAGTCTGGACGCCGTACGAACACTTTTCGTGCAATTGAAAAAAAGTACGCATCATACACTATAAAAAAATGCGCTGAAAAATATTGTTCTCGAAATAACTTTCCATACGCCAATGAAAAATGATTGAAAAGAAATTGAGTTCCATTATCAACAATGTGAAACAAAATGATTTTACAAACATTTTCGTTCGACGATATTTTTTCTGTGCATTAATTAGCATATCTACAGACGATAAATCACTTACGATTGTAAACAATATTATATGCATAGTTAATTTTGTAACGGATTAAGGATGGAAGAAGACTTTTGTTTTAGAAAATTTAAATTTTACGAAGTGCGAAGCTGCCTAGATGACAAGAATAACGGTGGCGAAGCAAAAAATATTGTACGAGAAAAAGAGAAAAATAGATAGGAAGGGTGAGAGAGAGAGAGAGAGAGAGAGAGAGAGAGAGAGAGAGAGAGAGAGAGAGAGAGAGAGAGAGAGAGAGAGAGAGAGAGAAAGTGTGAGAGAGAGTCAGTAGCACCGACCATCGGACCGAACCGTTTGTACACGGTACATTAACCCGATTCCCCGAGCAAATTAACTGCAATCAGAGGAGAACGGTCGATCCGCCGGGCCATTTCGCTATTCCGTTTGCCTCCCTCCCCCATCTCGTCTATACAATGTACACACACACACACACACACACACACACACACACACACACACACACACACACACACACACACACACACACACACACACACACACACACACACACACACACACACACACACACACACACACACACACACACACACACACACACACACACACACACACACACACACACACACACACACACACACACACACACACACACACACACACACACACACACACACACACACACACACACACACACACACACACACACACACACACACACACACACACACACACACACACACACACACACACACACACACACACACACACACACACACACACACACACACACACACACACACACACACACACACACACACACACACACACACACACACACACACACACACACACACACACACACACACACACACACACACACACACACACACACACACACACACACACACACACACACACACACACACACACACACACACACACACACACACACACACACACACACACACACACACACACACACACACACACACACACACACACACACACACACACACACACACACACACACACACACACACACACACACACACACACACACACACACACACACACACACACACACACACACACACACACACACACACACACACACACACACACACACACACACACACACACACACACACACACACACACACACACACACACACACACACACACACACACACACACACACACACACACACACACACACACACACACACACACACACACACACACACACACACACACACACACACACACACACATGCACGCACGCACACACACACACACACATATGGGGTGTATCTTAAATACT
>OZ023312.1:53413783-53436668 GCA_964007375.1 Ophion obscuratus
GCCTTTCACAGATTTATTTCCTTAATGCTTTGGATGTTAGGAGGAGTAAAGAAAATTTTGTTGTTTTTCCTGATCTCGCGAAGGGCAGTCAGGTACACGAAAAAGAGTCGATAGCCAGGGTATTGATTCAATAATGAAAAATGAAGGATAGGCTCAGTCTATTCTGCGTTGACTGACTTTGATGTGCTTGTAAATGACGAGTAGGATCTTTGTATTGGATATGACACGTTGGCGTAATGGACATTGGGACTCGATGCATATGTGCAGCGTGCGCTCTCTCTCTCTCTCTCTCTCTCTCTTTCCCTGTCCTTCTTTTCCTTTCGCTTCAATATTCCTTATTTCATTCGGTGTTAATGAGAAAGCTTTTCTCATTCATTCCCGAGTCAAAATGTTTAGCCTCCTCTGAACGCTCGCAGGACCCATTTCTTTTGTAATACATAAGCCGCCAGCCTCCGTTGAACCGACGAAACCCCATTTGTCGAGTTCAGTGCCATGAAGAGACCTCCTGCTGGTCCAGTGTAGCTTCTGTTAGACCTCCCAAACCTTCCTTCGACCCCCAGTTTCAGTGAAACGTGCAGAACACAGGCATTAAGGAGGCCTGCTTTCAATCTCAAACCGTTGCCTCGACCCCACCTAACCCGCTTTCGGCCCAAATTCGATATCTCCTCCATCATCATTCCATTGTGGCCTGATCGGTAACCCGTTCAATGACGAAAATAATACGTTTTCCCTGATTATCGTCCGCAGAACGGTACAGGTAAATTTGCATTATCAGATTAACGAAAAACTACACAATTAATAAAAATACATCGTCCTCTTGTCAAAATTATTAGTCAAATATTAATATACGAAACCAATCAAATTTGCTCAATATCGATTTATTATTATTTTATAGACAATTCATAAAAAAATGCTTGTATATATAGTCTTACTCCAATTCTATCGGATTAATGGGCGTTATGAATTTTCCTGTGAGAAAAAGTCTTACAGGAAAAATCTTAAAAAATGCCAGGCTATCCAGTATAAGCTTACGCGACGTTTTTCGTCCTTGACATTTCTTCTTAAACCCTCTAGTTCTTGAGTTACATTGCAGTATCTAGAATTCGTATTTTTTAGCAAAAAATGAAATACCATTGCGAAAAAAATCGTACAAAACTTTATTAAAAAACGCAAATGGAGTTCCTGGTACCCCGTTAAAGTTTATCATGATATCAGATAATATAAAGCTCTGTATAATTAATTAATTATATACATCTTTATAGTATCTTCGTGAAATAATAAATGAATTATGTTACTCTAACATTATTTGGCAATTATCCAGCGCTCAAAAGTTTTGCGATTATGTGGAGTGCCCGAAAACTTTTGGCTGGCAGTGTGGATCTAAATAACATAAAATGTTGATATCTATATGAAACGTTAGGGTGTTAATTTCATGTTCCAAAAGATTGAAATTGGCGGTTTGGAATTCAACCTCATTCGATTTGGAAAAAAATTATAAAAATGTATTTTATTATAAAAAATAAAAATTTATTTAAATATATATATATATACATATATATATCATAATAATAAAAGAAAGCACAGCTTTGGAATAACGAATCGAGTCATTCGGAAAAAATAGGTGTTACTGTACACACTTCAGCGTATTTTCTGGAATTTTTTGAGAAAAATCGAAATTGACATACCGACCGAAAAAAAATATTTTTGTATAATTTTGGTGAAAATGGGAATTTTTTAAATTCGAAAAATTCAACCCAATTTTTTTTTCACTAACAAGGAACATCCCTCAGGTGTCCGCCTCCGATTTTGTTGAAACTCATATATGTGATAGAGCATCGAAAACTTTGAGACACGTATTTTTTTTTATCGGTGGAAAAACGGATTTAAGGGGGGAAACCGCCCCTCAAAAGGAAGGCGTGTCGAGGGGTGATTTTGCAGTTTCACCCAGAAGCAATCCACCGATCTGAATGAAACAAAAACAAAAATTCTTCTATTTCAATAGAAGCGATGAAAAATCCACTATGAAAATGTTAAGAAAAAATTAAATTAGGGGGTAAACCACCCCTCAATTTTCCTTTTTTCACCCCTCACTTAAGAGAGTTGTATGCAAATTAATAAAACAGGTATCATTTTGAAGGGCAAATAAAATTAAAGTTGACGGGTTTTTGCGTTTTGGCGGCATAGCAAATTTAAGGGGGTAAACCGACCCTAACATAAATTTATTTATCATGGTCGTTTTTTCTGTGTTTAAAGTATATCCGCTGATTTTAAATATTTCTATAAGCTACAATTTAATGTTTCCCATATGTCAAAATTATTACATTCGTCTTCAGGGGTAACTACCCCTCTGACGAGAAACATCATTGAAGTATCCGCTTTCGATTTTGTCGAAACTCATATATGTAGTAAAGCATTGCAAACTATTAAACATTTTTTTTGTTTCGGCAGAAAAACGGTGTTAGGGGATGAAACCACCCCTCAAAGTTTCTCCCACAAGCAGTCCACCGATCTGAATGAAACAAAATCGAAAATTTCTCTAATATTAAGCGATGAAAAATCCACAACAAGAGTGTTGACTAGAAATATAATTAAGGGGTAAACCACCTATCCATTTGCCGTTTTTCACCCCACGCTTAAGAGGGTTGTATGAAAATTAATAAAACAGGCATCATTTTGAAGGGGAATCAAAATTCAAGTTGACGCGTTGTTGCATTTCAGCGGAACAGCAAATTTAAGGGGGTAAACCACCCCTAACATAAATTTGTTCATTTCCATTCACTCAAAAAATCAGAAGATTTTAAACATCCTGTTACCTTTGGTTTTGGTGAATCGAACACACATTGTGAAATACCCGGTTGCAATAATTTGGCCATTATCAGATGTGCATGGTGCAAAAAGTCGTTGTGTTTAAAGCATTTTTTTGACGATTATCATTATTGCAGGAATTATGAGCCATGATTGTTGATGGTTGATAGTTGATAGACTAGAAAAAAAAAGTATATATCACAAGAAAATGATTTGACGGCATATGACTGCAATACTTTTCACAAGTACTATTAATTAAATCAGCTGATATGATTATCAAATGAAATATGTCAAAATATATTAAAAACGTGTTCGTTAACCTACTGTAGAACCCTCAGTTTCATTAATATGTTTAATTAAATTAACGGTAAAATAATAAAAATATACATTCCTCCACAAAATTACGTCGCTGGCTAAATTATCGCTTGATCCAGGCGCATCATCGTTCCGAAATATACGAAGTGAGCCTTATAACTTATTCTGGAAATTATTATAATTAATGATATAGTAGAAGTGTATGTTTATTCCTATGGAGATGCTTAATGGACGTGCATATTAAAATCGGAAGCGTTTCGACACGAAAATATGAGTCTTATGAGTAAGGGGTAGCCCCACGTCCCCACTCCCAAAGTACCGCTCCTAAAGCTCAAAACGAATATGCCTGCACACACAAACATAACATTAATATTACCGATGGAATGAAAACAGTTTTAACGAAATTCGTGAAACCTTTCGCCAAACTTCAAACGAAAAGCAATTAGAGGGGGTAGTTTACCCTCAAAATGTAAAAATTTAAAAACGCGAGAGAATATTTTGAATCCGCGGATACATGTTAAATACAGAAAACACGACGGTGATGAACAAATTTATGTTAAGGGTGGTTTACCCCCTTAAATTTGCTGTCCCGCTGAAACGCAAAAACGCGTCAACTTGAATTTTGAATCCCCTTCAAAATGATACATGTTTTATTAATGTTCATACAACCCTCTTAAGCATGGGGTGAAAAACGGCAAATGGAGGGGTGGTTTACCCCTTAATTATATTTCTAATCAACACTCTTGTAGTGGATTTTTCATCGCTTACTATTAGAGGAATTTTCGATTTTGTTTCATTCAGATCGGTGGACTGCTTGTGGGAGAAACTTTGAGGGGTGGTTTCATCCCCTAACACCGTTTTTCTGCCGATACAAAAAAAAACATGTTTAAAAGTTTGCAATGCTTTACCACGTATATGAGTTTCAACGAAATCGAAAGCGAATACTTCAATGATGTTTCTCGTCAGAGGGGTAATTACCCCCTAAGACGAATGTAACAATTTTGACATATGGTAAAACATTAAATTGTAGCTTATAGAAATATTTAAAATCAGTGGATATACTTTAAACACAGAAAAAACGACCATGATAAATAAATTTATGTTAGGGGTGGTTTGCCCCCTTAAATTTGCTATGCCACCAAAACGCAAAAACCCATCAACTTTAATTTTATTTGCCCTTCAAAATGATACCTGTTTTATTAATTTGCATACAACCCTCTTAAGTGTGGGGTGAAAAAAGGCAAATTGAGGGGTGGTTTACCCCCTAATTTAATTTTTTCTTAACATCTTGATAGTGGATTTTTCATCACTTTCCATTAGAAGAATTTTCGTTTTTGTTTCATTCAGATCGGTGGATTGCTTCTGGGTGAAACTGCAAAATCACCCCTCGACACGCCTTTCTTTGAGGGGCGGTTTCCTCCCTTAAATCCGTTTTTCCGCCGATAAAAAAAAATACGTGTCTCAAAGTTTTCCATGCTCTATCACATATATGAGTTTCAACAAAATCGGAGGCGGGAACCTGAGGGATGTTCCTTGTAAGTTCATGTAAAACTGCAACTTTTTTGTCACAAACATTTTTCTGTTAAATCAAATGCTCACGAGATATAACGGTATTTTGAAAATTTTATAATTTTGAAAATCTCGAGAAAATGCGATCCAAAAATTTTGAAAAAAATTTTTGGGCAGTAGGTTCTGCGGGCGCGCTCGGAGTAGGCCCACCTGAGGTTCCGTAGGTTCAATTGTGATCCTCACTGACCTCCTTTGAGTCAAAAAGTTTACTTTCTGCCATGCCGGAGGTTCATCGGAGGCTCTAACGCACGGTATTTCCAAACATTGTACCCTCCTTTAGATACCCAATAATCTGCTCTCGCCGATTTCTGCTCGCCTTCATTTTGTGGGTTGAACGCGGCTTGAAAATTTTGACTCGTTTGTCTTCGTTCGTACATGCCCGTTTAGAATTGCACGTGTGTTGCTTGGCAAACGAAAAAACCATTGCCATGCAATATGTGAAAATGTGATAAGGGGTTAGGCTACTGTGACAACCCGTTAATCAGGGTCATATGAAAAATAAATTTTGAAGGAATAAGCAAGATGATTAAAAAATCGTTTCGACCTTTTTTTGAATGTATATTAACAAAGTTGTTTACCATATTTCATTAAAGAATATTAATAGTTGAAAAAAATATAAACAATCTCGTGAAGGAGCTTTGAACGTGAGCTGCTCAACGGTGTACTTGATTTTGGCCACCCGGTTGATCTGAAATCAAAAAAAAATATTGTTTTTCTTCTCAGAATAGATAATATTATCTAAGTCCCGCTCGAGCTTTTTTGTTATCGTGTTTCAATCATCAAAAAAATAAATCTTCATTTTTTTTCGATTTTTCGAGAGAAAATGGCACTGAACAAGTGTACGAAATCTCACGTTAATACGTTCGTTAGATGTCGAGAAATCGTGTACACCGTTTTGAAAAGCACCGTCTAACGTTTTACTAGCAGTTCTATCGTAGCAATCTTAAGTTTACCTTTAATCCGCGATTCCTGCACCATATGTTGGGCGTTCTCCTTCGATTTAAGATGAGTCAAGCGACGAACGATTTTTTGAAAGTTTCACAGTAGCCTAACCCCTTAAACATTGTAAGCTATATCTGGCGGTCTCGAGAACGGCCCTTAATATACATTATATATTCGCATAAAGCAACACGGGAAATCTATAATATAGATCGCGAGAAGTTCCTTCGTCGTCTACCGTCGAATGCAATTTTAATTCGTGTCTCGCGTTGACCGCGAGCCCAGAAAGCGCTTATATCTATGGTGATTAGTGTCGAACCGGAGGCGTCGTGCACACAGATATATAGCGTTTTAAATTTCATGCATTTGCACTCGTCCGCTTTCGCCAGTCTTCTTTCTTCTTTTCTTCTTGGCCCGGCCGTTCTTCGGCTGTCGTCCGACATCGAGTTACAAGGCCGAAATCAACGACTCGAGTGAATGCATTCCCTGCGAAGCGAATGCTCGTGATCGAGGATTATCGTGCTGGCGGATAGTGAATAAAATAAAGTCCGTATTAAAAATTCTCCGAATTTGAGAACCGGCTAGTTTGATCGATACTGGACTTGATGCACTCAACGCGAATTTGAGTGCAGTCTGGTTTTTCGGTTGTAGTTTTTTAATATTATTTATTAATTACTGCGGTTTCTGATTAAAATACAAAAGTATGATAAATTCTCATCAATGCGTGAGCTTCGGAATACGACGTGGATAGAACGTATTCGTGGATAAAATGGCATCTTGGTAGCGTTTCAACCCCTCCGAATTTACGTCAAATTCTATCTTAGAAGGCGCATCACTCACTCTTTAGTGATGTGCCTTCTAAGATAAAGGCGGGCACCCGTGTCCGCCTTCGATTTTATCAAAACTCATATATGTAATGAAGCAGTGAAAACTATCAGAGACGTACTTTTTATCGGCGGAAAAACGGCTTTATGGGGGAAATCATCTCTCGAAGAAAGACACGTTACCCCTTATTATTTTTCTTCCCTACTCCTATAGTGGTTTTTTGGTAATTCTTTAGATAAGTGACTTTTACGAAAAAGTGTTGTTTCCAAACAAACCCATTACAAACCTAATATAGGCGTCGAAATGTTCAAAAATGCTCTATTTTATCACGTGTTCCCGCGAATTTCAAAAACCTATACCTTTGTACGGGAAGGGCGGGGGGGGGGGGGCATTTCAGCGACCCTCGACTGAATATCATCATTTATAACCTATTGAATGAGAAAATAGCAAAAAAGATGTTAGGCCTATTTTTCGAAAAGTCACTTATCTAAACCCTGCAAAATTATCCCTTGATACGTCTTTCTTTGAGGGGTGGGTTTCCCTCTTAAAAGCGTTCCCGTCGATAAAAAAATATGCGTTTAATAGTTTCCAATGTTTTATCTCATCATGTGAGTTTCAACAAAATCGAAGGCGGACACTTGAGTGATGTCCCTCGTTAGCCGATTGTAATTTGCACAATATTTGATTTCTGCTGAATTATCTTCAATTTTGTAATACAAAAATATGATTATTGCAATTATTATTTTTGTAATTATTATTGTTAATATATATCTCCATTTGTATTCTTTCATCTGTTCTGGCCGCGCGCTCGCACGTTTAAACGTTTTCACGTGTCTCCCTTTTCTCTCTCTCTCTCTCTCTCTCTCTCTCTCTGTCTTTCAGCCCGCGCGTGTAGCGCGACCGATCGCCAAAGAATTTGTTGAGGCGCGCCAATAGCCTCGCTATGTCGGCTCGAGGGTTAGCGAGAAACACTCGCGCCAATCCCGAGTTGCCCTCCATCTCTCTCGGTCTTCACTTTGCGAGGACGACATCGAGATGAAGAAGAAGGTTCTCTCTATCTCTCTCTCTCTCTCTTCCTCTCTGCATCTCGCACACTGCGACATCTTAGAGACATCTAAAAACACGCGAGAGTGCGAGACCGTCGGAGAATGAATACTATATACTCGTCACGTGTATATATGCGACGAAAGACTGAGAGAAATGAGAGATGAGAGCGCGAGAGCGAGAGCGAGAGAGAGAGAGAGAGAGAGAGAGAGAGAGAGAGAGAGAGAGAGAGAGAGAGAGAGAGAGAGAGAGAAAGAGATCTGACCGCATCTCTGGGTAGAGCGCTTCGGACAGCCAGATATAAATTAAATTAATTTGATGGAGGCGGAATCCCTGGCTTGGTTCTCTCTCTCTCTCTCTCTCTCTCTCTCTCTCTCTCTCTCTCTCTCCCTCTCTCTCTGTGCCACAGAAACGGCATGCAGCGGGGTTCGAGGGGATGGTTCGCGCACTATCCTCTGGCGCATATTTTCCCGACCGCGGCCACGTCGTATCCTACCGACACACCGGTTTGATTAAATTTCGTTCCCCGTTACGCGGATTGCTCGTCGACACTCCACCCCCCCTGCCTCCTCCTCCCTGCGGCCCTGCATGTGCTCTTTATACTCTCTCTCTCTCTCTCTCTCTCTCTCTCTCTCTCTCTCTCTCTCTCTCTCTCTCTCTCTCTTCTCTCGCTCTCTCGCTCTCTCCCTCTCTCCACGACGAATAACCCGCCCACGGCTAAATTCCACACGTAGGTATTATAGATATGAGCGAATAACTATATACAGATAAAGATATACTATTTCAATATGGCCGACAACTGGCGACGCTACCGAGGATCCGCCACGCGTACAATCGGCCGCCCAATTTCCCGTGGAATTATACTCGTTCCGTGATAACGCACGCTCGGCAAATCCCACTATTTATTCCTTATGCTCTGAGCTTTTTTTTGACGTTTTTCTACGTTGCAAATTCACCGGGCGATTTATTTCTCGAGGGATGGATTCGTTCTTATCGGGGGTGCAGGGGTCGCGGCCAAGACGAGAGGGGCCGAAAGAAGAGAAATGATACGAATGGGTCAATTCCCCGGTTTCATCCTAGTCTTTCCTTGTGGGCAAAATTCAAACGACTCTCATATACGTTCACCATATCCGTTCCACTACTACTTCTTCTTCTTCTTCTTCTTCTTCATCTTCGAGTGTGGGGTGGGAAAGCGCAGAATCGTTTATCCAGTAGCTGCATACATCGGCATACAGCGAAAGAGCAATAACAATTACGACGTAGGTAGCAATCGCGTGGGGGAGGGACGATCCTGTGAAGAAGGATATAGAAAGAGAGATAGGAAAGGCCAAAAGATAAAGCAAGCACTGGCGAACTCACGATCCCGCGCACGATGGTATATATATATATATATATATATATATATATATATATATATATATATATATATATATATATATATGTTGCTCGCGTTCGACCAGAGCAGCAGCGCCTTCTATATATAGTACAAAACCCTCGGAGAAGAAAGATTGAAGATGAAGTCGACATATATAATCCATTTTAATTTACTCGGAAGATATATATCCGTCTAGCTTGCAGTTTCGCTCGTAGACCGGGCGAGCCAGTCAACGTGCCCTTCCCTCGTTCTACACTCACCCTCAGTATGTATGGGAAACGGTGATTTTGGAGACATCCGACTTGGAGGACCGTCCTCATGGCAGCTAATAGTCTCCATACTCAACATTATGCGAACCTCAATGTTTTCAAAATCACCCGCAGACGAATGTAAGCATATTTATATGAAACAGTCGGATGGGCTGATAGCCAACGTTATATAGATGTAACGGGTTTGGAATGCCCCCCCCCCCCCCCCATACATACATGTACATACATGTGTGTGTGTGTGTGTGTGTGTGTGTGTGTGTGTGTGTGTGTGTGTGTGTGTGTGTGTGTGTATGTGTAAACGTGGCAGAACTCAGCCGCTCGAGCCGCCCCCGCAGCAACCCCCAACTATCTCTGACGCCCGCAGCCTTCTTATATCAATAGAAACATTCAACGAAATTACATTCGCTGTCGCCCAAGCTCCTTCCGCACCGTACATTTCATGGAGAAAAAGAGAACAACAGAGAGAAAGAGAAAGAAAGAGAGAGAGAGAGAGAGGTCCCACATTACACCAAACATTTCCACAGCGTGCGATGGAAAAGCACGAAGACCTACATTTCCGTTATAACGTGATAAGGGTTGCGGAGAGTTATGGGTGGAGCATAAGGGTGGTGGATGGATGACGTTTGAGACATTCAGGCTGAGACTCCTGGCAAAGTAACATGTATACTTTTTTCATATCACCTCGAGGTCGTGGAATTGGCTCAGTCAGAGAGATAAAAATGCTACCGCGAAACAGTGCTCAATTTGAACTTGTGCTCGCTGGGGGTCGCCATTTTTTATTCTTCAAAGACGCAGTTGTTTTTTTTTTTTTTCATGAACGAGATTCTCAATTTGTGGCATTTTCCCCCTTTTGCCTCGTCGTCCGGAAGATGCGAAATAAAGTAGTTGAATAGCGAGAAAGAGGATGCCTCGATCGTCTCGCCGCCGCGACCGTAACCTCTCCCTACTTGCACCTACGAGTCTCGCAAAGTCTTCTATTCGCACGCCTGTCGACTTCTCTGCCCGGCTTTCTCTATTTCTTCTTGTTGCTCTATTCGTCTTCTATATTTGCCGCCTCTTCTATCTTTTGTATTGCTGTTTTTTGCATAAGAATATTAAAGTACGTAGCCCATAGCGATAATTGTGATTGAAAAAAAAAATCTGCAAGAAACAAATATCGCACACACTCGTACACGCAAATATATATATAAATATATAAATATATAAACATATAAATACATATATATATATATGTATGGTTTCTTTTTAATTCGAGCTGAATTTAACGAAATTACTTTTTTTTTGTTAAATTCAGTACAAATAAAAATAAACCGTTTCAGGCGTGTCGAAGCCGAATTGGAAATTACAAGAGCATTAATAGCATTATTAGCCATTAAAATGATAAAAATCGTTTTAAAAAATATTAATAATTTAAAAAAAATACAAGTAAAAGTAGGCCCACGATGAGACTGGTCTTAAAAATCATAGAATGGGTTACTATTTCAAATAATTTTTTAGAAAAAATAAAGACGGCAATCATCTTTAAGACAAATAGTTTCCGCTTTAGAAGCAAAAGAAACGTTGACATTGATAATTGATAATTTTTGTCATATTTTTTAACGAAAGTATGCTTGAAATGAAAGAAAATATATAGTGCCATTTGTCGATATCTCAATTCGTTCATGAGTTATCAGCGTTTAAAGGTTTCTAAAACGTCTGAAATCGACATTTTTTGGAAAATTATAACTGCTAAAATATAAAAATGTAAATATTGTCGTGGCTATTCCTTTCATGGGGTAAAATTTTACAAAAAAAATCAACAAAACCAAGTATGATCGTGGGCTAGCTGAAATAGCGTGGAATATTCCATATATATATATATATATATATCCATATATATGCCGGCTGAGGTAACAACTATTGGCAGTAGAAATATTTTCTAATCTATCATTTGTGGGAACTTTTCCACAAAAGTTGCATAATTCAAAGGAGGCCAGCGAGTGGTGGCTACGACGTTGATCCAGGTGGCGACGCTTTGGAAATTTCAAGGCGACCTCAATTTTTTATCTGGGATGACTATAACTTTTCTTAATTCTAACCACGAATTGAAAATAAGTTTTCACACCAAATTTCAAGATGATTGATCAAGATTTAGCATAAAAAATCGATAAACCAGAAATTTCAACGGTTTTGGCCCAACATTGATTTTAAATTTGATTTTATACGAGCGAGTATTTTTTTATCCACCAGGTAAAAATAAGTTTACACTCCAAATTTCACGACGATCGATCAAGATTTAGCAAAAATCGATAAAACGTAAACATGAATGTTTTTAGCCTAAAAATGATCTTAAAAAACAGTCCAAATACTCACTTCTATAAAAGGTTCTCGAACTGCTGGCCACGACTTTCAATGCGTACTTGCAATCTGATTCGCATTGATTGTATTTATTGAGCACGTCAATCTTTATCAACAAACAGGCTCTAAGTATTCTTCAATGCATATATTGCGCCGTAGTAGGCATTTCTTTATACACCATGTCTTTCAACCATCTCCATAAAAAGTCCAAACATTGCGAATCAGATTGCAAGCATGTACTGGAAGTGGTGGCCATCATTTTGAGTACTTTTTATAGGAGTAAGTGTTTGCACGGTTTTTTTTTATCGATTCTAGGCTAAGAACATTGAAATTTATTTTTTATCGATTTTTTATACTAAATCATGATCAGCTTGAAATTTGATGCGTAAATCTATTTTTCGTTCTTTGATAAAATTCTGAAAGAAAATGGTGGTCCGGTTTTAAAAAAGTATGATGACCTTGAAATCTCCGAAGCGCCTCCACTTCGATGAACCCCGTCGATGACACTCGAAGACCTCCCTCAAACGATGCTACTTTTGTAGGAAAATTTTTCTTCCAAGTCTGATAGGGTAGAAAATATTTCCACTGCTATTTGTTCTTGCTTCACCCGGTATATATGGGAAAGGACATTTTCAACCTGCTATACCTATGAGAAATGTTGACCATCGCACATGCGACTGTTTTAAATATGGTCCGTAAGATTGGTCTAAACGAGTTGTTGACTTCGTAGCTGGAAGATCATATATATATATATATATATATATATATATTGGTTAAAAAATCGATTTTTTTTTCTCTACGGTAAATTGAAGTATGTTAAAAAAAAGAAAGCTTTGCAAAATTTGAGGGTTCTAAAAAATTTTATCATCAAACGCCTTTATCATGTTTTTTTTTCATGATTATCGGAGTATTAATTTTTTTTATCTCGATGCAGAGAATGTTGGTGCCTGATCCAATGTAAGCCTTGATTTTATCTTTCTGTGACAATACACAATTTTGATTTAAATATATTTTTTTTACCATCAACAATTTGTATTTGCAAATTGAGAATTAATATATGGGTCATTCCACGTCAAATCGACAAATTTTTTACCTGACCCCCTTTGATTTCGCTGAAAATTTTCTATCTTTTTCTACCCCCCGAAAGTTATTTTTCAGAATTTTTTCAAATTTTTTTTCCCGACTCAAAAAAAGTTATGAATTTTTTAAAAAAACCGCTCTTTTATTTTTGAATTGCCAGAACTTTTTCAAAAATTGACCGTTTGGGAACTTTTTTTTTTCAAAATTTTTGTTTTTAAATGTAGTTTTCGAAAAAAAATATGAAAACATTTTCAGAATCCCAGATATATGAAATATTTTAGTTTTTTTGAAAAAACCGTAATTTTCTCAAAGTCCGACCGTTTTTTTTGTTTTTTTTTTGCTCTAAAAATACTTCAACTAATTCTGCAATGATCCCCGTTAATCAAAAGATGTGACAACAATCGCTTCTAATTTTTTTTCTTGATTATAAAAAAAATTTTGTTGAATTTTTGCTGATTTTATATAACTTTGTTATGAAATTTTTTTTATTTCCTCGTGAAACCTCAAAAGTTGAAAAATAAAATTTTATTGGAGAATTTCAAGTGATTATCGTCCAAGAAATTGTGATTTTTTTTCAAAAAAGTAAAAAAAAAGGACTTTTCATACTCTTAAATAAATTCACCGCCTCTTAACATCTTTCAATAAATTAAAAACATTTTTTTGTATGTGTTCAAATTATATTATCTTTTATTTAACTTTCATCAGAAGTATTGTCGACAGAGGGCTGAAGCATTTTTTTATAACATGAACTACATATTCGCTCATCAGTCGACAAATTGTATCGAATTGCTAAATGCTCCGGTAAATTTCGCAGGGATATTTTTTTTCTATGCTTCTCCAAATTAAATGGATTGCAACATCGATAAAAAAACTTCGGCATTGTAATCACTCGTTAACAAAATATAAATTAACAGCACTTTATGATAAATAATAGGTACTTTATTTAGCAATAGTAAGTCTACGTGACACGATGAACACAACGACAATGTAATTATTCTGAAAACATAACCTCCATATTATTTAAATGAAATGTAGATGATATCTTTTTTACCGACAATCGATAGCTCTTAAATTATCACATTGTATCAACTGGAGGTAACTTTTAAACCCATTGTATTTTTGAAGTTGTCATATTTCAGTACCAAAAAAAAACGTCCATAAGAGTAAAAAAATAACGTCAATGAGAGAAAAAAATTATTTTTTTTTAAAATAACAATTTCTTGGACGATAATCACTTGAAATTCTCCAATAAAATTTTATTTTTCAACTTTTGAGGTTTCACGAGGAAATAAAAAAAATTTCATAACAAAGTTATATAAAATCAGCAAAAATTCAACAAAATTTTTTTTATAATCAAGAAAAAAAATTAGAAGCGATTGTCGTCACATCTTTTGATTAACGGGGATCATTGCAGAATTAGTTGAAGTATTTTTAGAGCAAAAAAAAAACAAAAAAAAAACGGTCGGACTTTGAGAAAATTACGGTTTTTTCAAAAAAACTAAAATATTTCATATATCTGGGATTCTGAAAATTTTTTCATATTTTTTTTCGAAAACTACATTTAAAAACAAAAATTTTGAAAAAAAAAAGTTCCCAAACGGTCAATTTTTGAAAAAGTTCTGGCAATTTAAAAATAAAAGAGCGGTTTTTTTCAAAAATTTATAACTTTTTTTGAGTCAGGAAAAAAAATTTGAAAAAATTCTGAAAAATAACTTTCGGGGGGTAGAAAAAGATAGAAAATTTTCAGCGAAATCAAAGGGGGTCAGGTAAAAAATTTGTCGATTTGACATGGAATGACCCATATGTAATTCGGTTGTGAAAATTATATCAACCACTTGATGAACAAGAACACGGTGTTTACAGCACTGAACGTCTAACAAGTATGCGTGTTTTTTTTTAGTAATATATTGTTTTGGAGTAAGAAAACAACGTCATGAGGATTCGAGAGTTACAAACCGCCGCGCTATTGACGCTACTCTGTATCTCTGACTGTCCATGAGTTCTTTTCGCGATTCATTTGACTGTTTCCAGTAATTGCTATATTGAGGTACGTCACAGTGCGCGTAAAAATAAAAATGTAAAAAAAAATCGCGAGTTTGGACGATAGTGAAAGTGCCGAAATTTATCTGATTGGGTCGGAAATTGAAGAATTTGTGGAGCGAAAATTACCCACGAATAGAGGAGCATTAAGTCTATTCTTTTACCATCATGTTACTCTTAAATGTTCTGTTGGAGAAAGTACACAAAACGTTATCGACAAAATAACTAATATTTGGAGCGAAACCGGAATACGAATTTCTCAACCTTGCATCAATTTAACAGGTTACAAAAATTACGATTGGAGTGGGCAGCATTGAAAACAAATTATTTACGGAAAAATCAAATTCAATCGTTCAACGAAAATCTCTTTCAACATAAGTTGGATAAATTATTTGAATTATATTGTTATGATGTCTATTGGCAGGGAAAAAAAATTGGCGAACAATCGAAGAAAAAAAATAAGTCGTTTTCGCACTTCCTAAAAAAATGTTTGGACCTCTCAAATTTTGTATGAATTACTCTTTCATAACGTAGTAACATTTTCCGTTGAGTACCGCGATTTTTTTTTGAACCACCCTAATATAAATATATATATATATATATATATATATATATATATATATATATATATATATATATATATATATATACACACATATACATGTGTGTGTGTGTGTGTGTGTGTGTGTGTGTGTGTGTGTGTGTGTGTGTGCGTGTGCGTGCGCGCGTGTGTGTGCGTGTGTGTGTGCGCGTGTCACATCTTTAATATCATAAATATAAACTTTGGTGAAAAATTAACCAAACTTTTGTGCATTTTAATTATGTCAAAGAAACTAAGCCTGGATAATTTATCCCAAATACCGTCCGAATGTGCTTTAAGCGTGATAAACTTACAACACGCTTGATTACTTGATACAGGGTACAAATATGTGGTGGAATGTGTCGTAATTCGATCGCGCGCAACGAACGAGACGTTGAGGTCGTATCGGGTGGCGTCATGGCCCCAAACGGATATCTTAAACAATTTGCATAGAGAATCATAGTGGCAGTTTTTTCGACCATAAAAGGGCTCTCCGCACACGCAAGTTGACTGGATGGCAGGAGAAATGTTTCTTTCCCGAGACCCCGCCAAACCGCGAACGCCGTGCCCCTTCTACGGGTTCAAGAACGAGAAGGAAGATATAGACAGAAGGAGAGAGAGAAAGAGAGAAAGAACAAGGTCCCACTGAGGAGAGCTTCCGAGCTCCGAACGCTCGCACCCTCATCCCCCTTCACTCGGAAAACACACTACCGAGCGTTTTATGCCGCCATAACCGTAGCGTTGCATGGCCCACTTAGATCTGCTATCTCGCTTCCACGTCAAGCAAGCAGCACCGTAGCACCGGGAGAATAACCCAGAACGAGCATCATCACGCAGTCCCGTAGAATCCTTGTGAAACAACCCCTTCTCTCTCTCTCTCTGTCTCTCGCTTTCATTGTATCTTTTGAACTCCCGTCCCGCAGCTACATATTGTCCCGTTGGAGGCAAATAGCAAGAAGAAGAGGAAACACGAGAGGAGCAGCGTGGGTGGTTTCGGGAGGACCCTCCTGTCGCCGAGTCGTGTTGTAACGTTTCTCCATTCACACCCCCTTTACCTCCTTACTGCGAGTTGCGGGGTATTCGCGCGAAACATGTTATTCTCCCGAAAGAGCTGATAAATCCGTGGCCTTTTTGCTCCTGCAAAACCCTTCTTACCATCTCTTCCTCCTGTATGCTCTATACTTGGAGGGGAATCCTTGCTATCGGAACTCGTTCGGCTTCCGGTATGCTTTATAGAATGCTCCAGGGGTTGCCAAAGCGTCGAGGCTACAAGCTACTGCATCAACGGAAAAAGGGTGGTAAACGCTTGAAAATTCTTATACGCCACGAGTGTCATTGCCGAGGACAAGTCTGGTGCGCCCGTTGTCACCCCATCGACCCTGCAAAGGACGGCACGAGGCTACCGGGGATGTTTGCATACGCATCGACCGGCAGTTTTCCGCTTTGACAAATTCTCTAGCTCGCTACATTACTCCGATGGTCTTGTAACGTTTCCATTGCTTTTTTCCTTTGATAGCTCGCGTATCGAGCTACGTGCCAGAGCACAAGGGCCGTATTTTGCTTCTTCTGCTTCCTCCCCTTCACTCGTCTTCTTCCGCGTCTCCGGAAGTCGCGTGTCAATCTCTTCCACTCTGAAGCCAACGTGGTCTCATGCTTGATATTCCAAGAGAATCATTCATTTCCATCGTTTCGCAGACGCGACACGCCACCCGTCTCAATGTTTTTGTTCTTCATAACAACGAAAAGAAGTTATTAGTCGTACGTTCCAGGGCTGGGGGAATGTTTAATCGCGGATTAGACGTCATCTACGATATGCAGCTTAAAGTGTCACTACGAGACTTCGGGAAGATTATTAAACCTGACTTTTCGTGGAAACCCAAAAACGTTCGAATGGATAGGGGTTGGTTATTTGAGGCACGTGAGCTTCATACACGTGTAAGCGAAAAGAAACCTCTGTTCCGGAAATTAAAGAGTTATGGGGTATATGCAAGGACCAGCTATAGACAACTACCGCTGACATTTAGCTACTTTCGCACGGTGAAGTGAGAAAGAGAGGAAGTACGGGAGTGAGAGCTAGATGCATGCGGTCTGAGGGGGCAATGAAGGGGAAACCCTCAAGCGCACAGTCCGCAGTAGGTGATGGTGGGGTCAAGCCAGACGACGTAATTTCCTCTCCAGGGGCTCGGTCTAGCCTCGCCTCGAAACGCAGTGCGATTCTGTGTGTTCTCTCGCGCCCGACCAAAAGCGAGACCGATAGACCAAGGGCCGTGAGCGAGGCCCAACCGCAACACACCGACACATCCTCTTGCGAGCGAAACCTCTCGTAGGATAGCGAGGAATATACGCGTACATGGAAGAGAAGAGGTATAGCGAGAGAGAGAGAGAGAGAGAGAGAGAGGGATATAGGTCGGTTACCGCGCCAACCTCCAACCTTCAACCTCTCTCCGACGCGGCCACCACCACCACCCTGTAATACAGGCGCGCTCCTCTCTCGTTGACTCGATCTCGCGGAGTGGCGAACCCTCCGGGTTTGCCTCCTCCACGGCTGGCGCCGCCAGACGCCGTCGCCATTTCGCCCCGTTTCTCCATTCCTGTACACGGCTCGGGGGCCACATTTGAATATAATACTTGGCCCTGTCGAGCGTGGCAAGTGAAGCAAACTGTAATTATGTTGATGCGCACCATTGTCCGCCACGTACATGCACCGTCGAGCGTCGCGCCCGAAACCTCTCGCTTGCGAAGAGATCCTTCAGCCTCTCTCTCTCTCTCTCTCTCTCTCTCTCTCTCTCTCTCTGTTGCAGCTCCTATCGCACGGAGGAAGGTTCGGCTAGCCCATTCTCCACGTTTCTTTATTTCTTCCTCGTTTGCCCACGCTCAAGTGAAACCCCGTGTGTTTTCTACGTTTTATTTTAGCTGTCACGATATAACCCATTCAGCGCGATGTTTCTTTTTCTCGGTTTCCTCGGCCCACAGCTCGCAATTCCTTCAATGGAGCTTTCCACTCTTCTGCTCTTTCTTCCGCGTTTTATTCTCTTCTCTTTGCTTTTTCGTTTCCAACGTTGCTGACGAACATTTCGTGGGTATGCGGGTCGATGGGGTGCAGTGAGGGTGAAAGAGCCGCTCGAGATACCTCGATCCTCGCTTCTCTACCCTCAACCATCGTAGGCACCGTGCGGATACGAAAATTTATTGCGCACCCCGCTGGTAAAGAAAGGAAGGAAGAGGTCTCTCTCTGTCGCTCCCATACATCTGCCTGTCTGTCTGCCTCTCTCTCTCCCTCTCTCTCTCTCTCTATCTCTCTCTGGCAAGTTCGATCGAGTCTCCATCTGCGTGGAAATTCCCTATCTGAGTTGATACCACAGCTTTCTCTTCCAGGTCGTAGCAAAGCATCTCAAGGCTGCTGCGCCCCGCCCGTTCTAAGGTAAAATTCGCTCGCTGGCGTGGTAATTAAAAGAGGTCTCTTCTAGTGGGTAGGAAATGAGGGAGAGAGTCCAAAGAAGTGTAGCTCACAAACACGCTCAGTTCAAAAGAGCCGAAGATAGATCCTATATAATTGATGTCAACTTTAAGTTCACTTGCAACCTTTGCGTCTTCTCTTCATCTTCCACGTGCATCTGTTCATGCACTTTTTCGATACTCACATTCATCACATCCAGCTTAAGACAAGGATAATGCTGGCTCCAGACAAGGATAATGCACATAGTTGATCAAGTATATATAGAGAGGACGAGAGAAGACTTAGCGTGGATAGAATGGATAGGAGAAAAGGAAGTTCCCATAGAAGGGGCGGAAGGAGATGGCGGGACATATCCGGAGTTTTGAGGAGAGTTGATCGTTGATCGAAGTCGGTCTTTACTCTCTGATCCGAAAAGAGCCTCTCTTTTTTTGGTCGCCGTTTTGTCTTTCAGCAACATCGCTACTCGGTGGTTGAAAAACCTATGGTTTTTCTCGGTGGTTGAGAAGCCTATGGTTTTTCAACCACTCCATTGTCGCCAGTCGAACTCCAAGTACCTCTTGATGATGGCGGTGAAGAGGGTTGCTCTCGAAGAAAAGCGCGCGGAAGATAATTGCAAAAACTATAGCCGTATCCCCGTCGCTGTCAAGTGTCCACCGTCGACCCGTGCCTTTTCACATCTACGTCAGCAAGACAGGAGCAAGTACGAGAAAAGTACCCGCGATATCCTCTGCTCCGTGCACCCGGTAAACCTGATACCTACCCTTAGAATCGATGCTTGAATATCGCACGAGGATGAGGCAGAGGCGGAGAGAGGAAAAGAGAACGAGAAGAGGACGAAGAGAAGCAGAGGCGTGTGCTCTGCTGGCCCGGGATTAGACTGTCGCACCGCCGACAGAGTAATCCCCCATTTTTGTGAAATTTATCGCCGTTAATCCCTCACCCGCCTCTTCCCCTTGGAGCAGCGGACCCTCTCTCTCTCTCTCTTTCTCTTGCTGATACCACTGTAGATTCGTTTACTCCTTCTCCCTCGGGCTGTTTCACTCTCTCCGTGCCCTTCCTCAGTCTCTTCATCCCTTTTTTTCACTCCTGCTGATATTCCGTCCTCGCTACTCTTCCTACTTTTCTCTCATCGTCGAGGTAACTCACATCCAACGAAAAAACCTGTACGAAATCCTCTTGTCGATATGAAAAATAATAAAACCGTCCGATGAGTGTTGGCTGGATTCGTGGACGTGCATTTCACTTTCCACCACTCTCTCCCTCTCTGTCTCCCTCTTGTTCATTGGAATGAACGTTCGCAACAAGAGAAAGAGAGGAAAGAATCCACAGTCGCACGACAGAGCATCGGGGCTATCTCGTCGACGTGCCGTAATCCAGCCCGGGTTTAAAACATTCGTATCTTGAATATGCATTCGTAGCTTTAGGAGCCGAGTCTTCCGAGCTGCGCTGACTCTTCCACTCGGTTATGCACGACGGGTCATTGTATAATATCCCAGATCCTCGTTCTGATCACCGACCAAACGTCGCATTGCCGGACTCGCGAAGAGAATGCCTGATCTTCCGCATTTCACGAACGGACCTCACTCGCGTATGTGGTTTGAATAAACTCCGCAACGTTCGATCATCCTGAATTCTGTGTATCCTCATAGGGGCACAGCCGTTCTAAGCCGGCCATTCCCCGGTTGCTCAAACAAACCTATCGAAAATGAGGAAAAATCGCCGTATACACACACCCTGGACTCTCCTAATTGTAAGAGCATCGAAGATGCGGTGAGAGACGTTATTCCTCTTCGTCGTGGAAAGCACACTGCGTCAACGTTAATGATCGTTACTCGAACAGGAATTCCACTGAGGTGTGTTACCGCGATTCCCGGTAGACCCCTAAATTCCATCTGGGCACACGCCGGAGGAGACAAAATGAGGTGGTGCGGGGGGGTCCGTAGGCGGCAGAAGGTAGTGGGAAGGCGGGATGATTGGGATAGTCGTGAGTGCTGGACGTTAGCGAATTGCACGCTTACGTGTAGCAGGCGACGCGGACAGAGTCTTCCATGTTCGATGTGCGAGTTTGGAAGGAGGATATCGGTGGCACCCCATTAAGGATATTGCCGGACATCTGGGTGCTTTATGGCTATACGAGAGAAAGAGAACAAACGCGAAAGACCAAGCGAGAAAGAGGAAATACAGGGGAAGAGAGACTACGTAAGCATCTGGTACCTGCCAGCACACTCTCCGTGTGTCATCAAAGAAATAACAGCGGTCTAGCATAAAACGACGTCAGGATTTTCCTTTTTAGCATGTGTACAAGTCACCTATGCCTTGTTTGGTAAGGAACTAGGGATCCGTGTGTATGTGTCGGGAGGATAGATGTGTGACTCTCTCGGGGTCGAAGGAGCATGGAGTGCGGTGGTGGTCATCGAAGTGGCATCAATACTTGATGCGTTTCCGCCCTCTCTTCCGCCCACACCCTCCCGCTCGTTTTTAGTTCAGTGGCAACGTCCCAACGCATGCTCCCGCCATTTCCAAGTGTATATGGGCCAGTTCACCTCAAGCGCAATCAACTTTGATCAGGACCCTTAGATGCTGAGGTTGCCTGGAATGTGCCTCATTTCTAGTCTGCGAACGGCTAGTTAGTGTCCTACCATATCATTGTTATAGGATATTTAAAAAATGCGCTCTTCACGAAACATTCCTCCACAACTTGAACTATTTTTTATTACTTAGTTGCATACAAAAAGCATATTTGTCCTCACTCAACCAGAGAAAGCGGTCTTGTGATCTGTGCATATGCAAAAAATGCTAAGAACAGCAGTGTTAATTGTTACAACAACGAGAGGAACAAACCCACGCGTTGCGTTTAGTACTACTGTCAGTGCAGTTTGAAGTGAAAAGCCCCATGCACATACCTATACATAGCTATATTGGATAGGGTGCGAGAGAGGGAAATGCCGGGTCGCCGATAGGGTGATTCGTGGATTATATTATTCACAATACATTGAACACTTTCACAGTGGCCGTCGGAAGATTTGAGAATGGTCCCCTTGCCACACGGCTCTCATGTAACGCTGGACTTCGTTACGTTGTTGCCCGTTGGTCTGTTTGCGTGCACGCCACGTGACTGTTTTATGATGTGCCCTACGGCTTATGCCAGTTGCTGTACATTGACAATCTGCCTTCCCATCACCATCCTCGCGGTTATAGTCGATCTCGCGCCATTATTTTTACCATAACGAAATTGGTGGATCAATGTCGTTAGGGTTTACAATTAAAGTTCACGATACGGACGGACTGGATTGCTGGACAGCGTGGCACGATCGTTCTCGGTATCACGTTGATTCTCAGTACGTTCTGCACTTTACAGAACCGAGCACTTGAATGTTGTGATTTCGGATCTTTTTATCCGCTATTGGAGGTTAAAACGTAAGGTGTGCAAGCAATAGAACTTGGCCATTAAGCCCTTATACCATGTACGTCACTTGCACGGCGAGATATCGAGACACCTGCCAGCCCCGAGGCGTTTGACTCTCGTGCTGTTGCGCTACCCTTTGCTGAACGGGTCAATATTTGTAATCTGCAAATGTATACCACCTTCCGGTGTCTGTGATCAGTCTCGAACCTGTTCCTAGCTAGCTAGGCACTCTATCCACTTCATTTTCTTTCTTTGTGGCGTTCCCATTTGCATATGTAAGCAGGACACCCCTCAGAGCAAGAAAGTGTAAGTGGCGCTAGCTCTGCACGCGATGTAGGTCATGGGTTATCTCACTCTTTTTTTCACGAACTGCATCTATCCAACCCGTAATTCCTCCACTTTCTACAATGCTTCTTCCAGCCGTAAGATTTGACTCTCTAACGAGCCGTGGGGGATGGTAAGTTTAACGCATTCGTGGCCACCTATGGATGTTTATACTGGATCAAGCGAATGCATTTGGTTGACCGTTGATCGCACGCGATCCTAACCTTACCTTAGCATTACACTTTTCGTGACGTTCATTTAAAAAAAATATCTCGACCACCTTTCAGCTGCCTTCCCTACTCTAGTAATAGGGTGTCGTTATATTTGCGGATTTTATCTACTTGTATCAAGGTATAGCAGAGTATCTCGTTCTTCCCGTTCACTGGGGTGCTTACGTTGGGTCACTGGTGGAAAAAGACGAGCCTGGTGATGTCTGCACACACATGTGCGGCTATACCTTTGTGAGTATATATATATATGCAATGAAGAAATGAAAGGTATAAGTAGTCCAGTAAGTATC